>NC_061164.1:18530689-18569670 GCF_022113875.1 Hydra vulgaris
TCTATCTATCTATCTATCTATCTATCTATCTATCTATCTATCTATCTATCTATATATATATATATATATATATATATATATATATATATATATATATATATATATATATATATATATATATATATATATATATATATATATATATTTCTATGAAAGCTCTTTTAACGACCGATTATGGTAGAAAAAATCTCTTTTAACTACCAAAAAGCGCTTTTGAACTTTCGGTAACAAAAATAGGTAAGCGAAAAGTTTTTAATATATATATATATATATATATATATATATATATATATATATATATATATATATATATATATATATATATATATATATATATATATATATATATATATATATATATACATATATATATATATATATATATATATATATATATATATATATATATATATATATATATATATATTCATATACATATATATATATATATATATATATATATATATATATATATATATATATATATATATATATATATATATATATATATATATATATATATATATATATATAGATATATGTATATATATATATATATATATATATATATATATATAGATATATATATATATATATATATACATATATTTGTTACGTAAACAGTTTGTTTAATAAGCTACGATCACGGTGTCGAAACCAAAAAATTTACCTTAATATTGAAAAATTTTTAATTCAAGCTATACTTAATTCTAATTATTTTGATAATGAATAATAATAATTCTTGATAATGAATAACAATAATAACAAAAATAATAATATCAATAACAATAATAAAAATTATATTAAAAAAGTATTTGAACTTCAAAACTCAAAATAGCCATTTTGTAAACAACAACTTTTGGTCAATATTTTATGCGATTGAAATAGCAATCCAAAAAATTCCAGATT
This sequence comes from Hydra vulgaris, assembly GCF_022113875.1. Taxonomy (NCBI): domain Eukaryota; kingdom Metazoa; phylum Cnidaria; class Hydrozoa; order Anthoathecata; family Hydridae; genus Hydra; species Hydra vulgaris. The sequence goes on from NC_061164.1 coordinate 18,531,599, forward strand.
AATTTGTTTTAATTGAACTCTGTGCTAGTGTGAAATGACAGTGCACTGGGTTCATCTGAGAAAAAATGTTGAGTTTTTTGTTGCATTTCAAATTATACTCATAATAAACCTAAGAATAATCTAGATTCATTGATTTTGTATTTTAACAATGATTTTTACCTAATATATTTTATGGAACAATACATCATATATAACTATTGTTAAATACAGTGGCGTCTCTAGGGTTGGAATTACCCAGTGCGGTAAAGTGTTTTGTGTCACCGTTCTAGACTTTTACTAGCAAGGCCGAAATTTGTGTGAAATGAAGAAATATCAGAGTTCTAAGGAGTATCAAAAATCAAAACTTGAAAACTATTGGTTGTGTGAAATGAAGAAAACTTGAAAACTATTGTTTAAAACTAAAACTAATATGAGCATGAGCAGTTCTGTTATATTTGCATTTTTTCATTTTGGTAACATTCCTCTGTGTAAGGTCGTGATGGTGTCACCCGGTGCTGCCCGCAATTCCCTAGCGACACCACTGGTTGGATAATTAACATAATTGGCTCTTGACTTGCGTTAACCGTTGGGGTTAGTGCCTGCGCTTAAGTGGTCATTCAAGAAGTCGTATAACAAATCAAAAAGTTTTTTAAATCAACAATTTTATTGACTTTTTGATTGTTCATTCTTTTGATACTTAATTTTGAAATCTTATTTTTAATCAAGAAGTCCTAATTTTGATGCCAGTTTTTACAATTATACAATGCAAAAATTGCAGCATAAACTTCCACCTTAATGGCTCATCCACTGTACATTGTGGTAAGAAGGTTAGTTCTTCTTGAAGCACTTTAAAAACCTAAAAAATATGATTTTTTACTTTATTTACATAAACTTTAAATTTTCTAATGTTAGGAAGAAACACATTATTTAATATCTAACCGAAAATTCTAATTTGTTTAATTTGTTTTATCTAAGCCTCGCTATTGTTAAAACATATGAAAAAATCATGAAAAACAAAGGATACAAAAATGTAACAAAAAAATGTTAGATTTAAAAAGCGCTATGTAGAAACATTAATAATCTAATTTACAAAACAAACTCGAAACAAATAATCAAAGAGAATTGATGTAATAAGCACTTAGTTATGCAACTTGTAAAAATTCTACAAACAACATAACCCATTTTTGGGTTATGTAACATTAGTTACATAACCCAATTAACTTTGCACGTAGTTATGCAACTTTTAAATATTCTACAAACAACATAACCCATTTTTGGGTTATGTAACATTAGAATTATCAAAAACACGCGATGAAAGCTGTTTAAAGACAATTTAACAACTGTCATGTAATAAATAAACTTTTAATTATCTAGGAAATAGCTTTACCCAGCTTTAAGTGTCCTAGTTTCAATTCTTTTGTTAAGCAAAATAGTTTCTTAGAATAAATGTGTTAAAAATGGTAACGAATTGTTTTTAAACTTGTATAAATACTGATATAAAAGTGACAAAGATTCAGCAGAGTTTCGTAAAAAAGATACAATGAATTCAATTATTGTTTTTATTGCCCTAATTGGGTTATCATTTGGACTACCCGGAGTAAAAGTCCAACTCACTGAAAAACAAATTGAAGATCTTTTATCCAAAAACGGATTATTCTCTGTAGGTTTAAACAAGGCTATTGGAAAACTAAACAACGGCATTGCTAAATATCGGTATGATGAAACTTAATTAATGGATATTGAATGTTTCTTTGTTTTTAAAACCATTATACATATATATTGTATATATTTATATATATTTATATATATATATATATATATATATATATATATATATATATATATATATATATATATATACCGAGAAAAGATTTTTTTTTTTTAGACTAGTAAGAGAGAAGATTATTGATGCATCTTCACAAATTGTTGGAAGTATTCAATTTGAAGTTAACGTTAGAGTTGTCGAATCAGTTTGCGAAAATTCACCAATAAATTCGAATTTGATGACGACTAAAGAATGCCCTGCTATAGAGCCATTTGCTGCAAAAGTTTGTACGGTTGGTATGTGGTACCGTCTTTTTGTTCCTCAAACAATTGACTCCTTAGTTGTAAACACCTCATGTAGATCAGAATAAAAAATTTCAACTTTTAACTACACTTATATTTTTAAATGTTTTTGTTTTAAATATCTTTATTAATAAACCTACTTTTTATTAAATTTTAAAATGCTTTTTGAAAGTTTTGCGAACTTTATAGAATATACACTCTTGTGTAGATAAATTGTGTTTAGGCAACAAAAACCTTTCTTCCAAAAAGTATTTAGTCTTCTAAATTAAATCATGTTGGTTGAACTGATAAAAATTATCTCTTCAAAACTATAAAAACAAAAGAAAAAACTTTTTTTATTGTAGTATTGAAGTATAGCGATTTACCTAAAAAAAGAAAAAACTATTGAACTCCAAGAAAGAACTCGTAAACCTTAGATAGAATTCTTTCTAGTGTTTCTTTGATAAACTACTCAATCTTGATATGCAAAACAGCTCAATTCTTGTAGGGAATGCTGTTGTAAGAAATTTGGGTTAAATTTTTTATAAAAGCTGATTTAAATAACAAATATGTGGGGCTATGGACAAAAAATATTAAAAACAAAAAAAGTAATAAAAAAAATATATATATATTAAACAACACTTAATGGGAAAATAACAAGATTTCTATATTTTTAACTAATCTAACGTGGAAAACTTTATAAATCATTATCACGACATAAAATGCTTGGGTCAGAGTTAAAATAAAAGTTTATTCCGTCATTGGCACAAAAAGTTGCGTAACCCCATAAAAGGTTAAACTAATAGGTTGGTTCGTAAAAACAATTTTTACAAAAATATTTTCTCCATTCCTCAAAATGAGATGGATATAATAAAATTGAACAAAATTAAAAATTTTGTTAATCAAAAATTATTTTTAGAAGTTGCTCAATACCTTTGAAAATTAGGCGGTTCCTTACCCAGGAACTTATACTTACGTTGGGCCAACGTATTTAAAACCATTGCGAACGTCGAATCTTTTTTCTAAAGCAAAACCAACGTTGATCCAATGTCATTTGGATAATGATAAAATTATTACCAACGGAACTAAAAACGTCTGGCAAATTTACATTGGTCCAATGTATGTAAAAACATAGAAAAAATTTGATTGTTTTTACGATCTAAACCCAACGTTAATCAAATGTATATATTTCGACGTTGATTCAATGTATATAAATCAACGTTGATCCAATATATGTACATCGCAAAAATACATCGCAAAAACTTGATTGTTTTTACGAACTAAACCCAACGTTGATCCAATGTATGCGCTTTTGCAAAGTTATATAACTTAAATATAATCTTCTATGATTGTTAAAATATCAAACCACAATTGACACAAACATGATTGTTCCTTAAATGATCAAGTTATGTGGACGTATCAATTTATAATAAAAAAATACCAATTATATTATATCATTACTGACAACAAATCAAACTTTACACTGAGAAACTTTATACACCCCCTAAAACCGGTTTTGATCACCGATTTAACATCAAAATCAATTTACGATTTTCTTATGAAAAAGAAATACAGCTTGGGTGTAACAACCCTGTGTACCAGATGGAACTCCGTATTTGAAAAGAGTATGACGGGAACCTCCTTAAAGGAATGGTCCCTCCTCTTTCAGAACATATTTAAGAGAAATAATAACAACAAAGCAAACAAAATAAAATATAAAGCCATTCACTTTGCGTTACTGTGGGTAACGCAAAGTGAATGGCTTTTTATTTTATTTTGTCCATCTTTAAAGGCAGAGGTCATGCGCCGGATGACCTCTGTCCCCAATGTATGAAAGATAGAAAAACTCTCTATCTTTCATCTCTAATCTCACATGATATATAGTTGCAAAAATGTACAACTTTTAATTAAATACACAATATTTTTGCTAAATAAGATTTATCCCAGTAGTAAACCTTTTAAAAACACTTTTAAATTTTATCTTTTTGGTTTTGTTGAAAACGCGCCAAAATTTTACATTGTTAATTTATTGCTTGACGAGCTTTTTTATTGTCTATACAATGCGTATGAGAGCTTATCATGAGAGAAGTATGAGCGCAAGAATAAGCCTTTTAAGAGCATATATATCTAAAATTAAAAAAATTTTACAGATCGAACACGACATTGCGAAAGAAAACAATCAACTAAACTCTTTTTTAAATGAAACTAAAGAAATAAGAGATATAAACGGAAACATAAAACTAGAAAACAAACTAAATCAATTTTTGAATTAAATCAAAAAACCTTATACCTTTTGAAAGACCCAAACTTTTGTTGTTTTTTTATTTTTAATTTTCGCTTTTTCTTTTTCCTTTTTCTAACTTTTCTAAACTCGCTTATTTTTGCTGCGCTCTGTTTCTCGACTTGAAAAGCATAGAAAAAACTTTGTAAATATTTCTATGTAATTCTTGTCAAGTAGTCCACAAGGCAATTAGCTGGCGGACTACTGAAATATAAACACAATACCATCATTACTGACTGGAAATTAAAGCCTGGAAAGTAAAGTCCGATCACGAAGGGGCTTTTTAGTATAGGTATTTTAGTATTTGGGATATAATTTTAATTTGAAGTTGAATTTGTCTTTATATGGCGTGCTGTGTTAATCGACGAGAAACAATTTATTTCAAAACTAACAATGATGCACTACAACCCTTAATGGATAACCAACGAACCGAAGAAATCTCAGTTATTTTACTCGAAAAAATGGCGAAAGCTTCTGCTGGCGAATCGATCGAACAAGCTGAAATAAGTTATAGTAGTGATGAACCTTAGGATGATGAAGATGAAGACAAACCAAAGAATAAAAAACAACCAAAAAACTATTCTGAAGCAGCAAAACCAGAAACAAAAAAACGAAACCTACCAAAAACGTTGATCTGCGAAATTGAAAAGTATTTTACTCTAAATGAACTCCTGAAAGCAATTGAAGACAAAAACCTAGACGAAGAACTCGAAGGCGCTCAATTTTTACGAAGAAACACAGCAATCGAAATAGTAATGAAGACCAACGAAGCTAAAAAAAAACTATTAGAAAATGGACTATACATTAACAATTACCATCATGTCTTCAAAATATCCAACAACAACCGAAGTCCAAAAACAGAAGGAAAACGTTTAAACCAAACACACGTATCGGTATTTGGCCTCCCAATAGAGGCAAAACTTTTTGACATTGGAAAACACTTTGAAGTAATAGGATACGGTAGACATGTCTACACTAAACCAGTAATGAGAACAACGCCAGGAAAAGACACACCCTACTATTCCGGCATCCTGGTCGCCGTCATCCAACCTCCTTAAACATCCTCGGATATAAAATACGAACTAAGCACAACGGCCAGGAAATAAACAACTTTATAGAAAGAAGACAACCCTGCGATACAATAAACAAAACCTCATCTACTATAATACACCAACAACTAACATATGAAAGAGAAACAAGCAACTCAAAACCCGAAGAAATTCCATCTAACGTAACAAATGAAGAAAACATAAACAAAATAACTGACACAAATAAGAAAACAAACAACATAATTGAAAACGAAGAAAAAACAAATAAAGAAGAAGAGAAGAAACAACCAACAAAACCGAAGAACGAAACCCAACACGAAAAAACCAAAGCAGAAGAAAGAAAGACACTCGAAAAAAAAAGAAAAGAATATTACTTCGACAAACCAACAACTAAAGAAGCAGAAGAACAGAAGATTCACACGAAAGACGTAGAAGAGAGCAAGCGAGCGGAAGATACGAACGAAAAATCACAAAAAAAAATAGACATGGCAAAAAAAACGCAGCGCATCACCCCCGACACCATACAAAAACGATCGAAAAAAAAGAATGGAAACGAGCAAGGAAAGTTTTTTTTTTAATTATGTATTAACTAAAGTAAGCGAACAAAAAATTTTATTACTAAACGTATACGCTCTCTCGGGACATGAGTTTTCTCAAAACAGAATAAAATTGTTCGAATTAATTGAAGACAAAATTAAATATATAAATTTAGAAAACGTTTTAGTAATTCTGGCGGGTGACTTTAATATGGTTTTAAACGAAATCGATTGGCACCCACAAATTTACAGAAAAAAATGCGCTTCGACAGAAAAATTTAAAAAATTAATTAACAAACTCGAAGTTGAAGACACGTGGCGTCTTTTTGACCCAAATAAACAAGAATTTACCTATAAAGCCACAAATAATATATCTTATTCTCGACTCGATAGAATTTACATCAGTAAAAAAGCGAGGTAAAATGTAGAAATACAACACGAACCAATGGCGCACTATGACCACTATAACGCGTGCGTTGCCTCGATTACCCTAGACAAAATAGAAATAGGTAAAAGTCTGTGGATTTTTAATAATAAACACCTAAAAAATAAAAACTATTTAGATCAAATAGTAATACTTATTAAAAATAAAACATCCCAAAACTTAGATTCTAAAAAGGAAACGTGGGAAAATCTTTAAAGCGAATTAAAAGAACACGCAAAAAAATTTTGCAAGCAACAAGCTAAAAACAGCAGAATTGAAGAATATAAACTAAAAAAAAAATTTAAAAACGCAATCAAAAAAGCGCACCTAATCCCGTGCATGCAAGTTTTAAGCGCTGACATCAAAAACAAACTAAAAATTTTTGAAACAAACAGAGCATATGGCGCGTCGATAAGAGCAAAAATTAAATGGCGTACTGAAGGCGAAAAATGCAGTCGCGCGTTTTTTCAATTAGAAAAACTAAAACCAGCTAAACAAGTAACTTCAAAGATAAAAGATAAGAAAAATCAAATCAAATCGGAGAAAGATGAAATCCTAAAAGAGTTCGAAAATTCTTTTTTCCGAAACAACTCCTATTCAAAAAATACCCAAAAATTTAAGCAAAGAACTAGAACTGCCAATATCAATTACAGAAATTAAAAATGCTCTAAAAACAATGCTCTAAAAAAAAAAATAAAAAAAAATGCTCTAAAAACAATGCAAAATAACAAATCACCCGGAAGCGACGGTCTCACCATCGAATTCTACAAACAAAATATTTATTTGTTTGGAGAATTACTGGCCGAAGCTATAAACGAAACGTTTACCACCGGTGAAACGAGTGAAAGCCAAAAAAAAGGCGATAAATATATGTCTGTTTAAAAAAGGAGATAAGACAGATATTAACAACTGGCGTCCTATCTCCCTTTTAAATACAGACTATAAAATCATAACTAAAATTAAATAGACTAAAAAATGTTCTGCCCTTGATTATTTAACGAAAACCAAACGGCATGCGTCCCGCGTAGATCCATATACTACAATTTATCGTACACTAGAGATATTATAAGAATATGCAACAAAAACCAACTTGACGCGTCTATTATATCCAGTGATCAGGTCAAGGCATTTGATAGAGTAGACATGAACTATTTATATGACACGTTATCTTTTTTTGGTTTTAATACCGCTTTTATAAATTGTATTAAAACGCTATATTACGACATAAGCGCGCAAATAAAAATAAACGGATTTTTATCTGAAAAAATTGAAATAAACAGAGGAGGAAGGCAGGGTTGTCCTCTTTCGATGATACTATATATCATGCAAGCCGAAATCTTCTCCGGATACATAAGAACAAATAAAAATATAAAAGGGATAAAAGTAAACCAAAAGGAAACTAAAATCCAGTAATACGCTGACGATACAAACTTCTATTTAATAGGAGATGAGTCAGTAAAAGAACTCGGCAAGGCCTTAGAGCTTAACGAGCGAGCCACTGGAGCCAAATTAAATGTAGCCAAATGCCAAGGCTTGTGGCTAAGAAAAAATAAAACGAAAAAATAAAGAAAATTTTTTAAACTTTAACTGGGAAGAAAATACCCTTAAAAGCTTGGGTATATACTTTTTCAATAGAGACAGTTTTATTAACATCAAACAATGGAACGAAAGTATTTCCATTATTCAAAAGAAAATTAAATGCTGGCAAACGTTTAATTTATCGTTTAAAGGAAAAAGAATAATAATTAACCAAATACTCTTGAGTAACCTTTGGCAGCTTTTACGTTGCCAATACCCAACGACAGAATTATTAAATATATTGAAAAAATTGTTGAGAATTTTCTCTGGAGCAACAGCTTAATCAAAACAAATCAAAAAGTTTCTAAACTTCCCATTAACCACGGAGGTTTAAACATTATCGACATAAGCGAAAAACTAAAATCTATTCAATTAACATGGGTGGCAAAAAGATTCAATCACACCCTAACGGGCGCGTGGAAAGACGCTGCGACGCACATTTTTAATAGTTATAGAAAAACTAATCGAGGCAAAAATATTTTCTTCACAACCCACTCAAGCAGTGCATTAGATACTCTACCTGTGTTCTACCAGCAACTAATCAAAAACTGGAGTCACATATTCAACAACGAAAGCGATATAAAAAATATGTCAATTGAGGAAATCCTCAACCAGTCCCTTTTTTACAACAATTTTATAAGAGGCAAAATAAAATTGTTGTAAAAAAGTGTTTGTAACCACAACAAATCAAACTTTACAGTGAGAAACTTTATACACCCCCTAAAACCAGTTTTGATCACCGATTTAACATCAAAATCAATTTACGATTTTCTTATGAAAAAGAAATACAGCTTGGGTGTTACAACCCTGTTTACCAGATGGAGCTCCGTGTTTGAAAAGAGTATGACGGGAACCTCCTCGAAGGAATGGTCTCTCCTCTTTCAGAACATATTTAAGAGAAATAATAACAACAAAGCAAACAAAATAAAATATAAAGCCACTCACTTTGCGTTACCCACAAACTCCATCTTTAAACGCAGTGGTCATGCGCCAGATGACTTCTGTCCCTAATGTATGAAAGATAGAGAAACTCTCACATGATATATAGTTTCGAAAAAGTACAACCTTTAATTAAATACACAATACTTTTGCTAAATAAGATTTATCCCAGTAGTAAACCTTTTAAAAACACTTTTAAATTTTATCTTTTTGGTTTTGTTGAAAACGCGCCAAAATTGTACATTGCTAATTTATTGCTTGACGAGGTTTTTTATTATGTCTATACGATGCGTATGAAAGCTTATCATGAGAGAAGTATGAGCGCAAGAATAAGCCTGTTAAGAGCATATATATCTAAAATTAAAAAAATTTTACAGATCGAACACGACATTGCGAAAGAAAACAATCAACTAAAAGATAGAGAAACTAAAGAAATAAGAGATTTTTTAAATGAAACTAAAGAAATAAGAGATATAAACGGAAACAAAAAACTAGAAAACAAACTAAATCAATTTTTGAATTAAATCAAAAAACCTAATACCTTTTGAAAGACCCAAACTTTTGTTGTTTTTTTATTTTTAATTTTCGCTTTTTCTTTTTCCTTTTTCTAACTTTTCTAAACTCGCTTATTTTTGCTGCGCTCTGTTTCTCGACTTGAAAAGCATAGAAAAAACTTTGTAAATATTTCTATGTAATTTTTGTCAAGTAGTCCACAAGGCAATTAGCTGGCGGATTACTGAAATATAAACACAATACCATCATTACCCTAACGGATATATTGTAAAATTTAATATTTACCGTTATTGCACCTCCTAACATCGAATGCAATCCTGTCCGCTTTCTCTATGCTGTCTTTATCACACGACTACTTCTGTCTTTCACTCTAACATATCTTCGTTTTTCCTAAACTCACTTTAATCTTAGTCCGTAGAGCGGGTTATGACGCTCATTGGGGATCCGAACCTGACTTTGCGGGCCTTGGTAATGTGGCCTCTATATGGCAATTAGCCGGAGGAGAATAAACCACAATACCAATTGTTTATTATCAAATAAAGAAAATAGTATTTAATGAAAATTTATTTTCGAATAATATTGAATCCAACGTTTTGCCAAATAAAGTTCAACGTTAAATCCACGTAAATACAACGTTGAGACAACTTAAAATACAACGGTGGGCCAACGTATAAAATAAAACTTTGAATCAACGTAGAAAATATATCCATTTTCCGACTTAAAATAAACGTTTTATCAACATTAATTTTCAGTTGTTGGCGACGTCGTATTTGTAACCATAATGATATAAAAACAACGATGGCAGCCAATGTTGGGCCAACGAAACGCGCGTTTTTTTTCGAAATATAACTTTTTTGTGAAACTTTTTTTTTTCAAAATAATTTGCTAATCGAATTGGTATTGAGCAAAACGATGCAAAAAGATTTCTCACCTTTAACGTGCCGGACGCATGTTAGTAGTGAAATTATATAATTAAAATGTAACTATTGTGTGAATAGTGAAATTATATAATAAATATGTAATTATTTTGTTATTGTTGTGCTAAGAATTGACGATTTATATTTTCAAATATTTTAGTTTCAAATATATTTATTAATGAACCTACTTTTTATTATATTTTAAAATCAATTTAAAAGTATTGCAAATTTTATAGAATATACACTATTGTGTGGATAAATTGTGTTTTAATTGGCTTTTTCGGTAATGTGTGTGAAGTATGACAAGAAGTTTTTGGTTCTAACGGAACAAATATGTTGCTGTGGCCTTTCCTCGATTTTAGACACAGACGCATTAAAATATTGCATAGATTTTGCTAATTTTATTTATAGTTTAGCAGTTCTAAAAAATTTTAGTTTAGAATCAATACAAGATAAAAAATAATATATTTATAAAGTATGAAGTAAATTTAACTTTTTTTTTTTGTTTATACATTTTTATTATTATTTTTTTTAAACTATTATAGTATCCCGTTTATTAAAAAAGTTTAAAGTTTTTTTCTGCATTATTTTCTAAACAATGTTTTTTTACTAGTGTTTTGGCATAGTGATGTAACGTGAAAGGTAGCATAAACTCTCCAGATATTGTGTGGCTAAAAGCTAAGACAGTACGCGACCAAAAATACATATATACAAAAATATTTGTTCTTTCCTTATTTCTAAATCTTATTCAGCGGAAATGCTATAATCACGATTATAATATAGTCGTGATCGTGACATTTCCATTGAATAAGATTTAAAAATTAGCAATAAAACTAATATTTTATATATATATTTATCTTTGGTTATATATTCAACCATATTTTGGTTTATATATATATATATGTATCTTTAGTTATATAGTTATTTATTTACCCATTTATGGTGAAACCTTTCCCTATGTTTATCACTAACAGCTCCGCAATTAGGGGGGGGGGGTAAATCCACAAATTACTCCTTTAAGAGCTTCCCAAGTTTCCTTTTCTTGCCCCTTCAAAACTTTGTTAAATGCAGGATCCTTTATAAGCTGACGTTTTTGTGGTCCAACAAAAGTACCCTCTTTAACTTTAGCATCACGTATTTTTGGAAATTTTTTTCTTAAATACTTAAAAGCCTGTCTTTTTTTGTTCATACCTTTGACAAAATTTTTCATTAAACCCAACTTAATATGTAATGGTGGAAGAAAAACATCTTTTGGAACCACAAGTGGTTCAACATTAACATTTTTTTCTTCTGTGTTAAGATTTCTTGCAGGTCAGTCTTCTTTTATATAATGTGAACTTATTTCTCTACTGTCCCATATACACAAAAAGCAGCAGTATTTTGTATACCCTAATTGCATTCCTAAAACTATTGCAATGACTTTTAGGTCACCACAAAGTTTCCTTTTGTGTTTATAGTAATTAATTGAGTTGAGGAGAAATTTCATGTTTATATAAGTCTCTTTCATGTGAATTGCATGGCCAATAGGAACAGAAGGAAGACGGTTTCCGGTGTGCAGTAATACAGCTTTTAGGCTTAGCTTAGACGAGTCTATGAATAATCTCCATTCAGTTGGGTCATAGTTCAAATAGGACAATACATTAATCCAAAAACATCAATGCAAACAACAAGATTATTTTTCTTTAAAAAAAAAAAAGCAGATTCTGCTGCCGTTTTCTATAATTTGAAACCTTGACATCAAATTGGAGAAGATTCCACTTCTTTAGTCTTGACCCTAGAAGCCTTTTACTGTGACAAGTTCAGATATCGAACAAGATCACTTCATTCTGCTTGACTCAATCTGTGTGACACAACATCTGTTAACAAAATCAGGATCATTGGATGTGGAATGCCTGGTTTCTTCTTTTTCTTCTATTTCTACTTCATTTCTATCTTCATTTTCTGCTTCTAACTTACAACTTTGTGGTGGAGTAGGAACTGGTAAATCTGAATGTGGAAGAGGTCGAATGGCAGACAAAAGATTTGGATATTTAACTTTTCCTATTTTCTTCATTGACAAACCTGCCTTAATAGGTGGGGTCAAGTGGGAAAAGATTCAACTAGAAGAAACAAAAACTTTAGTCCAAGACGTCTAGAAGCTGTAATCCAAGCAAAAGGAGGCCTTACAAAGTATTAAAATAATTGTTTTGTTATTTAATAATTTATTATGAAACAAAAAATGTGTTTGATCGAACATTTTTTAGACCATAATAAAATGTATAAATATATATACATATATATATATATATATATATATATATATATATATATATATATATATATATATATATATATATATATATATATATATAAATTTATATATATATATATATATATATATATATATATATATATATTTTATATATATATATATATATATATATATATATATATATATATATATATATATAAATATATATGTATATACATACACAACAACTTTGCTGTTGTGTAAACCAAGATATAGTTTAAAACCAAGATATAGTTTAAAATTGAGTTTATACTCAATTAAGTATCGTGGCCCATATTTATAGAATTTATTTTCAGAAATTACAAATAAAAAGAAAACTACTCTTGCTTGATTTAAAAAAGATTCTAAACGGTTGTTCTTATTTATGAATCTCACAACCCAGCAAACATGAGGTTAAATGGACCGCCAGCGGCTTGCCGATACTGACTTAACTATAGATTACCGATGTAGAACCGCTAGTGAATGTCGACATCGTAAAGGTAATGGCTGCCCGCTTGGGGGCTTACCGTTAATGGTCCACTATTTAACCGATAATAAAGACTCCAACGATGTCTAAATCGGACCGCTAGTGGTCCAACTACCATTATAAGTACTTGTAAACATAATTTCCGAAAAAATATATAGTATTTTGGAAAACCGTATTTAGTATAGTGTTGTCTTTTAAGGTTTCTATTTACAACAACAAATACTTTAATGTTGTTAGATTGCTTTTTAGATATATTGGTTTTATTGGTTATATTACTTATTATTGGATATATTGGTTATATTACTAAGATATATTGGTTTTATATCTCAGTGTTTTTTTTAACCATAATAAAGTTGGTTTAGTCATAAAAAAGAGTGTTATTATAATAACACTTTTTTTATTTAATTAATAACATATATGTAATTAATTAAATAAAAACTTCTACTATGGATGTAACTCTTTATTTTTATATTGATTTTCATTTAAATTGATATGTACCCTCGTTATCAAACATGAAAAAAAACAAAACAAAAAAAAACCCGTTATAAACAAAGCAAAAACAAATCAAATCAATGCAGGAGTTTCTTTGATTCAAATATCGAAACAAAAGGAAGTGTTTATTATGTTGATTTTATTAAATTTCAGATTAAGACCCATGTTTCTAATAATAACATTATTATTTTTCAAAGATTTAACCAACTTTATTTTTATATTAACAAATCTAGCTGTAATGTAGATATATATGTTTTTTATAAATAATAGATTATTTCATTTTTATGATAATATATCCATATAAATTACATATATATTATATATTATATATGGCTATATATTATACAGCCATATAGTTATAGAACCATGGCTTCATTTATCAATATAAAAGTAAAGTTATTAAGTTTATTGTCTATAAAATTTTATATATGCTTTTAGTTTAAAATGAGCTACTGGACCAAGCGAAGAAAGATACGCACAAATGTAAAAAAAAGTTTAGAAGCATTGGAAGACTCTTGTGAATCAGTTTTTGAGGTTGTTCCAGTTAGTTTAACAAATAAAAATTCCATGTTTGAAACTTTTCAATCAAGTAGCTTACCTGTTACAAATATTTTTGATGTAAATTCTGCTAAAGATCTTCCATGCTCTAATGTGCAAACATATTGTGATGCAGTAGAAAACGTGGTTGATTATAATAAAATTGAAAAAAATTTGGAATGTAGTTTAAATTATTCTGACTTTCCGGATATTAGAGATGAATTAGCTATCTTTGAAGATTCTGGTGGTAAATCTTGGGAAAACTGTGAATTTAAGTACAATTTACGAAAATGGGCTTTAGTGTTTAAGATAACAACAAAAGCATTTTCATCACTTTTAGAATTATTGATAAATTCATTTCCTTATTTACAATTACCAAAAGATCCTAGAACTCTTCTTCAAAAGCTATTATTCCGATTAACATTATTGCTGACGGAGAGTATTGGCGTTATGGCATTCAGCAGGGGGTTATAGATAGTTTAGCTAGTTTCAACTTAAAATGCATTGATTCTGTGTCAGTTCAAATTAATGTTGATGGATTGCCATTGTTTAAAAGTAAAAATGGACAGTTTTGGTCAATTTTAGGTTTAATTGAACAGTTTGAAAACAAAAAACAGTGTAACAAACATCCATTTTTAGTAGGACTTTTCTATGGTAATACAAAGCCCAGGTATGCGTCTAAGTTTCTAATGAAATTTGTGGAAGAAGCCAATACCCTTATTAGTGAAGGTATTAATATTAGTGGAAAAGTATGCAGGTTTAAAATATCTTCATTTATTTGTGATGCACCAGCACAGGCATTTTTGAAAGGTTGTATAAGCCACAATGCTTATTTTGGATGTGATAAATGTGCTCAAAAGGGTTTGCATGTTGGAAGAGTGACATTTCCTGATAGGAATGCTGAACTTCTTTATTTTTAATTTTAGGAATGCTAGATTTTAAATGTTTCTTTTAAACAAAAAATTAAGATTTAAATGAAAAAAACTTAAATAAAAAAATTCTTTTGAAAGAATGTTATTATCACAATCCACCATAACAAAGTTTATTAATGATATTACTCTCTCAATATAAATATATGTAAATCTCTCTTTTTTTTTTTCATCTTTTTTTTTTTTTAATTACAAGCATATAATCGTTTTTTTGCAACTGCAGCTACCTTTTATTTCTTTTTGCAAATGTAAGTATTTTAGCAATTACTGTTTACTACATTGTATATTTACGCCAATATAGTATGATATTTATAAAAATAGGGTTTGGTGATAAGACAGAACTATGTCTTCTTCTTGTTCCAGCCATTACTTATTTTGTTATATATATATATATATATATATATATATATATATATATATATATATATATATATATATATATATATATATATATATATATATATATATATATATATATATATATATATATATTATTTAATACTGTTAGATTGAGTAACTTTTGATGAGAAGCTATCAAGGTAATTTTTCCAACTATCATCTATATAACTTAGCAGTGGCGGAACTTCAAAATTTGGGCCCCCCCCGCAAAAGAATATTTTTTTTGCGGAAATGAGTTTTATAATATAAATATTATTGAGAGTATAACTTTTTTTATATGAGGGCCCCCTATAGCTGGTAGGCCCCCCCGCAACGCAGGGTCCTGCGTCCAGTAGTTCTGCCACTGTAACTTAGTTAAATTTTTAAAACTTTTTCACTTTTAATGTCTACAAAATATCAGGCATCAAAAAATTGCGATCTTCGTTTTTGAACATGAAATGTGTCCGTTTGAACATAAAATGTGTCCGTTTAAACATGAAATGTGTCCGTTTAGCTTTATCAATGTTTAGAGATAACTTAGAACTTAGAAACTTTTTTTCAAATTTTGCCTTGTTATTGAAAAGCATGTTTATACTTTCCTGAGTTAAAAACTTGTTTTCCTTGTAAACATATTGTTTGTGGTTAGTTTTATAGTTTTTTAACCAACCAAGTTGCAAGGGAAAAAGTAGTTGTGCATGACACTGACTCCAGCAAGCGGCATGAATAATTTACATTACTTAAAAAATCATTATTTTTAAATGAAAATATATAGACATCTCTGGTCTTACTAAGCTGTTGCATTACGTAACGGTAAATTTTAGCAAATTTTGACAAAACGAAACGCAGCAATTAATCGTTTTCGAAGACATTCACTTACTATTTACTTTACCGTTCCCATCTCGTTATAACGATAGATAAAAAATATAATCTCACTTCATTTCGAGCAAAACGAGATTATATCCAAAAACCTCTAATTCATTTGCTGTGCCAAATTTAATAAAAAACTTTCATTAAATTTGGAGTGCAGGAGCGATATTGAGACAGAGTAGGGCACTTGTATATCTATGAATAAAATTAAAACAGACAAATGGTACAATGCATTAGATTCGTGGAAATATAAGAAAGATATATTTTCTTTAAGACCAGAACAAGGTTAAAGTTGGTTGTGCATACTCATCTCCTCTACAACCTCTGAAAAAGTTTTCTCAGCATGTGGGCACATCATTACAACTAAACGAGCAAAGCTTAAACCTGTGTCTGTTAACAAGTTGATTTACATCCAGCAGAAATTCGATCAGGTGAAACTCATTAATAAAAATAAAATAAAAACCTTTACATAAAACCATTAAATAAATTGTAATTTCGCGGTTAGACAGTATATTTCTCAAAAACACTTTTTAAAGTTTTTAAGGCCTAAAGTTAACAAACCGTTCGCAATTTCTCAATACGATAGTTTATTTTACAGTGCTTAAGACACTTTTTTAAAATGGTATTTAAGTAATTGTCATGTTAAAGAAGTGGCATGACATTTTTTTCTTTCTTGTTAAAACAGGTTAAAATCCAAAAAAAGGCGTCTCAGACCCAACCTTCTTGAGGATCAAATAATAAAAGGTGCAACGGTTACTGATGCTGACTGGGTTCACTTTAATGTAATAAAGTAGATATAAAATTTCATAATTCCTAACTTCTTTTAGTGTCAGTATATTTCCGGATAATAGCATAAAAAGCATAATAAAGCGTTGATTTTTTCATAAAATAAAATTTACAAAAATCGAATTAAGATAAAACTATTTGAAAATTTTGAAAAATTCACAAAAAGTTAGAGAATAAATCTATTTCGTTTCTGCTTGTTTGTTTTTTTCGGAATTTCTCTCCGTTTAACGAGTCTCGTTACGCCTGGGTTTTCAACAATAATATTTTTCTCGTTACCGTTATTTTTCTCGTTTTAATTTTTAACTGATTTCTCGTTAACGTTTCAAATAACGCCGAGATGCAGCAGCTTAGGTTTTATCTTTGCACCCTTTATATCGTTCTCCATTAAAATAACCTCACTCAGTAAATTTATAAAAAAAAAGTGTTTTACTAATGCAAACAATTTCACACTTTTTACCATAGGTGAAAATTTTGAGTTTAAATATAAACTTAAACATTAAATTAGCGAGTTTAAAAACATTTTATACTCATAGGCTCGACGCTTCATATAACGTTTTCATAAGAAATTTTTTTTTTTTTTTTTGGATGAGCTAGAATGTGAGATTTTTATGTTGTGTTTCATAGCACCTCTATTACAATAACATAATGACATCTTTATATATATATATATATATATATATATATATAAAAAACAACAACAAAAAAAACTCAAATGGAATTGACAAACTTGGCTACTTTTAAATGCTTTTAGCTTTTTTGTTGTTTTTAGGTGTAAAGTACACTAATAATAAATAAAAAATAAAAAAGTATATTAGTATATACAAATGTATATATTTTATATTTGATGCCCCATGAAACTAATTTGTAGAAATGCCCATAGTTATAATACTTAATTTTTTAAATCCAATAGATTTCTCGAGTCAATAACTACTCTGTCTACAGAATTCCTTTCTCGATACCAAAAGTTAAGTTCAATACTTTTTGCTGTTTTACTGAAAAACGCTGATAGTGTGGTTAATTAAAAAATTTCGAGTAGTGTCATAAGATATTTTCAGTATATTTAATAAAGTTAAATGTTTTTATTTACAATTATATACAATAAAGAACGGTAATATTAATGATCCTTAAGAGAAAAATGTTTCCAAATAACATATAAACTATACCTGTCTAAATAATGTTAACAAAAGTATTGCGTTTTAGTTTGCCAGAGTTTCAATAAATCAAAACAGCCATCAGCACAAGACGCGATGGGTGTGTGGGTAGTGTGATCATCAATAACTTTTTTGTTCATTTAGTCGGCAAATTAAACCCTTTTTGACTAGTTAGTCGGCAAATGTAGACCCTTTCGACAAGTTAGTCTGTAAATTTAGACAGTCAGTCGGCAAGTGTCGTTATCGCTGTCGGCAAATTTTGAAAAACGAGGACCTTTTTTTTTTTTTTAGTTGGTAAAAGTTATAATGGCACCCCCCACGTGACACCTAATCGCGCCGGCCCTGCATCAGTAAACAAAGTAAAAAGTTTTTTATTTTTTGTTTTTATTTAGTAAACAATTTAAATAAGATTTAATTTTTTATAACAGTTTAAATTCAAAAATAAATGCACCATGATTATTATGATAAAATTGTTATTACGACTTGTTATTATTTTATATTTTTATATTGTTATTATTTTATATTTGTTATATAAAATTAGACTACTTAACGTCAACAACTGAAATACTAAAACTATGATTTTGAAGATAAAAGTTTTGATTTTGAAGATAAAAGCTTAGTGTTTTACATAACAGTATAAATAATATTTATGGTATAGTTTAACTATTAGAATAATGTAGTAGTTTTAAAATAACAAGTATTTTTTTTCCTTTGATTTTATTGATAAAAGTTTTGATTATGTTAAAACTATTTTCCGTTTATAGTTCGAGTAATCTTTTTCAAAAGTTGCAAACAATATTGTTTTCTATAACGCTACTAAGATCGTGTTCAGTGACGTAACGATTAGGTTGTGAAAAAGCATTACGACGCAAATCTTTATTTGGGTTAGTAGACTCTACAACCTTTTTTTTTGTAAACAACATTCGACGTAAGCAGGTTTTTTTGAAATATGATGCAGTGACTCCAACTTGATTCATGAGAACTACCTTTGAAAAAAAAAATGAACAGGGCGCAGCAATAAATGTTATACACAACACATATGGTGCTGAAGTTGAGGGTCCTAAACTCCCAAAAATGCAAACTAATGACCAGAAAGGTATGTTTAAAGATTTAGTAAAAGAGTATAGATGCTGACGTTTATTTTTTTTATAGTGTGTTACAGAAGCCCATTTATGGAAGTATTTAGCTCCAGTAAGCATTCCATACAAAAAAATAAAGAAATTCGCAAGACTTGAAACAAACACTATTGTCGCAGCAAAACGAATTGCAATAATAGAGTCATAATTACCTTTGGCAGCAAAACGTAATAACATGTTACCAGCAAGAGGGCAAAGGCAACTAAACGAGAGGAATATTTTTTGAAAGTACAATAAAATGGAATTTACCGTCTTAAATAAATGTAAGACAGCATGGTTGATGTACCACAAAGCAGAAACAAGGCAGAATGTGGCAAGAAACGCCAGAAACTTAGGAATCATATGTTTTAACTCGTAATTAAGACCGTGTTCAATAACACTATCTGGTTCGGGAAAGTCATCCACAGTAATATCAAGCACAAGAATACACGCAATTATAGCGATAGCTGCGTCACTCATAACCTCAACGCGTTCTTTTGAAATATTGCCTTTTGCATAACACTCTAAAAATATATCTTTTTCTGTTTTGTTAAACTTTTTAATTCGACGACAAATAAACCAATAAAGTTTGCGAATTGTTGGCATAAAAATCAATAAAGCAATAAAAGCCCATGATAATCCATAATGAACTAAACAAAAAGCGCCAGCAATTGCTAGTAACAACAAACTAATTAATGGTCTTATAACCATTACAAGTAATAATTCTTTAAGGTCAGTCTTTTTCCAATTTTTTAATGCAGTATTTAAAAGATTTGGCGAGTGCGTTGCATATAAAACTATTCCAATATCTATTATTTGGAGAGTTCCTAAAATAATACATGTTGTAAAAACTGTAACTTTTTCATGAGGGTAATGTCCTTGTAACGCCAACGAAAATGGTAGAATTGTGGTGGCTAACAATTCAAATATAATTAAAGATAAAACAAAATCGTCAACACGCTTAACAACTATTGCTCGAATATTTGTGTTTTCCCATACTGTTAAAACAATTAAAAACCCCAAAAAAAACTCAATAAGCTCATGGTAAGTTGCACTAACAAAGTCAGAAAGAGACTGTTCAACACTAAGTTTTTTTAAATTTCTTATTGGTATAACAAGAAATGTTGCACAAGTTGCTGTAACAGCGTCAGAATAAGCAAGCATTCGATTTGAAGAAGTAATATCTCCTCTATGATAGTCTTCTGGTAATGTTTCATCTTTACGTTCATCGAAGCAATGTTCCTCCAAATAAACAATCTTATTCTTATTCGAAAAGTTTTTGTTAGGGTACACTTCTTTTTTATCTTCTTTCTTTAGTTTCATTTTATTCTATGAAAAAGAGGTTAGTTATAAATTTATTATATGCAAAAAATACTTTATTTTAAATTTATTATTTAGTATATTATTATATGAAACAAATTTTACATTTATTATATAGTGGTACAATCAAGTCTTAACATAATAGTATTTAGGACCTAATGTACCGATACAACATAATTGTACCAATAATAACATTTAGGACCTAATGTATCAATACAGGATAGCAACGACGGCTTAAAACACATACGAACTAAACTTTTTCATGCGATGACTATTGCGTCATCTCGATTGTTTTGGTTTTTTGGTAGATTTCATACCATAAAACAAACGGTCAACTTTATTTTTTCATGGGTGTGTTATTATTTTGCTAATCATTAACAGAAAAAAATTATTGAAACCCATTTTGTTTGTTGAAACCAATAGTTTTGAATAAGTCGTCTGCTAATCAAAATAAAAAATGCTTTTACTACTGAATAAATAAATTAATGCTTATGTGGTTTTAGAAACTCCTAATTTCAACAAGAAGTATTTCGTGAGTAATACACAATCATTTTAGGCGCGAATTAAGAAATTGGAGCATGAAACGAGCGTCAACTGTTTAAAACGATATTAATGCTAAAATAATTATTTTTGCGATATTATGCCGTTCCTTTGTTTATCGAATAATACCATTCTATTAAACTTTCAAAGAAAAATCCATATTTGTTAAAATACTTGTTTTATGTTAAAATATTGATAAACAACTCTTATAGTGTCGCAATCTTATTAAAATGTAATTTAAATTTGTTTTCATAAATTTTATGTTTTGGCTTTGCTTTATTTTAAATTTCAACACCACTAAAAAAAAAAGCATTTAAAGTCAGAATTAGATGTTTGTAAAAAGTTTAACTGCTGCTTTCAACTTTCCTGAGAGGTTTAATTAGATTAAAATTGTCTGGAATTTTTAGTTAAGAATTTTTAACTTAAAAATGAGTTTTTTGCTCATGTTTTCAAATTTACAAAGCTATTTTCTAATAGAATAATAAATAATTAATGCAGCAAAAAAAGAAAACAAATTTCTCTCTTTTTTTTTTGTTTCTTTTTTTTTTAATGCTTTAAAAAACTAAATTATTTTAAGAAACTTAAGTGCAACTTTAATTGCCGCTTTCCATACTGTTTTCATTTTACTAATTCTAAAAATCTAATCAACTAAAACAACAACAACAAATAAATATAAAGATATCTTTTTTATTTTTACTTTAACAAACAAAAAAATTATTCCTTTATTGATTAGTTTTTTAATTGTTAACTTTGCACATTTGCTTATTGTGTATAAACTCGATGATACCTTCAAATGAAAACTCGATGATACCTTCAAACAAGAAACCTTCAAAATTCCTAATCTAATCTAGGTTCTACAGAATAATGAAACATCACCTTTCGCTTTCGTTTCGTTTCAATTAATTTCGTGTAAATGTTTCTAACTAACTTGGTCGATTTTAACAGTTTTAATTTTATATTTTCTTGCTTAACGTTTAGAGCACCTGCAGCCTTATACAATATCTATATCTTTTCCCAACTCTATAATTAAACTCTCCACCAGAACATGAACCATATTTGTACAAGTTTTGCTAAAGGCAGCTTTCAGGGAACAGTCATAAAATAACTAGCTAATCTTACTCAACCAAATATTAAAAAAAATTTATTGATTTGAAAAATTTAAGCATATTAGGACGCTATAGCTCACTGAGAGAATTCTCTGTAATTTTGATCTGATATGGTGATGTATATACAGGTGATATGACATATGATATACATGGTATGTCTATAATATACAAGTGTGCTGCTGCTTTTGACATTTCTTTAATATATATATATTTTTTTGCTTTTAGCTTTTGACTGTTCAGTGGATAAAAAGGTAAATTTAAATATTAGGATTAAAATTATAATAAAGTTTGAGATTAAGATTGAGGTTATAAATTAATGTTAAATTAAAGGAGATAAAAATTTTCATTAAAGGAGATATAAATATGCATGCAAATAATCATTAATCATCTTGAATATAATTATCGAAAAATAAAGATACACGTTCAAAATGTGTTGCTATATTTGTTTTATATTTATATTCTGTCTTTACAATGCGTTCCTTCTTATTCTCGTTTTCTCTAAAATAAAAACACAAACAGAAAATAAACTATTGCTTTCTTGCAAAACACTCATTAAAAAAACATATGGAATATTAAGACTCGATAAAATTTGTAACGCTTGTCGATTGCAAGAAAAAAATTTAAAATAAGATATACTTTGTGGTCATTCCATTCCAAGTGGAGCACAGGTCACACACGGGGTATCTCAGATATTGCTGAAAATTTTTTATTTTACACATATATATGAGAAAAGCATATCTTTTTAAAAATTAAGATCACTAGTGATCTTAAATTTTTAACCAAATAAATTTAAAACCATATAAGATAGTGCACTATCTTATATAATTTTTGAGAAAACACTATTTAAGTAGAAATTTTGCATAAAGATTCAATCTACAAACAAAAAGATTCGATCTACAAGACAAAAGATTCGATCTACAAGACAAAAGATTCGATCTACAAAACAAAAGATTCGATCTACAAGACAAAAAAGTCGATCTGCAAGACAAAAGATTCGATTTACAAAACAAAAGGTTTGAAAATTGTGTACAAGACCATTTACTCCTGATAAAACATAAATCTTAAATCCCCATTTTTTGGGTTTCATTGGGTTGTACTGTTTAATAGATGATTTACCTTTATAAGGAACAACCTGTTCATCAAGGCATAACATTTCTTCATGTTTCAGTTTTGAAAAGGAGTCTTTTAACATATTAATGATAGGTCGCACCTTGTATAACTAATCTCCATGATTATTGTAAAATTTATTGTTATCATTGCAATGAAAAACTAACTTGATTTGTTCAAATCTGTTGACAGTCATAACTTCTCCAATTTATTCAAAGTATAACTCCTTACTCCAATACATTCTGGTCGATGGCATTTGAACAATGCTCATAGCATATAAAATTCCGATAAACTGCTCAAGTTCATTTTTATCGAGCTGAAGTGGTTTGATAGGATTCTTTTGAATAGCATATTTATTAGATTCATCGACAATTTAATTGCAACATTTGGTCACTTAAAAAACGTTTTACATACTGAATAGGTTCAACAATGTCTAAATCATCGTTTATTTTATTATCATTCTGATATTGAAGAGTTTTTTTCAGAATATCCTCTGGATTCTCTTTCTTCCATACCAAATCTGACTTCAATGTTTTTTTGCTAGTTTTTTTATGCTGAGTTAGCTGAAAATCATTTTTATCAGATTGATTATCTCAGACTTCATCTTCTGTATCAGTTAATATAATTTCTTCATCAGTTTCACTATATAAATCGCCACATTCTACAATTTCTGGATTTATTTCTTCATCAGAGTCTGTAAACAAATCACTATCATCTGAAATTTCTGGATTTTGGACTTGAAACTTTACAGGAGCATGATTAAGTTTTGACTTAGGTAAACCTTCATAAAAGCATTTAACATTCATCTATATAAAAAAATTGCACAAAACTTTACTAAAATATTTCAAAATTACACAATTCGTAAATATGTTGTTTTTAGGTTTTTTTTATATCTAGAATGCATGGTGTCGCTTTAAAGCAAAAAACACATTTTTTAGATCTATACCTTTATACTTAACATTAGTAAAATATTTGAAAAAGCCATGTACAACAGACTTTATAGCTTTCTTGACAAAAACCAATGTCTTTACAAACATCAGTATGGGTTTCGTAACAAACACTCCACGACTCATGCACTTATTAAAATAACTGAAACTATTAGAAATGCTCTTGACAATAAGCTTTTTGCATGTGGAGTGTTTCTTGACTTAGAGAAAGCCTTTGATTCTGTTGATCACTCCATCCTCTTAAAAAAATTGGAACACTACGGTGTTCGAGGTAACACTCTCCAATGGTTTTCATCATATCTTTTTAATAGATCGCAATTTGTCTCCATTAATGATGCCAAATCTTTTCCAATAAAATGCTCCACTGGTGTACCCCAAGGTTCTGTATTAGGACCACTGCTTTTCCTTATTTTTATAAATGATCTTAATATCTCTCTAAAATTTTCAACGGCTTACCATTTTGCTGACGACACCAACTTACTCATAACTAACAAATCATTAAAAAAAGTTAACAAACATATTAACCATGATTTATCTAACCTTCTTCAATGGCTGCGCTCTAACAAACTAAGTCTTAATACCAACAAAACTGAACTCATTATTTTCAAATCTAATCAATCTAAAATGTGTAAAAACCTAAACTTTAGACTAAGTGGAAAAAAAATTTTTCCCTTACTTTCATTAAAATATCTTGGAATCCAAATTGACTCAGATCTATCCTTTTCCTCTCATCTTAAAAACTTAGCAGTAAAATTGTGTAGATCAAATGGGATGCTAGCCAAAATTCGCCACTATGTCAATTATGAAACACTACTTAATATATACCATGCAATTTTTGGATCTCATCTTAGATACGCTTGTCAGGTTTGGGGACAATGCAAGTCTAATGCTTTTTTAAGGTTATGTAACCTACAAAACAAAGCTTTAAAAATAATATTCTTTCAACAGTATCATTCTAACTCTGACATCCTTTACTTTCTATCAAAAATACTCAAATTATGTGATCTTGTTTATCTATTAAATTGTCTATTTGTCTGGAATCATAAACAAGTAAACCTCCCTCCGTCATTCTCCAATTTTTTTACCACTAAAAAAAGTTCTCGTTATTACCTTCGATCTTTGAGTAACTTTAAATTATCTATCCCAAATCGCTGTTCGGTAAAATACGGTGATAATTCTATTACAAACCAATGCGTAAAATCATGGAATAATTTACCTTTTCATTTTCAATCCCTCAACACTTTTTCACAATTTAAAACCCGTCTTTTTGACTTTTTGATAGATAAATACGCAAATTAAAATCTTAGGCTTAAAATAGATTATTATTACTATTGTTATTAGTATTATTATTATATGTGATGTTAATATTACTTACATTTTATTTGCATTTTTATTACCGCCATTATTACTTATTGGAATTGTTTAATATATGAATGTGATATTTGTTAATATTATTATTGTTGTTACTATTGTTGTTAACTTCATTGCTATTATTATTATTGCTTTTATCATTATTATTATTATTATTATATGATTGCTATTATTATTTAATTGGTGTTTACCTTTGATTAGTACTCGTACTATTAGTAAACTACCATGAAATGTAAACTATTATTTCAGAATATATTGTTGTTGTTGTTGTTGTTGTTGTTGTTGTTGTATAATATGTGTAAATAAAATCTAAATGTTTCTAAAACATAATTGTAATCTTAAAAAATATATAACTATTTTTTATTTGTTATAAACTTGTTCCAAAATATAAAAACAAATTCATTAAAGTTAGACAATATAATTATTATATTCTCTTACTTTAATGAATTTGTTTTTATATTTTGGAAACACATGAAATTACTAATTTATAAAAAACGGCTCACTTTATATACAATATAAAGTGAGCCGTTTTTTATAAATTAGTAATTTCATGTGTTTCCAAAAAAGAAACTATCACTCAGATGTCGATCAAAGTCCACTTGTAATTATGAGTAGTTAGCGTAAGGTAGCTAAATGCGCGAAATTTAAAGAGGCTTTTAAAAGAACACAAATATCGAAACGATTAAAAATGGATGTGTCAATGAAAAGGTAGTTTTAAAAAGTTATTTAGGGTTTCCATAAGTTAATTTAACAAAATATGAATGATTAAAAAAAAAATAGTAAAATCGAATTGTTCACTAAATATTACAATAATAATACAAAAAAATTGAAGTATTTAAAAAAATTATAATTTTTTTAATTATAAGTCTATATATATTGGCTAATCATTGATAAGCCTATATATATATATAGGTTCATCATTGATAAACCCTTATCAATTATCATTATCAACGATATATATATATTGGCTTATCAAAGTCTATATATATATAGGCTTATCATTGATAAGCCTATATATATGGGCTTATCATATATACAAACTTATTATTTAGTTCAGATTTATCAGATTATGATGACATAACTGATATTTCAAATGATGAAGCAGAAGATTCTTTAAATGTGCAAGGTTATTTGATTAATTTTTTATGATTTATTTTGATTTAAATTATGTAAAAATATTAAAGTATTTGGTACCAAATGCATGTTTTTTTAAGTTAATAAAACAATTATTAGTTTTAGAAAAAAATACAACACACATTTGCAATTCTATTGAGGAAGCTTCAAAATGTCTTGTTTTAGATAATGAACAAAACAACATATTAGGTTTGCAAGGTTTTTGTTTATTTTTGTTATGAGTCAATTTGTCATAGTTATACTGAATTTTTGATTGAATAAAAATATTTAAACTCTAAAAATGGATCAACATTAAAAATTTTAGATAACATGTACATTTACATTTGTGATTCTGTGGAAGAAGCTGATCTATGTCTTCAAAATTATGAGATATATAATTCTGTTCGGTATGCTGCCTTTTCAACCCCAAAGAACTTTGGTTATACAGGTATTTAAATCAGTATATTCGGTTTGATTTTGAAGTCTTCTAATCATCATCTCTAATCAACTTGACTGTTTTATACATTTTACACACATGGCTAGTTTTCCTTTTATTTGATAGAAATAAAGTTTTATTCCTTTTTTCCACTTTATTGTGAGCTTTATTTCTATTACAATAAATATAAGTACATACTATTCAAAACAGATTTTAAAAGTTAAATATTTATTTAGATATGCATGCTGATAATCACAAAGTATTGTGGGAAATGTCCTCAGACTTTCATAACACTCCTTTTATTATTCTGTCAACAAAAAGATTTGACTGTCATCATGGCTTTGATAAAAATTCTTGTAAAAAGCAGAAATATATAAAAGCAAAAGAAAATCAGGTAGCAATCTTAACAATCCAGCAGTATTAATATGTTCTAACTTTGCATTATTTTTTGTTTGTTTGAGCAGTGCTGGATAAAATGCTTTATAAAAGTTTTTAAAATAAAAATATTTAAAAAGTATTTAAAATAAAAATAATTTTAAAAAGTATTTGAAGTACTAAATACTTTACCAAAACTTACAACTTTTTCAAAATTTATTTGATAAATGTGAAATAATTTAATAATCACTCTAATTAAACCAAGGTAGACAGTAAGAGTTATAAAACAAAAAATAAATCAAAATAAATAGTGGCAGAGTGAAACTTTGACGAACAATTAGTTGAATATGCATGTGCATTGTGGATGTTTAAAGAAGTATTTGAATTACAGGTAATTGCAATGAGTACAAAATACTAATCAAAAGTATTTTAAGTCAAAATGCTAAATACTTCCTACAAAAGTATTTAAAATACACATACAAAGAAATACTTAAAATAGTATTTTAAATACTTAATATTTCAAATATTCCCAGTGCTGTATTTGACATTATATCACTCTGCCTAATAGTGTATTGATTTACTTTAATATTTTATTTTTTCAGTTAGTTCCATTCCCTATTAGAATTTCAGTATGTTACTAATATAGTTAGTTTAATTGCAAATTAGTGTTGCATTAATTTCTTCATTTAATATTATTTTTTTTCATTAAAAATATTTCCTGTACATCTCATACAATATATTTTATATACCTATGTTATGTTTATTATTCAAAATCATTATGTGTTATGTATTATTTTATTCAAATGTTAAATTATTTAACAATCCTGTAAGAGATAGCTATGTGTTACTTATTTGATTTTAAAACACAACTGAAAACTAAAGGTTTAATTATTCTATGTTGTGTTCTGTAGAATGACTTTAAGTGTAAGTCATTATGCAGCACATGTTTGTTAATAACATTTTATTGGAACCAGAGCTGTGGTCTTCAAATTTAAAATCCCTCGTTAAAAATTTACAACTATAAATATATAAATCACTTTCTTTTTTTTTTTTTTTACTTAACTTGATAAACTAAAATAAGAGTTGGAACTTGACTTAAGCTATAGTGTCAATGTGATTTGACTTGAACTTCAAGTCAAGTCACAAGTTACGTATTCAACCTCAAAAATTATTTAGCAAAAAATAATTTAGTGAATATCAGCAGCAAATGGAAGCTTACTTTGATTTTGTTTTTTCATATTACACTATAGGCATATTGCCAGGGTTGGGGAGCTGGAACCATAAGTGTCAATACCATTTGAAAAAGACCTGCTTTTCAGCTCCTTTTAGCTTAAATTTTTATTTATACAGTTTCTAATTCTATTTATCAATTATTGTTGTAAAATTCGAAAACAGCCTTTCATTCAGTCTATGTGATAATTTATAAATAAATTAATAAATATAATAAATTAATGATTATAGTTGATTTAAAAAATACATAAAAAGATAATGAAAAGAGTCAGAGCCTTAAAAAAAGTTGGGAATCAGAGTTTGTGCAATACATTCCAAAAAACTAAAATCCAGAGTCAGAGCTATAAGTTTGAATAAACTTAGAGCTCGAGCCATTCATTTTTTTTTCAAGCTCCCCACCCCTACATTTTGAGGTGCACTGTTAATGATAATGAGACATAACAAAAAAATTAAAGAATACAAAGACACAAAGCAGAGTTTTTTGTAAATTTTTTTTTTAAATTATGAGTCTTGCCCTTTATTTTACCTTTTCACATGTTTTACTACCCAGCTAACACAAAACGTTCAAGTATGTTTGATGAACATTGCAAACGTTTAAGCACGTTCTATGAACATTCGTAGAATGTTCTTGAATGTTTGCACATTCGTTGAATGTTTTGTATTAGCTGGGTATATCCTCATTGATCTTTGCTGTCTGACAACCTTCTAGCAAATGATTGGAAAAGCAATGAATCCAAAAACATTTTGTCTGGACAGATAAATTGAGCCGGATTTGCTAGACTCAAGACATTGATTGTCACAGGTCTCAGTCAAATGTCTTTTAATAACAGATGTCACTTTAGAATTCAAAAAGAACTTAAGTTTCAAAAAGGTTAACTTTCAAAATCTCTTTAAACTAATTTTTTATTTTGGATTTTTTTTTAGGTTGTTAACCCAAGTAATTATTACAAGAGGCAAGTGTCTAAAAGTATTCACAATGCTTTGTCACAACAAAATGTCATGACATATTCTTAAAAAATTAAGGTTGAGATAGACAACTTAATATGTCACAAAAATCATCCTCTTGGAAAGGTAAAATTACACAGCTTTTATAGAAGTTGTAGGTATTTTGATAATTGCATTTGCTTTAACAAGCAGTTATTTTCTATAAATGTTTACTTCAAAAGTTTACATTACTATGGTAGTTAGGGTGGTCCAAAAAAGTCAAGTTTTATATATTTCAGAGGCATATTGTTTGTTATGTTCATTTTGTTCAAAAAAGCCACTGTGCAAAATATTACATAGTTTGGACTGTATTTAGAGGTTGCTCAATGCTATCAAAGTTTCAAGCTATACATCAAATGAATCATATATTAAAAAAAATGCAAATTGCAGGAACAAATAAAAGAATTTAAGACGGCTTTCACAATTATCAATTAAAAATAAGCCTTATCATTGACGGTTCCCTCATAAGCTCGCAGAGCCTCTATCCAGACTCTAGAGTAAATCAAGATAATGAAGAGAGACACTTCATGTAGACCAGTCTCCTCCTTTTTGTCAGTTTCATTTGCTTCCAGAACAACAAGATTTCTATCGCATAGATAGCCTCGCCCATCCACCTGGCATGATGGTATGCAACAAGCTTCCTGATTGGAGCACATAATTCTCGCGTCAGAAAATACAATGACAGTTGACACAGTTCGGCATAATCATCAGGTATACTTTTTCGAGCAAAGCTAGACTGCTAGATTCTCCTAACTGTTGCTTTCAATAAAGAAGATACACTTTAAAACATTCTGTTGGAAGGAATCACTCACCAAAATTCTCTAATGGTTGCCCAATCAAATATATTTCTGTTGCTTTTCGTGTTTGTATATTTATTGCAGCTGTAACCATTTTTTATTCTAAATTATTTGATCTGCAATAAATTGTGCAAACAAACTCTATTAAAATGAATGAAGAAGTGTTAATTCAAAAAGTTAATTCCATAATTGATAATAATAATATTACCAAATAAGGGTGTTTAAAATTGTATGTAATAATTATTCTAGAAGTATACTAAGTATAGTGCTGACATCTACTGAATGAAATAAAAATTTCTACAATATTCCTACATTGATAATGAAACACAATGATTAAACACAACAAAAATACACAGTCTGCACAAAAACTCTAGTTTTTAAAACTTTTTTGGCAAAACCATAAAATATTATAGACTTTGATATGCTTGAGCAACCCCTAAATATATTTTTTTCAACCTGAAACTTTGCGCAGTTCATTTTTAGACCAAAAGTAAGTCAACATGTCAACATGTCTTACATAAGTCAACATAAGTCAACCCTGAAGTCAACATAAGTCAACATGTCTTATTAATTTAAACAAAAAAAAAATGTTAAAATGGACCACCCTAATGGTAGTAGAAAACTATATCAGTAAAAATATTGTTTAGAGTGAACTTCTGTCTCAAAAAATAGACCATCGGTTGTCAAGTAAAATTTCTGAGTTTGTTAAACAAGGTGTTTCAAATGTACGTGAGATAAAAAGAATTTTGAAATTAACTGTTGATGAGATGTTTGGAGAAAAAAGTCTTCCCACTCCTAACAACTGTAGATTTTATCCAAGAAATGATATTATCCGTGCTCATATAGTTATGGAATGTAAAAAGCTAAGGTAATATAACATCAATTGAGGAGTGGACTCGCAAAACCCTTCAATTCACTTTTTTTTAATTCTGAGATAATAGCAAAAAATGTTTTCTAGTAAATCAAATTGCTAAAAATAAAAAATTAAAAGTTAATCAATAGATATTATTAAAAGAATGTTTAAGGCAAAAACTTGAAAATTGTGCTCTTTTGATCTTATTTTTATTACATTCTTAAAAAAAACCTTTTATCTGGTTTTGCATGCCAATTATTTTTATATCTGGTTTTGACCGGAAATTTATTCCTAACTAGTTTTCAAAATGGCTTTATAAAGTCAACTTGACTAGTGACGATAATAATCAATATAATTATAATTTAATAATCAATATAATTGTGCATAACACCCCTCTGCCTTAGACTTTTTTTTTAATCTAGTTTTGTACGAACAGAATAATTTAAGGCAGGTAAAATGTTATTAAAATAGTTGCTTTTAAATAATTCATAAAGATGTAGGAATATTATTACTACAAAAAAAAATTGCTCAGTCTTTTTTTTTTTAAAGTGAATTATTTGGTTTTGCAATTCAGCTCTTTAATTGTAAACTTGTTTTCAAATAAAAATTTAATAAAAAAAGTTTAATTATATTTTCTACATATTTTCCTCTAAAACTTTATCCTCTAAGTCATTCCATCCATCAAAGTTATCAAGGAACCTTTATTCTCTTAAGGAATTATTCAGATATATCTGTATAGTTTTTTCAGCTTTTAGTTTGTATTAAAATGTATTATTTGTTATTAGTTAGTTTCACAATATCATTTATATGTCATTATAAAAAACCAATCAAAACTATTGAAGTGTGTAAAAATAGATGTAAAACTTACACACATATCATGAGTGTCTTAAAGCCACTTGATGCATTATTTACTATATTGCATCAAGCATCAAGGTTAGAGGTTGTAAATTTACAGACTTTTTTATTTAGTGCTTGATTTAGCAAAAGTTAAATTATTTGCAATACTTGAATATATATATATATATATATATATATATATATATATATATATATATATATATATATATATATATATATATATATATATATATATATATATATATATATATATATATATATATATGATATGTATGTATGTATATATAGTCACACACACACACACACTCTCACTCTCACACTCACACACACACACACACACACACACACACACAATTTTAACAATATTAGACAATATTTTCGTCCTTTAGAATCTTCAGTAATGTAATAATTTATTATTTAAGATAATCTTAGCAATATAACTAGAAAACTGTTTTAAAAACAATTTAAAACATTTGTGTCACGCCAAAGTGCTAAAACTACAGAGTAGTGGGCCAGCATTATGCAAACACCAATGACATATCTCATAAGTATGTGCTCATAAGAGTACTCAACACTGAAGATTCTCTAGTATAGCCTGATTCATGAGATTAAATACAAGATTTGGAAACCTGAGAATGATGGGTTATAGTGTTACACAAAATCTTTTTATAATAGTTTTTTTAATAGCAATGGTAAACAGACAATTGCTTTCTAAAGAATTTTTTTGGTGGATAGACATGGAACTAATGATTATGATTAGATATTGGAGTAGCACAATAAGAAGAAAATCACAAAAGTAGAGTGAGATTTGACTAGAAATCATTGAGATGAAATAAAAGATTCCATGCTAGCCTGTATCCAAGAAGTAACTTAGAAAGCATATCTGTTAGCAGAAATACAAAATTTTTTTACCTAAAGCAAAAAAAATCAAAGACATTTATATTTTAAGGTGGTTTTAATATTTTTTCAATTAACACATTAGTTTTTTTTTTAGATTCTCAAACATTGACCAGGAATGCTTAGAAAGCAAAATAAAAGAGTGGAAGAATAGAGATGATTCTTAACATCCATTTTGAACCAAAAGTGAGTGAACATGAAGATGAGTTCGTTTTTGTTTACCAAGCAGGCTGGCAAAAGAAACTGCTCAATAAATATGGGAATGAAATGATCTTTTTAGATGCGACATACAAAACCATTCAGTATTCGTTGCCCTTGTTTTTTTTAGTTGTAAAAACTAATGTTGATTTCCAAATTGTAGCAACATTTGTTTCAGAAAATGAAACCTTTGAATCAATTAAAAAAGCATTGAATGTAATAAAGTATTGGAATATTGATCTAAAACCCTTATATTGTATGACTGCTTATTATAATGAGGAAATGCGAGCTGTGGAAACTGTTTTTATTGGTTTGTTTTTTACTGTTTATCTACATTTACTTGCTTATAAAAATGATTTCTTTGTTTTGTATTAACCAATCTTAAACACAAATTGTTTTTGAAATCAGTGTCATGCTGATTATAAATTCTTAGTTTTGTTTTTTTATTAGGATGTGAAGTTTTTATATGCAATTTTCATAGAGAGCAGGCATGGGATCGTTGGCTTAAAAAGAAAGCAAATGGTTGCTACAGCAGAAAAGATGAAATTTTGACTATATTGCTTGGTCAAAAACTTGTGAAGAGGAGATAAAAGCCACACAAGTGTTAGAGTTTTCAGAATTCTGGAAACTTGAAAGTTTTTCTAAATTAAAACATTATATTGAAACGTATTGGTTGCCAATAAAGAAGGTATTTATTATTAAGCATGAGTCAACTCACTATACTTTTTTTTGATAATAGATTTTTTTAAAACCTTTACATGGATTGAGTTTGTAAAATAAAATGCTGTTTTAATGTAGAAGTGGATCTGCTGCTACAGACAAAATCGTCTACTAATCAGTTGTAACACAAACAATGGTGTCGAGAGGCAAAATGCATCTTTTAAATATTCCCATTTAAAAAGATACAATAGTTCTTCTATGACTGGAATGTTGACCTTATTTACCGAGGAATTTTTCACTGATAAACTAGAAAGGTTAGTGTTTTTTTCCCAAACATTTTCTAAATATTGAAGACAAGGTAACTAATATTTCTCTATGATAGTATACTTTTTCTGTACTAAAATTTTAACTTCACTTTAAATAAAGAAATAATAAATTTTATTTTGTATAGAATAATGTCTAAAGTGTTGGTAAAGTATTGTATCTGCAAATTTTAGTTACACTGACTTCAACTTCAAAATGGATGCCCGATACAAAAGATATGCTTGTTGGGTGCCAAAATATCTCTACAATCGCCCGCACAGTTTTGTTAAGCATTGCTTAAAGCAAAAGTCCACCGCTGATTGCATGGATTTAAACAAAGTAGTTATTAAATCTGGTATTTTTTCAGTATCTAGTACCTTTAATACTTCAGTTTAATATTTTATATCATTCGGTGATGAGATCAGTATGCCAAAATGTACCTGTGTTGATTGGCTATCAACAGCTTACTTATGCAAACACTTTTTTGTTGTATTCCGGAAGTATCCTGCATGGTCGTGGAATGCATTGTCTATTCTTTATTGGAATTCTCCATACTTGAATATAGATTCCGAAAATTATGAAATAGAGCATGAAAAAACAGCTTTTAAAATTCAAGGCATTGTTGCCTCTAATACAAGAACAGACTGTCAATGTCAATCAGAAACAGTCATATAAAAATACTCAACCCATTTATTCTGGTGTAGATGTAAGGGAGATGTTAAATACAGTGAAAAATTTATCATTTGAGTTTGATGAAAACTCCTTTGAAATCATGCTACTGCACAAAACTCTTTCTTCACTTATTGAAAAGTTGAACAAAGGAAGAGTAAAAGAATCAGGTATTGCTGTTCGCCGGTTAAATGATAAATCAAGTAATTCATTAATGAGACACATCCAAATACCTATTCGGAAACCAATAAAACTTCCATTTAAACGTGTTGGATCTAGAAAAGATGAGGCTATAGCTGCTTCAAAAATATTTATTACAGAAGAAGTTTACCTAACCGACACATTTAAATTAGAAATAGTTGAAAAATCCATTGACAATAATAGATCAATGGAGGAAGAGGTAATTTTTCTTTCCGATAACGATGAAGAATGTTTTGAAGCAAATGTAGTTTATAAGACTAATCTTTCTGCTGAAGATTTGAATGATATTAAAACCAACCAGATGTTATCAGACACAGTGATCCATTCTGTCCAAAATATGATTAGTGGTGTTAGTGGCCTACGGGATCCAGTTTTGGGTCAAAATTTATCATTTCATGCAATCAAAGAATCTTTTGTTCAGGTTTTGCATGATGGTGATGCACATTGGCTAACAGTTAGTACTTTTAGGTGTTCTGATGGTGAGGTGTGCCTGTTAGACAGCATGTTTCATGGTAAAGTCAAAAATCATGTCATCAGGCAAATTTGTGCAATAATGCAGTGTACCAAGGACATTTTAACTGTACGAGTTTTACCTGTACAGCAACAAGCAAATACTATAGATTGTGGCTTGTTTGCATTGGCATTTGCGAAGCACATTGCTTTTACTGGTTTGAATCCATGTTATATTGGATTTGAAGATGTTGATATGCGAAAGCATTTACTTCAAAGTATTTCGGGAAACCACCTAAATGAATTTCCGAAAACTTCAAAAAAAACAATGTTTTGTAAAGAAAAGAAATTTGTATTTAATCTATATTGCATTTGCAGACAAGTATGAACAGCTTCAGATAAATTTATAAAAGATAGGTTAGTGAATTATCTTTAATGGTATCGTAGCACTTGTTGTGTCAGTCATTTCTTATAATTATATTTTTAACTAGTTATCTTTATTATAGTTTTCATTAGTATATTTGTACGCAAAGCAACATTAAATTTAGGCATATGGTACAGTGTGAAAAATGTGAATGCTGGTTTCATCGTACATGTGAAAATATACTAGAATATGTGTTGGCACATGAGAGTGCTGAATGGTTTTGTTCGAAGTGCTCAATAACTTTATAGTTTTAAATCATCAATAATTTGTTTGTATAATAATTAAATTATTTTTTATAATTTAGCAATTTAGAGTGTTACTATTTTGCAAGTTTACTGAGGTATTTATTTAGTTGTTTAGAGTTAATTTTATTACTTTTTTTGGGTGAATCTTAATAATTTTAATGTTTAGAGTTAATATTATTTAGTTGGTTAGGGTTAAAGTTATAGTTGTCTTGAGTTAATATTATTTAGTTGATTAGAGTTAATGTTATTTAGTTGATTAGAGTTAATATTATTTAGTTGCCTAGAGACAATGTTATTTAGTTGCCTAGAGTTAATGTTATTTAGTTTCCTAGAGTTGAGGTTATTTAGTTGACTAGAGTTAAGGTTATTTAGTTGTCTCGAGTTAAGGTTATTTAGTTGATTAGAGTTAATATTATTTAGTTGCCTAGAGTTAAGGTTATTTAGTTGATTAGAGTTAATATTATTTAGTTGCCTAGAGACAATGTTATTTAGTTTCCTAGAGTTAAGGTTATTTAGTTGACTAGAGTTAAGGTTATTTAGTTGTCTCGTGTTAAGGTTATTTAGTTGATTAGAGTTAATATTATTTAGTTGCCTAGAGTTAATGTTATTTAGTTGCCTAGAGTTAATGTTATTTAGTTGACTAGAGTTAAGGTCATTTAGTTGTCTCGAGTTAAGGTTATTTAGTTGATTAGAGTTAAGGTTATTTAGTTGATTAGAGTTGATATTATTTAGTTGACTAGAGTTAAGGTTATTTAGTTTTCTCGAGTTAAGGTTGTTTAGTTGATTAGAGTTAATGTTAATTATTGTGTTGTTTAGAATTAATGATGTTACTTTTAATTTATTTTTTATGTTTTAATCTAATAATTTTTAAACTTTAAATTTATTTTCTTTCTAAACTTAGGACTTAAAATATAATGTTTAATGTTGTAAAGATGTTTTACATTTTTTTATAGAGGTTTTTAAGGCAAGTGTCACATTTGCAATTTTGATTGGTATATATGGTTTTTCTAAAGTTATATATGTGAAAAGGTAATTTTAGTATTTATACCAATTTTACATTTATATAAAACGTTATCATTATTATTAACGTCTTTAAAAACATATATGACACCTTTTGGATCTTTAGTCATCCTCTACAACATGACAAAAGCCTTCGTAACATAGTTGTACGATGAACGGTATATTGTGTAAAAACCGTATGATCTATTAATTAGGCAATGTGAACACACACATCCTAAAGGTTGCTTTTGTTGTGTTTTTTTGTTGTTGTTTTTTTATTAGTTTATCCTACTCTTTAGATAGTGTTATAGCAATTTTTTGTTAATTTTGAACTGTTGTATCATTAAATACCTTTTAATTACCCTTAAATACATTTTCTTTTATATATGTTATACCCCGTTTAATTTGATAAGTTTGTTTATAAGGTAATAATTTATAAACTTCTCGATTTTTCAGTTAAAGATTTGATATTAAACATCTGAAAATAAAATGTTTTTTTTATTTAAAAAAATACTAATAAAAAAGATATTTTTAAAATCAATTTTATTTACGTGTTTTGAAGGGTGGATCTTGAAACAAAAATTTATAAAAAAACATTACATTCTACCAACTGAATGTAATAAATATAATTAAATAATACTAACTTTATAAATTTTTTTAATAAAAAATAATTTTAGGCAAAGACCTATCCTAGCCAATTTTGATACCGATTTACC
>NC_061164.1:18570670-18638170 GCF_022113875.1 Hydra vulgaris
AACTTTGCACATTTGCTTATTGTGTATAAACTCGATGATACCTTCAAATGAAAACTCGATGATACCTTCAAACAAGAAACCTTCAAAATTCCTAATCTAATCTAGGTTCTACAGAATAATGAAACATCACCTTTCGCTTTCGTTTCGTTTCAATTAATTTCGTGTAAATGTTTCTAACTAACTTGGTCGATTTTAACAGTTTTAATTTTATATTTTCTTGCTTAACGTTTAGAGCACCTGCAGCCTTATACAATATCTATATCTTTTCCCAACTCTATAATTAAACTCTCCACCAGAACATGAACCATATTTGTACAAGTTTTGCTAAAGGCAGCTTTCAGGGAACAGTCATAAAATAACCAGCTAATCTTACTCAACCAAATATTAAAAAAAATTTATTGATTTGAAAAATTTAAGCATATTAGGACGCTATAGCTCACTGAGAGAATTCTCTGTAATTTTGATCTGATATGGTGATGTATATACAGGTGATATGACATATGATATACATGGTATGTCTATAATATACAAGTGTGCAGCTGCTTTTGACATTTCTTTAATATATATATATTTTTTTGCTTTTAGCTTTTGACTGTTCAGTGGATAAAAAGGTAAATTTAAATATTAGGATTAAAATTATAATAAAGTTTGAGATTAAGATTGAGGTTATAAATTAATGTTAAATTAAAGGAGATAAAAATTTTCATTAAAGGAGATATAAATATGCATGCAAATAATCATTAATCATCTTGAATATAATTATCGAAAAATAAAGATACACGTTCAAAATGTGTTGCTATATTTGTTTTATATTTATATTCTGTCTTTACAATGCGTTCCTTCTTATTCTCGTTTTCTCTAAAATAAAAACACAAACAGAAAATAAACTATTGCTTTCTTGCAAAACACTCATTAAAAAAACATATGGAATATTAAGACTCGATAAAATTTGTAACGCTTGTCGATTGCAAGAAAAAAATTTAAAATAAGATATACTTTGTGGTCATTCCATTCCAAGTGGAGCACAGGTCACACACGGGGTATCTCAGATATTGCTGAAAATTTTTTATTTTACACATATATATGAGAAAAGCATATCTTTTGAAAAATTAAGATCACTAGTGATCTTAAATTTTTAACCATATAAATTTAAAACCATATAAGATAGTGCACTATCTTATATAATTTTTGAGAAAACACTATTTAAGTAGAAATTTTGCATAAAGATTCAATCTACAAACAAAAAGATTCGATCTACAAGACAAAAGATTCGATCTACAAGACAAAAGATTCGATCTACAAAACAAAAGATTCGATCTACAAGACAAAAAAGTCGATCTGCAAGACAAAAGATTCGATTTACAAAACAAAAGGTTTGAAAATTGTGTACAAGACCATCTACTCCTGATAAAACATAAATCTTAAATCCCCATTTTTTGTGTTTCATTGGGTTGTA
Source organism: Hydra vulgaris (assembly GCF_022113875.1). NCBI lineage: Eukaryota > Metazoa > Cnidaria > Hydrozoa > Anthoathecata > Hydridae > Hydra > Hydra vulgaris. The sequence goes on from NC_061164.1 coordinate 18,572,127, forward strand.
CTGTTTAATAGATGATTTACCTTTATAAGGAACAACCTGTTCATCAAGGCATAACATTTCTTCATGTTTCAGTTTTGAAAAGGAGTCTTTTAACATATTAATGATAGGTCGCACCTTGTATAACTAATCTCCATGATTATTGTAAAATTTATTGTTATCATTGCAATGAAAAACTAACTTGATTTGTTCAAATCTGTTGACAGTCATAACTTCTCCAATTTATTCAAAGTATAACTCCTTACTCCAATACATTCTGGTCGATGGCATTTGAACAATGCTCATAGCATATAAAATTCCGATAAACTGCTCAAGTTCATTTTTATCGAGCTGAAGTGGTTTGATAGGATTCTTTTGAATAGCATATTTATTAGATTCATCGACAATTTAATTGCAACATTTGGTCACTTAAAAAACGTTTTACATACTGAATAGGTTCAACAATGTCTAAATCATCGTTTATTTTATTATCATTCTGATATTGAAGAGTTTTTTTCAGAATATCCTCTGGATTCTCTTTCTTCCATACCAAATCTGACTTCAATGTTTTTTTGCTAGTTTTTTTATGCTGAGTTAGCTGAAAATCATTTTTATCAGATTGATTATCTCAGACTTCATCTTCTGTATCAGTTAATATAATTTCTTCATCAGTTTCACTATATAAATCGCCACATTCTACAATTTCTGGATTTATTTCTTCATCAGAGTCTGTAAACAAATCACTATCATCTGAAATTTCTGGATTTTGGACTTGAAACTTTACAGGAGCATGATTAAGTTTTGACTTAGGTAAACCTTCATAAAAGCATTTAACATTCATCTATATAAAAAAATTGCACAAAACTTTACTAAAATATTTCAAAATTACACAATTCGTAAATATGTTGTTTTTAGGTTTTTTTTATATCTAGAATGCATGGTGTCGCTTTAAAGCAAAAAACACATTTTTTAGATCTATACCTTTATAATATGTGTAAATAAAATCTAAATGTTTCTAAAACATAATTGTAATCTTAAAAAATATATAACTATTTTTTATTTGTTATAAACTTGTTCCAAAATATAAAAACAAATTCATTAAAGTTAGACAATATAATTATTATATTCTCTTACTTTAATGAATTTGTTTTTATATTTTGGAAACACATGAAATTACTAATTTATAAAAAACGGCTCACTTTATATACAATATAAAGTGAGCCGTTTTTTATAAATTAGTAATTTCATGTGTTTCCAAAAAAGAAACTATCACTCAGATGTCGATCAAAGTCCACTTGTAATTATGAGTAGTTAGCGTAAGGTAGCTAAATGCGCGAAATTTAAAGAGGCTTTTAAAAGAACACAAATATCGAAACGATTAAAAATGGATGTGTCAATGAAAAGGTAGTTTTAAAAAGTTATTTAGGGTTTCCATAAGTTAATTTAACAAAATATGAATGATTAAAAAAAAAATAGTAAAATCGAATTGTTCACTAAATATTACAATAATAATACAAAAAAATTGAAGTATTTAAAAAAATTATAATTTTTTTAATTATAAGTCTATATATATTGGCTAATCATTGATAAGCCTATATATATATATAGGTTCATCATTGATAAACCCTTATCAATTATCATTATCAACGATATATATATATTGGCTTATCAAAGTCTATATATATATAGGCTTATCATTGATAAGCCTATATATATGGGCTTATCATATATACAAACTTATTATTTAGTTCAGATTTATCAGATTATGATGACATAACTGATATTTCAAATGATGAAGCAGAAGATTCTTTAAATGTGCAAGGTTATTTGATTAATTTTTTATGATTTATTTTGATTTAAATTATGTAAAAATATTAAAGTATTTGGTACCAAATGCATGTTTTTTTAAGTTAATAAAACAATTATTAGTTTTAGAAAAAAATACAACACACATTTGCAATTCTATTGAGGAAGCTTCAAAATGTCTTGTTTTAGATAATGAACAAAACAACATATTAGGTTTGCAAGGTTTTTGTTTATTTTTGTTATGAGTCAATTTGTCATAGTTATACTGAATTTTTGATTGAATAAAAATATTTAAACTCTAAAAATGGATCAACATTAAAAATTTTAGATAACATGTACATTTACATTTGTGATTCTGTGGAAGAAGCTGATCTATGTCTTCAAAATTATGAGATATATAATTCTGTTCGGTATGCTGCCTTTTCAACCCCAAAGAACTTTGGTTATACAGGTATTTAAATCAGTATATTCGGTTTGATTTTGAAGTCTTCTAATCATCATCTCTAATCAACTTGACTGTTTTATACATTTTACACACATGGCTAGTTTTCCTTTTATTTGATAGAAATAAAGTTTTATTCCTTTTTTCCACTTTATTGTGAGCTTTATTTCTATTACAATAAATATAAGTACATACTATTCAAAACAGATTTTAAAAGTTAAATATTTATTTAGATATGCATGCTGATAATCACAAAGTATTGTGGGAAATGTCCTCAGACTTTCATAACACTCCTTTTATTATTCTGTCAACAAAAAGATTTGACTGTCATCATGGCTTTGATAAAAATTCTTGTAAAAAGCAGAAATATATAAAAGCAAAAGAAAATCAGGTAGCAATCTTAACAATCCAGCAGTATTAATATGTTCTAACTTTGCATTATTTTTTGTTTGTTTGAGCAGTGCTGGATAAAATGCTTTATAAAAGTTTTTAAAATAAAAATATTTAAAAAGTATTTAAAATAAAAATAATTTTAAAAAGTATTTGAAGTACTAAATACTTTACCAAAACTTACAACTTTTTCAAAATTTATTTGATAAATGTGAAATAATTTAATAATCACTCTAATTAAACCAAGGTAGACAGTAAGAGTTATAAAACAAAAAATAAATCAAAATAAATAGTGGCAGAGTGAAACTTTGACGAACAATTAGTTGAATATGCATGTGCATTGTGGATGTTTAAAGAAGTATTTGAATTACAGGTAATTGCAATGAGTACAAAATACTAATCAAAAGTATTTTAAGTCAAAATGCTAAATACTTCCTACAAAAGTATTTAAAATACACATACAAAGAAATACTTAAAATAGTATTTTAAATACTTAATATTTCAAATATTCCCAGTGCTGTATTTGACATTATATCACTCTGCCTAATAGTGTATTGATTTACTTTAATATTTTATTTTTTCAGTTAGTTCCATTCCCTATTAGAATTTCAGTATGTTACTAATATAGTTAGTTTAATTGCAAATTAGTGTTGCATTAATTTCTTCATTTAATATTATTTTTTTTCATTAAAAATATTTCCTGTACATCTCATACAATATATTTTATATACCTATGTTATGTTTATTATTCAAAATCATTATGTGTTATGTATTATTTTATTCAAATGTTAAATTATTTAACAATCCTGTAAGAGATAGCTATGTGTTACTTATTTGATTTTAAAACACAACTGAAAACTAAAGGTTTAATTATTCTATGTTGTGTTCTGTAGAATGACTTTAAGTGTAAGTCATTATGCAGCACATGTTTGTTAATAACATTTTATTGGAACCAGAGCTGTGGTCTTCAAATTTAAAATCCCTCGTTAAAAATTTACAACTATAAATATATAAATCACTTTCTTTTTTTTTTTTTTTACTTAACTTGATAAACTAAAATAAGAGTTGGAACTTGACTTAAGCTATAGTGTCAATGTGATTTGACTTGAACTTCAAGTCAAGTCACAAGTTACGTATTCAACCTCAAAAATTATTTAGCAAAAAATAATTTAGTGAATATCAGCAGCAAATGGAAGCTTACTTTGATTTTGTTTTTTCATATTACACTATAGGCATATTGCCAGGGTTGGGGAGCTGGAACCATAAGTGTCAATACCATTTGAAAAAGACCTGCTTTTCAGCTCCTTTTAGCTTAAATTTTTATTTATACAGTTTCTAATTCTATTTATCAATTATTGTTGTAAAATTCGAAAACAGCCTTTCATTCAGTCTATGTGATAATTTATAAATAAATTAATAAATATAATAAATTAATGATTATAGTTGATTTAAAAAATACATAAAAAGATAATGAAAAGAGTCAGAGCCTTAAAAAAAGTTGGGAATCAGAGTTTGTGCAATACATTCCAAAAAACTAAAATCCAGAGTCAGAGCTATAAGTTTGAATAAACTTAGAGCTCGAGCCATTCATTTTTTTTTCAAGCTCCCCACCCCTACATTTTGAGGTGCACTGTTAATGATAATGAGACATAACAAAAAAATTAAAGAATACAAAGACACAAAGCAGAGTTTTTTGTAAATTTTTTTTTTAAATTATGAGTCTTGCCCTTTATTTTACCTTTTCACATGTTTTACTACCCAGCTAACACAAAACGTTCAAGTATGTTTGATGAACATTGCAAACGTTTAAGCACGTTCTATGAACATTCGTAGAATGTTCTTGAATGTTTGCACATTCGTTGAATGTTTTGTATTAGCTGGGTATATCCTCATTGATCTTTGCTGTCTGACAACCTTCTAGCAAATGATTGGAAAAGCAATGAATCCAAAAACATTTTGTCTGGACAGATAAATTGAGCCGGATTTGCTAGACTCAAGACATTGATTGTCACAGGTCTCAGTCAAATGTCTTTTAATAACAGATGTCACTTTAGAATTCAAAAAGAACTTAAGTTTCAAAAAGGTTAACTTTCAAAATCTCTTTAAACTAATTTTTTATTTTGGATTTTTTTTTAGGTTGTTAACCCAAGTAATTATTACAAGAGGCAAGTGTCTAAAAGTATTCACAATGCTTTGTCACAACAAAATGTCATGACATATTCTTAAAAAATTAAGGTTGAGATAGACAACTTAATATGTCACAAAAATCATCCTCTTGGAAAGGTAAAATTACACAGCTTTTATAGAAGTTGTAGGTATTTTGATAATTGCATTTGCTTTAACAAGCAGTTATTTTCTATAAATGTTTACTTCAAAAGTTTACATTACTATGGTAGTTAGGGTGGTCCAAAAAAGTCAAGTTTTATATATTTCAGAGGCATATTGTTTGTTATGTTCATTTTGTTCAAAAAAGCCACTGTGCAAAATATTACATAGTTTGGACTGTATTTAGAGGTTGCTCAATGCTATCAAAGTTTCAAGCTATACATCAAATGAATCATATATTAAAAAAAATGCAAATTGCAGGAACAAATAAAAGAATTTAAGACGGCTTTCACAATTATCAATTAAAAATAAGCCTTATCATTGACGGTTCCCTCATAAGCTCGCAGAGCCTCTATCCAGACTCTAGAGTAAATCAAGATAATGAAGAGAGACACTTCATGTAGACCAGTCTCCTCCTTTTTGTCAGTTTCATTTGCTTCCAGAACAACAAGATTTCTATCGCATAGATAGCCTCGCCCATCCACCTGGCATGATGGTATGCAACAAGCTTCCTGATTGGAGCACATAATTCTCGCGTCAGAAAATACAATGACAGTTGACACAGTTCGGCATAATCATCAGGTATACTTTTTCGAGCAAAGCTAGACTGCTAGATTCTCCTAACTGTTGCTTTCAATAAAGAAGATACACTTTAAAACATTCTGTTGGAAGGAATCACTCACCAAAATTCTCTAATGGTTGCCCAATCAAATATATTTCTGTTGCTTTTCGTGTTTGTATATTTATTGCAGCTGTAACCATTTTTTATTCTAAATTATTTGATCTGCAATAAATTGTGCAAACAAACTCTATTAAAATGAATGAAGAAGTGTTAATTCAAAAAGTTAATTCCATAATTGATAATAATAATATTACCAAATAAGGGTGTTTAAAATTGTATGTAATAATTATTCTAGAAGTATACTAAGTATAGTGCTGACATCTACTGAATGAAATAAAAATTTCTACAATATTCCTACATTGATAATGAAACACAATGATTAAACACAACAAAAATACACAGTCTGCACAAAAACTCTAGTTTTTAAAACTTTTTTGGCAAAACCATAAAATATTATAGACTTTGATATGCTTGAGCAACCCCTAAATATATTTTTTTCAACCTGAAACTTTGCGCAGTTCATTTTTAGACCAAAAGTAAGTCAACATGTCAACATGTCTTACATAAGTCAACATAAGTCAACCCTGAAGTCAACATAAGTCAACATGTCTTATTAATTTAAACAAAAAAAAAATGTTAAAATGGACCACCCTAATGGTAGTAGAAAACTATATCAGTAAAAATATTGTTTAGAGTGAACTTCTGTCTCAAAAAATAGACCATCGGTTGTCAAGTAAAATTTCTGAGTTTGTTAAACAAGGTGTTTCAAATGTACGTGAGATAAAAAGAATTTTGAAATTAACTGTTGATGAGATGTTTGGAGAAAAAAGTCTTCCCACTCCTAACAACTGTAGATTTTATCCAAGAAATGATATTATCCGTGCTCATATAGTTATGGAATGTAAAAAGCTAAGGTAATATAACATCAATTGAGGAGTGGACTCGCAAAACCCTTCAATTCACTTTTTTTTAATTCTGAGATAATAGCAAAAAATGTTTTCTAGTAAATCAAATTGCTAAAAATAAAAAATTAAAAGTTAATCAATAGATATTATTAAAAGAATGTTTAAGGCAAAAACTTGAAAATTGTGCTCTTTTGATCTTATTTTTATTACATTCTTAAAAAAAACCTTTTATCTGGTTTTGCATGCCAATTATTTTTATATCTGGTTTTGACCGGAAATTTATTCCTAACTAGTTTTCAAAATGGCTTTATAAAGTCAACTTGACTAGTGACGATAATAATCAATATAATTATAATTTAATAATCAATATAATTGTGCATAACACCCCTCTGCCTTAGACTTTTTTTTTAATCTAGTTTTGTACGAACAGAATAATTTAAGGCAGGTAAAATGTTATTAAAATAGTTGCTTTTAAATAATTCATAAAGATGTAGGAATATTATTACTACAAAAAAAAATTGCTCAGTCTTTTTTTTTTTAAAGTGAATTATTTGGTTTTGCAATTCAGCTCTTTAATTGTAAACTTGTTTTCAAATAAAAATTTAATAAAAAAAGTTTAATTATATTTTCTACATATTTTCCTCTAAAACTTTATCCTCTAAGTCATTCCATCCATCAAAGTTATCAAGGAACCTTTATTCTCTTAAGGAATTATTCAGATATATCTGTATAGTTTTTTCAGCTTTTAGTTTGTATTAAAATGTATTATTTGTTATTAGTTAGTTTCACAATATCATTTATATGTCATTATAAAAAACCAATCAAAACTATTGAAGTGTGTAAAAATAGATGTAAAACTTACACACATATCATGAGTGTCTTAAAGCCACTTGATGCATTATTTACTATATTGCATCAAGCATCAAGGTTAGAGGTTGTAAATTTACAGACTTTTTTATTTAGTGCTTGATTTAGCAAAAGTTAAATTATTTGCAATACTTGAATATATATATATATATATATATATATATATATATATATATATATATATATATATATATATATATATATATATATATATATATATATATATATATATATATATATATATGTATATATAGATATGTATGTATGTATATATAGACACACACACACACACACACACACACACACACACACACACACACACACACACACACACACACACAATTTTAACAATATTAGACAATATTTTCGTCCTTTAGAATCTTCAGTAATGTAATAATTTATTATTTAAGATAATCTTAGCAATATAACTAGAAAACTGTTTTAAAAACAATTTAAAACATTTGTGTCACGCCAAAGTGCTAAAACTACAGAGTAGTGGGCCAGCATTATGCAAACACCAATGACATATCTCATAAGTATGTGCTCATAAGAGTACTCAACACTGAAGATTCTCTAGTATAGCCTGATTCATGAGATTAAATACAAGATTTGGAAACCTGAGAATGATGGGTTATAGTGTTACACAAAATCTTTTTATAATAGTTTTTTTAATAGCAATGGTAAACAGACAATTGCTTTCTAAAGAATTTTTTTGGTGGATAGACATGGAACTAATGATTATGATTAGATATTGGAGTAGCACAATAAGAAGAAAATCACAAAAGTAGAGTGAGATTTGACTAGAAATCATTGAGATGAAATAAAAGATTCCATGCTAGCCTGTATCCAAGAAGTAACTTAGAAAGCATATCTGTTAGCAGAAATACAAAATTTTTTTACCTAAAGCAAAAAAAATCAAAGACATTTATATTTTAAGGTGGTTTTAATATTTTTTCAATTAACACATTAGTTTTTTTTTTAGATTCTCAAACATTGACCAGGAATGCTTAGAAAGCAAAATAAAAGAGTGGAAGAATAGAGATGATTCTTAACATCCATTTTGAACCAAAAGTGAGTGAACATGAAGATGAGTTCGTTTTTGTTTACCAAGCAGGCTGGCAAAAGAAACTGCTCAATAAATATGGGAATGAAATGATCTTTTTAGATGTGACATACAAAACCATTCAGTATTCGTTGCCCTTGTTTTTTTTAGTTGTAAAAACTAATGTTGATTTCCAAATTGTAGCAACATTTGTTTCAGAAAATGAAACCTTTGAATCAATTAAAAAAGCATTGAATGTAATAAAGTATTGGAATATTGATCTAAAACCCTTATATTGTATGACTGCTTATTATAATGAGGAAATGCGAGCTGTGGAAACTGTTTTTATTGGTTTGTTTTTTACTGTTTATCTACATTTACTTGCTTATAAAAATGATTTCTTTGTTTTATATTAACCAATCTTAAACACAAATTGTTTTTGAAATAAGTGTCATGCTGATTATAAATTCTTAGTTTTGTTTTTTTATTAGGATGTGAAGTTTTTATATGCAAATTTCATAGAGAGCAGGCATGGGATCGTTGGCTTAAAAAGAAAGCAAATGGTTGCTACAGCAGAAAAGATGAAATTTTGACTATATTGCTTGGTCAAAAACTTGTGAAGAGGAGATAAAAGCCACACAAGTGTTAGAGTTTTCAGAATTCTGGAAACTTGAAAGTTTTTCTAAATTAAAACATTATATTGAAACGTATTGGTTGCCAATAAAGAAGGTATTTATTATTAAGCATGAGTCAACTCACTATACTTTTTTTTGATAATAGATTTTTTTAAAACCTTTACATGGATTGAGTTTGTAAAATAAAATGCTGTTTTAATGTAGAAGTGGATCTGCTGCTACAGACAAAATCGTCTACTAATCAGTTGTAACACAAACAATGGTGTCGAGAGGCAAAATGCATCTTTTAAATATTCCCATTTAAAAAGATACAATAGTTCTTCTATGACTGGAATGTTGACCTTATTTACCGAGGAATTTTTCACTGATAAACTAGAAAGGTTAGTGTTTTTTTCCCAAACATTTTCTAAATATTGAAGACAAGGTAACTAATATTTCTCTATGATAGTATACTTTTTCTGTACTAAAATTTTAACTTCACTTTAAATAAAGAAATAATAAATTTTATTTTGTATAGAATAATGTCTAAAGTGTTGGTAAAGTATTGTATCTGCAAATTTTAGTTACACTGACTTCAACTTCAAAATGGATGCCCGATACAAAAGATATGCTTGTTGGGTGCCAAAATATCTCTACAATCGCCCGCACAGTTTTGTTAAGCATTGCTTAAAGCAAAAGTCCACCGCTGATTGCATGGATTTAAACAAAGTAGTTATTAAATCTGGTATTTTTTCAGTATCTAGTACCTTTAATACTTCAGTTTAATATTTTATATCATTCGGTGATGAGATCAGTATGCCAAAATGTACCTGTGTTGATTGGCTATCAACAGCTTACTTATGCAAACACTTTTTTGTTGTATTCCGGAAGTATCCTGCATGGTCGTGGAATGCATTGTCTATTCTTTATTGGAATTCTCCATACTTGAATATAGATTCCGAAAATTATGAAATAGAGCATGAAAAAACAGCTTTTAAAATTCAAGGCATTGTTGCCTCTAATACAAGAACAGACTGTCAATGTCAATCAGAAACAGTCATATAAAAATACTCAACCCATTTATTCTGGTGTAGATGTAAGGGAGATGTTAAATACAGTGAAAAATTTATCATTTGAGTTTGATGAAAACTCCTTTGAAATCATGCTACTGCACAAAACTCTTTCTTCACTTATTGAAAAGTTGAACAAAGGAAGAGTAAAAGAATCAGGTATTGCTGTTCGCCGGTTAAATGATAAATCAAGTAATTCATTAATGAGACACATCCAAATACCTATTCGGAAACCAATAAAACTTCCATTTAAACGTGTTGGATCTAGAAAAGATGAGGCTATAGCTGCTTCAAAAATATTTATTACAGAAGAAGTTTACCTAACCGACACATTTAAATTAGAAATAGTTGAAAAATCCATTGACAATAATAGATCAATGGAGGAAGAGGTAATTTTTCTTTCCGATAACGATGAAGAATGTTTTGAAGCAAATGTAGTTTATAAGACTAATCTTTCTGCTGAAGATTTGAATGATATTAAAACCAACCAGATGTTATCAGACACAGTGATCCATTCTGTCCAAAATATGATTAGTGGTGTTAGTGGCCTACGGGATCCAGTTTTGGGTCAAAATTTATCATTTCATGCAATCAAAGAATCTTTTGTTCAGGTTTTGCATGATGGTGATGCACATTGGCTAACAGTTAGTACTTTTAGGTGTTCTGATGGTGAGGTGTGCCTGTTAGACAGCATGTTTCATGGTAAAGTCAAAAATCATGTCATCAGGCAAATTTGTGCAATAATGCAGTGTACCAAGGACATTTTAACTGTACGAGTTTTACCTGTACAGCAACAAGCAAATACTATAGATTGTGGCTTGTTTGCATTGGCATTTGCGAAGCACATTGCTTTTACTGGTTTGAATCCATGTTATATTGGATTTGAAGATGTTGATATGCGAAAGCATTTACTTCAAAGTATTTCGGGAAACCACCTAAATGAATTTCCGAAAACTTCAAAAAAAACAATGTTTTGTAAAGAAAAGAAATTTGTATTTAATCTATATTGCATTTGCAGACAAGTATGAACAGCTTCAGATAAATTTATAAAAGATAGGTTAGTGAATTATCTTTAATGGTATCGTAGCACTTGTTGTGTCAGTCATTTCTTATAATTATATTTTTAACTAGTTATCTTTATTATAGTTTTCATTAGTATATTTGTACGCAAAGCAACATTAAATTTAGGCATATGGTACAGTGTGAAAAATGTGAATGCTGGTTTCATCGTACATGTGAAAATATACTAGAATATGTGTTGGCACATGAGAGTGCTGAATGGTTTTGTTCGAAGTGCTCAATAACTTTATAGTTTTAAATCATCAATAATTTGTTTGTATAATAATTAAATTATTTTTTATAATTTAGCAATTTAGAGTGTTACTATTTTGCAAGTTTACTGAGGTATTTATTTAGTTGTTTAGAGTTAATTTTATTACTTTTTTTGGGTGAATCTTAATAATTTTAATGTTTAGAGTTAATATTATTTAGTTGGTTAGGGTTAAAGTTATAGTTGTCTTGAGTTAATATTATTTAGTTGATTAGAGTTAATGTTATTTAGTTGATTAGAGTTAATATTATTTAGTTGCCTAGAGACAATGTTATTTAGTTGCCTAGAGTTAATGTTATTTAGTTTCCTAGAGTTGAGGTTATTTAGTTGACTAGAGTTAAGGTTATTTAGTTGTCTCGAGTTAAGGTTATTTAGTTGATTAGAGTTAATATTATTTAGTTGCCTAGAGTTAAGGTTATTTAGTTGATTAGAGTTAATATTATTTAGTTGCCTAGAGACAATGTTATTTAGTTTCCTAGAGTTAAGGTTATTTAGTTGACTAGAGTTAAGGTTATTTAGTTGTCTCGTGTTAAGGTTATTTAGTTGATTAGAGTTAATATTATTTAGTTGCCTAGAGTTAATGTTATTTAGTTGCCTAGAGTTAATGTTATTTAGTTGACTAGAGTTAAGGTCATTTAGTTGTCTCGAGTTAAGGTTATTTAGTTGATTAGAGTTAAGGTTATTTAGTTGATTAGAGTTGATATTATTTAGTTGACTAGAGTTAAGGTTATTTAGTTTTCTCGAGTTAAGGTTGTTTAGTTGATTAGAGTTAATGTTAATTATTGTGTTGTTTAGAATTAATGATGTTACTTTTAATTTATTTTTTATGTTTTAATCTAATAATTTTTAAACTTTAAATTTATTTTCTTTCTAAACTTAGGACTTAAAATATAATGTTTAATGTTGTAAAGATGTTTTACATTTTTTTATAGAGGTTTTTAAGGCAAGTGTCACATTTGCAATTTTGATTGGTATATATGGTTTTTCTAAAGTTATATATGTGAAAAGGTAATTTTAGTATTTATACCAATTTTACATTTATATAAAACGTTATCATTATTATTAACGTCTTTAAAAACATATATGACACCTTTTGGATCTTTAGTCATCCTCTACAACATGACAAAAGCCTTCGTAACATAGTTGTACGATGAACGGTATATTGTGTAAAAACCGTATGATCTATTAATTAGGCAATGTGAACACACACATCCTAAAGGTTGCTTTTGTTGTGTTTTTTTGTTGTTGTTTTTTTATTAGTTTATCCTACTCTTTAGATAGTGTTATAGCAATTTTTTGTTAATTTTGAACTGTTGTATCATTAAATACCTTTTAATTACCCTTAAATACATTTTCTTTTATATATGTTATACCCCGTTTAATTTGATAAGTTTGTTTATAAGGTAATAATTTATAAACTTCTCGATTTTTCAGTTAAAGATTTGATATTAAACATCTGAAAATAAAATGTTTTTTTTATTTAAAAAAATACTAATAAAAAAGATATTTTTAAAATCAATTTTATTTACGTGTTTTGAAGGGTGGATCTTGAAACAAAAATTTATAAAAAAACATTACATTCTACCAACTGAATGTAATAAATATAATTAAATAATACTAACTTTATAAATTTTTTTAATAAAAAATAATTTTAGGCAAAGACCTATCCTAGCCAATTTTGATACCGATTTACCGGTTTTATTTATGGGCGCCCAAAGTTTTAGCTTAAACTCCAGCTCGAAGTATTTGTCATTTGTTTGCAAAGTGCAGTCTTCTACCATTTCTAGTAACATGTGGCCTTGCTATTTTTGGCCTTAATAATAACTCTGGTTTGAGCTGGATTTACCTATTGACAGATTAGGTTAATCCGGCCCATGGCATTTTCAACCTTGGACCTGACGATTTTAGGGGTTTGTTAAATATGTTAAATTTTAAAAACGAGGATTTTTTTTTAGTCTTTTAGTTTTTGCAACTTATAAATGATGCGGGCCCCAAATATTGATTCTAATTAAGACCTAGGAGAATGTAAATCTAGAATTGATCCTTGGTCATATCAACAGACCAGCACATCAAGTTTACAATTAAACTCACATGGAGCGCTTTCAACTCTGAGAAAATATATTATATGGTCAGAGTAGGCATCAAACCTTGGAAAAAGTATTTTAAAACCTACCCTAGTTATTACATAACCAACTACATAGTCACAAGGATCATGGTTAGGGTATAGTTTTAAGTCATACTTGTTTTGTGTACAATATATTTTTACTGTCATTAAGGGGTGGCCATTATAGAGGTTTAAAGCAAGTTCCATTTTATTTAAAATTTAAACTACCACATGCTTCAATTTATCTAGATTTAAGAGTTTAAAATAAATATTTTCCGTTGTGTTACTTCATGCCGTTTTAGAAACCTAAGCTTACTTGTCAAAGCGTAGTTCAAGAACTACGATTTAAATTTGGCTTTTGGCACGTGTGACAGTAAATTTTAACACGGGAAAGCACCCAAATGCTATTTTAATTATAGTGCTCAGAGACAAGACCATTATGTCTTCCTGTAATTTCCGTTGAATATTTGTTTCAAATCATACTACTTAAATAAATAGCCTAATTTTACAGGCAATGGAAAGTATTAAAAATTGAAATGATATGTCTTGTAGAATATTTGCAATTTTTAAAGTAAATATTTTGTTGATAAAAAAAATCTAAGCTTTAGAATATATTCCCAAGAGTTTTATAGATTTTATTTTATATTAATAACACTAGCACTTGGATAGAAGAAATCTTGATACCTAGGTAAAACCACAACTACTGAATTCTAACCGCAAGCGGGCTAGGCTAATTGATACACTTTGTTTAAAAAATTTAAAAAAAGGCATGTTAATTGGTATTACAATTTTATAGCTTGAGATTGATAGAAAAAGTTTTTATGATTGAGTCAAAGTTTCAATAAATTGCAAAAAACTTGTATAACTGTTGTTGTTAATATATTGTAAGACAACTTTTAGTTTTATCCCATTGAGATCCCATTGAACACCATAGATATGTGGTAGTTGAGCACCATAGATATGTGGTAGTTGAACACCATAGATATGTGGTAGTTGAACACCATAGATATGTGGTAGTTAAAGGAATCCCATTGAGATATGTGGTAGTAGAATAGTGGTAAAACATTTGGCAATGGTTGACATTCAAATCTATCCTGCGCTCTCTGAAAAATTTAGAAAACTCCCTTTGTACAACTGTTGTTATTAATATATTGCAAGACAAGTCATGTCTTTGCATTCTCAGTGCATTTTTTTATTTTATTTAAAAGTATAACTGTTTTATAACAAGATTATTATTACAGTAGAATCTAGCAATTGGTCTAGATTAGCCAGTTAAATTCCGGCCTTAAAAAGTCAACTTCGACTGTGCTTATGCTGAAGAACTTTTTCTAAAGAACCCAAGAACAAACAAAAAGGGATATGTAGTTTGATTCTTTTGAATTATTTCTATTTTTTTCAAATAGCTTAAAATCAGTAGCGTAGAAAAAGAGGGGCCAAAGGAGAAATAGGCTTAAATAGGCCAAAAAAATAAAGGAGCCAAAAATTGACTGTTAAAAAGGCGCATTTTTTTCATTATTGCCCAATGCGCAAAAATCCTTGCAAAGCCGGAGCTAGGCAGTAAATAAGGAACCAACTCATTTAATCCTAATCTTATATATCTGGATAAGACCATTTGGTTACTAGAGGTCAATATTATATGGTTATTAAATTAACTATTAATATATATAATCATTTTTTATTAGAGTTTTTTTTTAAAATTACTATTCTATTCAAGAAACGCATGTTTTATGTAAAGACCACGTAATTTCAACGTCTATATTTCGAGTTCAACCGTTCGTAATTGCAATATGAGAACTAAAATACGCATGCGTGACTTAAAAATTTTTTTATTAGCATAACAAATAAAAAGTAAAGTTATTTATTAGCCCAATAAAAACAAGTAAAGTCACACATGCTAATAAATTAGGCCATCTGTTGCCTTTTTATAAGGTTTTGAATTTGACAATTTAACAATAATACATGGCTTAACTTGTGATGCATTTAGTAAGGTAAATATTAAATGGATATTTCTTTACGACCGTATCATTTCATGAGTGTGGATTACAAGTAGAGATTACTTGATATATTATATAAATATAAAATATATATTATATATGTTTTTCTTATTAGGTACGCGCATATCGTGATTTACGGAACCGATTTTTTTGCTAAAATTTTGTGACTCGTTTTTTTCACTTCTTTTTAGGCAGCGTGGGGTAAACGTAATTTTGTGGTGTTTCTTTTTAGAAACATATATACACATAGATACTTTTTGGAAAGAAGAGAAGCTAATCTTTACTTTTTTAAAACTTTTATGTATGGTTACTAGACTTTTCAACAGATTATTTTGCTCCTGAATATTTGGTTGATGTTTTCACATGAATTTGCAGTCGAAGGCATGTCGTGTCCGCTTTTTTTGTTATTCAGGCAATTTTTTACATGCATTTTCTATTTATGTGCCAAATTTCAACGAAAAATAATTGGGAGCAGATATGTTACAAGGTGCTTTATTAAATATACTGCTTTTTTTAGGTAGGGTTAGACAAACGTTTTTTGTGGTGTTTCTTTTTAGAAACATATATAAATAAAAGTTATATTTGGAAAGAAGAAAGGTTAGGCTTGATTTTTATAGTACTTTTATGTATAATCACTAAACTTTTTTATGGTTAGTTTTGCTGAAAACTTTCAAGAAAATTTCGTTGATGTTCTCACATTAATTTGTTGTCGAAGGAATGTCGTGTCCGCTTTTTTTGTTATTCAGGCAATTTTTTACATGCATTTTCTTTGCACATGCCAAATTTCAGCAGAAAATAATTGGGAGCAGATAGTTTAAGAAGTGTAGGACTTTCGGTACCTAAATTCGGTTTTTTTTGTTTTTGTTTTATCAGTAAGAGAAATACGGGGTAGGATAGGGGGGAAGCGGATTGTAAACAAAAAATTACTACTACATTGTATTACTTTAATTCTTAATATTAGATTAAAATTCAAATAAAAATGGTAAAGTTATGGAAAAGAAAACTTTAAAAGTAAGTTAATATGTTTTTCATGATAATAATAACTTTTTTAAAAAACAAAACAATGATAAATTTAAAAACCTTAATCTTTGTTTACATGGCATGTAAACAAAGATTAAGGTTTTTTAAACTATATATACCAATGATGGTAATATATACCAATGATGGTATATTAAAAAAGATTAGGATTTAAGATTAAACTGTTACTCTGGAATATTTTATTAACTATTAGTATCAGATACCAATGTTGTTAATACACCATATATATAAAAATATACAAACAACATTATTATACTTTAAAGTAAAACATTATTGGCTTAAGCCAATAACGTTTTTGACAAAATATTTTTATAATAATAAGCTTATTTTCGTAAAAATATCAAGATACTTTTATAATAATAAGTTTATTCTTATATCTTGTTAGTGTCTTTCTAATATACAGTAATATAATTTTAAAATACAGTAATATTATTTGTTTTTAATTTTTTTTTTCATACCTTTTTCTTGTTAGTAAAGTTGTTATACGTAAAGCAGAACTGATTTAATAACTTATTTTTATTGACTGTTGACAATTTCAAGATCTTTTTTTTTTTGATTATACAATTTTTTTGTTATCATTATTCCAATATGCACAGACTACAGCTGGTAAGTTATTATAGCATAACTTTTATTAACCATTAAAGAAATATAAATAAATATATGTATTTCCTACTTATTTAATTATTACTTGTTGTGTATGGATTTCCCATTTGCAATTTTTTAATTTTAGTATCTACCTTTTGTGTTACACTTGGTAAGTTAAACAACTTTTTAATGTGAAATTAAAAAGTTGTTTAACTTTATTTCCTTTACAATATGTTTAACTTTATTTCCTTAGTCATGTGCTGCAACTAGTAATTTAAAAAACTATTACATTTTATGAGTATGCATTTCTCGTTATTTAAAATATTGATTTTTTGTTACAACATTGTAATTTTAGTATCTACCTTTTGTGTTAAACCTAAACAACTCTTTTTAATGTGCACAAATTTCTCATTGATTGCAATATTGATTTTTATAATATATTTTTTACCTTTAGTTCTTTATACGTGTGGCTACGCCTGGTAAGTTTCAAAACCTTTTTTCTTTTAACATGTGTATGCATTTCTTATCAATTGCATATTCTTTTTTGCAATTGCATTTCTTATCAACTGGTTTTTAATTAAAACCATTTTTATATAAAAATTATTACTTTTTAGACTATGAATGCATTTATTACCATTTGCAATTTGTATTTTTTATTAAAACAAATTTTATTTTTAGTTCTATCTGAACCACCTTTAAACGGTAAATTTATAAATCTAGAATGTCTCTGATTTTTTACTGAGTTCCTCTTATTCCTATTTATATCATCTATTTAATATTTTTGTGTTTTGTTATCTCTCCAAGTGCTATAAAAGGAGAATCAGAAGCTTATACATGTTTGAGTTTTTATTCTGATTAACTTTTATTAAAAATTTCATTGATTCATTAATCATTCTTTATATATATTCAGACAAACTGTCTTGGTAAGTATTTATTTTAATTTTTTTAATTTTTAATTACATGAATTACAAATACATTAATATTTTATTTGTTTTTAGAGCTTACATATGAAGCTTATAGGTCATTTCGATCTTAAAACTAAAATCATTTACTAAAAGCCAAGATATAGAGTAATTACTATGTTTTAAAACATTTTATTATTATTTTTTTTTATTAGGTTGGTGGGTTAAATATGATCATTTAAATGAGAAAATGTATACTAGTGCAACTTGTAATCTGGTAAAACAATTATGTATTGTGCTTTCTCTTTTTTAATAATTGCATGTGAAAATGTTGAAAATGTCTTTTCTATGTGTTTTCTTTTTTATGTTGGTTGAGGGGAAGAGGGAAAACTATCCCTCTCCTCAAATTGTACATCACTAATGTATGTTCTATAGTAAAAAAAAATATTGCTTTATGTAATACAACATTATTTTCAATACCAATGTATGATGTATATTTATAAAAGATTATTTTTTGTCACATGGGGGGAGGGGGAGGGGATGCATCATACTTCCTTCATTTCAAGTCAATGTGTGCATCAATAATATATGTTGAATAGTAATAAAAGATTTTTTTTAATTTTTAACAATGCATTTAATTATTGTAATAAAGAAAAAATTATTTTTATTTTTTATGAGTCGGGGGGGGGGGCGGCGGTGCGACAAACACCCTCCCCTAAAGTTAGTGTTGTATATCACTAATGTATGTTTTATAGTAAAAAAAAATATTTTTACTTTTTAACAAAATATTAAATTACTGTAAAAAGATTAAATTATTTATTAGAAAGTATGATTATTGTATTTAGGGTGTTATAACATCACAACCACATCTATGGTCAACTCTAAGATCACCTTATTTTGTTTGGCAGTGTTTTGGAATCAAGTTATGGCAATATTTTGTGTATAAAATATAACAATTACATTTAAAAATCGCTTATTTCTGACTAAAACTTGTATTTTCTTAAGGGTTAGATGGTGTTTCATTACCCCCTCTGGCTCCCAAGATACACCCTACATCCAGGCACCAAAATGAACTTGTAGCCCATTAGTGCACCTATCTTGTGATACCAAGATATAGGTATTTGGATAAAAATTGACAAAGTTATAACAATTTAAGTGAAAAAAATAATTATTTTGACCACAGTTTCTTCAACAATTCCATATATCCAAAATTTGTTACTAAAAATCTTATAACTTTTTTTAGAATTGTTCGTTTTTAATAATTTTTTCACCTTTAAAATACTGTATTAAAGGCCTTTCTAATGATGTATAACATTCTACTATAAATATAAAAATTTCTATCAATATAATACTAATACTATACTATCAATATAAAAATTTCAGTGCACGTACCTATTCTTATATATATATATATATATATATACATATATATATATATATATATATATATATATATATATATATATATATATATATATATATATATATATATATATATATATATATATATATATATATATATATAATATATATATGTATATATATAATATATATATATATATATATGTGTATATATATTTATATATATATATATATATATATATATATATATATATATATATATATATATATATATATATATATATATATATATATATGTATATATATATATATATATATATATATATATATATATACATACATACATACATACATACATACATATATATATATATATATATATATATATATATATATACATATATATATATATATATATATATATATATATATATATATATATATATATATATGTATATATATATATATACATATATATATATATATATATATATATATATATATATATATATATATATATATATATATATATCAGGCTTCGGCAGGAATAAAAACCGTACGGGCTATGAAAAGCCCGTCTTAAATAGACTTGGCGGGCTATGAGGGCCGCCCGTCTAGATGGTCTTGCACGGGCTTTTTTAAACTTTAAAAAAAATTTTAAAGTTTGAACTTTTTTTTTTTTTAATTTGTTAATTTCTCTTCTTCTTTTTGAATGAAAATGTCATTGAATATTAAACATTTTGTGAATTGCACTAAAATAATATGTTAGAAAGCGATTAACTGTTTAAAATGCTTAATTACTTAAGTAATTAAAACACTGCAGTAAATGAGTTGGATAATACTTAAAACTAAGATTTCAATAATTGTTTTTCAAAGTTTTCACTTGCACAGATCTAATTTCGTTTCACGTGGGTTAGTTGTTTTATGGTTGCTTTTGTTTAGATTTCTTACTCGAAGGAACTTTATTCAGTTATTTATGTTTTTTTTTTTAATCTTTATTCCAGATAATATCTGGCAGATATAGTCAAACGAATAAACGTGAAAACGACGGGAAAAATCCTCGAAACAACCATGGCGTTTCATCACGTTTCCTTATTCAAGCATCCTAACGTGTTTTTTTACCGAAGTCTTTTTGAGTATATTTATATATTATTGTTTTATTCAAGTATTCGATTAAATTATACAGGTTTTTATCGTGCTTTTTTAGTTCATTCGTTTTTCTTATTCTTTATGAATAAAAATATTACATAATATTTTCAAAATCTAATTTTTTTAATTATTCAGCAAATAGTTTGATATCTTTTTTTTTTTTAACCTTGAATCAATGAGCTCGATAGTTTTAGAATTGTTTGGTATTAGCTTGGTAATATGATACGTAACTATGTTATTTTTCAAATTCAATTATTTATATACTCTTGCATTCTATTGGGCGTGCAAATTAAAAACTTAAACTGTTATTTATATTTTTATAACTTTGCTTTACCTATGCCTATCCTGATCGGAAATAGTTATTCTGATACGTGAATAAAAAATTTGAAATCTAATTTCTTTTAATAAAATAAGTTTTTATTTAGAAGTACTAATAATTTCTTAAGATACCGGGGCTTCCGTTACTTTATATACAATATAAGCATGTATATAAGCGTATGTATGTTGCTAGCTTTAACGTTCGTAGTGCCCTCTATAAATGCTAATGCTTTTGATTTTGCCAGACCTTTTAACTCGCGAAGCAATTCTTTTTTATATTTTATACAAACCATACACCATATCTTCACAACAAAAATTGTTCCATTCTCCACCTCAGTTTCGTTTCCACAGACTCCATCTTTACCCCACTCAAAAATGTTGCTAATGTAACTCTTCTACCAGATGATGCCATTACTATCTTTACTGAAAAACTTGAATAACTTGAAAAACTTGAATGACTGGATAACTTGAATAACTTCATAACTATAAAGCAACACTATTTATATTATCTACAAAAATTGATTAGACGTTTGTTGATTTTTAATGAGATATTTCATTTTCAATAACGAGTTATATAATTGCATAATAAATAAACTGCCGTCTCTTTAAGAAAAAACGTGAAGTTAACGCGGAAGTTAACGCGGAAATATCACTTTAAATGTCTTTAAAGTAAGACAAACTAGTTTATCGGAAAAAAGTGAAATACATGGATAATTAGTTTATTATCGTTATTATTATAAACATTGAAAAACCAAAACAACGTGGTACTTCTTGTTCATTACATGTGTATATTTCCCTATTTAATATAATAGTTATTAAATTTTGAACATAATATGGTAACTGTTTGGTATTATATCAAACAGTTATCGTCGTTTAAAAAACTGTAAGATTTAGTTATATTATTTTCTACATCATGTTATACAATAATGATTAAATTGTTTAATTTTTATATTTAAATATAAACAATTATAAGTTGGAGTTTGCTATCCATATTAAAATAATGTCATGAGAGAAGTTTTAAAAGAGTATCTTAATAAAAAAACATCAAAATATTCATCTTTTTTTTTACACAAAACTTATGTTTCAGACGGGCTTTATTTCGCCCGTCTAAACTGACTTAGACGGGTGCGGAGACGGACACGGGCCATAGCCCGTCATTCCTGCCGAAGCCTGGATATATGATTTGTATTAAAAACACCATTATAAGATGAAATACAGCATAACAAATCTCCTTTTTTAATGTTTATATCTTTTTTATCGTTATTATATAAAGTTATTTTAATATCATCAGTAGACTCTATTACAGCAGAATTTAGTAAATTTAGTGTTGGCTTATAATTTTCTGCAAGTGAAATCATTACATGCCCTTTATCTATTTTAACTCCACACATTAAAGAAATACTATTATATGAATTTGATTTTACTGTAAAATCTTCTTGTGCAAATACTTTAATATATCTATCATTTATTGCTCTATGTTCTAAATCTGAATTAATATTAAAAGTTATTGTATATTTTTCATGCTTTTCATAATCTAAAAACATTCTTCTTTTATACATTTTTATAAATGTAAAGATTTTTTTAGATCACTATAAATATAATACTTTTAAAGTATGATATTTTTTCATTTTTTTAAAGTTCTAACAATATAATTTAAAATACTTTCACCTTGATGTAAAAAATAACATGTTTTATCACTGTTATTTTTATATATTGTTTCTATTTCTTCTTTTTTATTTTTCTTTAATTTACTCTCTACTAATTTACATGGATTATAATGACAAATTTCAACATTTTCTTCAATTTCTTTTTTAGAATGAGCATATTTGCAATTTATATTTTTACATTCTTTTTTATCAAGAATATATTTGCATAATTTAGTTTTAGCTTTTCTTAATTTAGATAGTTCTGACTTTTTAGGATGAAATAATACACTCTTTATTCCTACATTTAGGATAATCATAGCAAATATGAATATGCCTATATTGACATGAAGATTTAGTGCATATCAGTCTTTCCTTTACAGTATTACAATAAGGAATAACATGATTGTATTTACATTTTCTTCCAAAAGGGCAGAAATTATCATTTAAAATATTTTTACAGTAAATGGGTAGTTTCTCTACAAAATGAATTGTTGAAGGTTTTCCATCTTCAGTAAAATTAATATCTACATTAAATGGTTTTTCAAAACTAAATTTTCTTTTTTTGTAATGTTTTTTAAAAGAAGTATTATCTATAGCAGGATAATCATCATTAATAACATTATAAGTTGGAACGTAATTAATCCATTTCAGCTTATCTCTATGCAGTTCCATGATTTGAACTGTTTTTAAAGGAATTGGAACGATAGGTCTTTCTTTAACTTCATCTTCATCATCAGATGTAAAATAAGTAGCTTCATCAGATGTATAATAAGTGTCATCTTCATAATCTGATTCTTCAAATTCAAATTTTAATATTTCTTCAAAAAGTTTAAATTCTTTTTGAAATTCAGATATTTCATTAATCTCATCATCATTCATTTTTATTTTTATTATTTGATAAAATGTTTTAAATCAAAAAATTAAAAATGAGTTAAATAAATTTCTTTTATATATAAAAAGAAATGGAAAATAAACTTGAAGAATTATTAAAATTAATAGATGAAAGATTAAGGTTAATAGAAGAAAAATTAAATATTATTGATATTCATGATATTGAAATGACTGAAGATTCTGAAGTTACTACAGTTACTACTACTGAAGTTACTGAAATTACAGAAACTACTGAATATAGTGATGATAATGATATTGAAATGACTGAAGACGATGATGATGAAGAAGTTACTACAGTTACTACAGTAACTACTGAAATTACAGAAACTACTGAATATAGTGATGATGAAGATGAAGATGAAGAAGATGAAGAAGAAGTTACTACAGAAATTACTGAATATGTTGATGATGATGAAGATAAAGATGATGACTAAGATGATGAAAGTACACAAAATTAATTATTTTTTTATTTTTTTACAAAAAAAATAAAAAAAATTGAAAATGAGTTAAATAATTTTCTTGTGTATATAAAAAGAATGAATCAAGAAAATAATATTGAGAATAATAAATTTTTAATAAAACCTTCAACTCAAATATATTATATTACTACAATATTAAAAAACTATGGGTATAAACAAGGTAATAAGGTTGATTTTGCTGTAAGTATAGGCAGAAATGATCTTATTAAATTATTAAATCAATTAGGTGAAAAAGGAGATCTTAAAGAAGTACAATATGTACATATTGTACATTCATTAGGTTATAAAGATATAAATGATGCAATAGATAATGTTGTAAAAAATGGTCACCTTGAAGCAATTAAATATTTACATGAATTTGGATATAGAGGAGAAGAATGGACAATTAATTATGCTGTAAAATATGGTCATCTTGAAGTAGTTAAATATTTACATTCATTGGGTTATAAAGATAAAAAAGAGACGGTTTATTGTGCTGCAATGAATGATCACCTTGAAGTAGTAAAATATTTAATTGAATTAGGATATGAATGTGATGAATGGATAACTAATGATGCTGAACGTAAAGGAAAAAATGCTGAACAACTTCTTAAAGTATTAATAGATTTACATTCTATTGGATATAAAGGTACGGAAAAAGCAATTTTTCATGCTAAATTAGCTGGTTACCTTGAAGCATTTGAATATTTACATTCAATAGGATATAGATACAGTTGATAACGCTTTTAGAAACAGCAAGAAAAGTCACATGACCTGTGACGTCATGCAAGAAATTTTCGTAACATTTTGTAACAAGAAATAAAAAATTAACACTTATTTTTAAAAAATTCAATTTTTTCAAATTTATATAAATTTGAAAAATTATTTCTTATATAAATAATTATTCACATCATGGTTAGAAATGAACCCTATATTTTTTAAAATATATGGTTGAAAATATGGTTGAAAATGAAAATATTCTATTAACTCTCCTTTCTATACTACTTCTTTACCTTTACCGCCAGCCATATTAAATTTTGATTATAAACCATTGGTCAACAACCTGCATTATACATTGTTATTATTATTATAGTTACATTAAAAATTGATAAACATGTCTTAGATAAAATACAAATTATTCTCAATGAAAAATTGCACAAACCGCAAAGGTTTCTTACCAAACCGTAATGCAAGTAAGAAAAAGAATTGATACAGGGAAAGAGTTTTGTTCAAGGAGACCACCTTCTAAACGCAAGAAAACACCAAGAGCGGACAGTATAATAAGAAATATCTGCCTGGAAAACAGAAAAAAAGCCACTAAGCTTATCCATGAAGCTGTAATTGTTGTATCAGACCGGACCATTTGTAGAAGGCTAAAAGAAGAGGAATTGATGTCCAGCCAAAAAAGTCAAAAATTGACAAAAAAATTAAAAATATTAAAAATAATGTCAAAAATCTTATATTAATATAACAAAAACAAAAACCCCACTAATTAAAAAAACTTTCTAGTCGTTATTAATGCGGTTTTTAAAAATTTTTTCAAAAAACAATAAATATTAATGTACTTCCCCATTAATTTAATTGCTTTGACATTTCGACGACAATTTAATACAGCTTAAGGGGCTCATTACATGAGGTGAATTCAACCCGGGATGAAAGTTCAGCTCGGTGCCGGGTTGAAAATTGCTTACTATTACATAGACGTTTTCATCCCGCTGCAACTTTCAGTTTTCAAATTTCAACTCGGCCGGGTTGAAATTTTTTTATGTAAAATGTCTATTCGTGAAAATAATAATATTGTACAAAAAGTGTTATTTATAATTCAACAGTGCAGTCTACTTACAGCACTTATATTGCAACTTAATGGTTTAGTAATTACATACAAACTATTAGAAAGCAAACGAAATATTGCCCTTGGTGCTTATTTATGCACACGAAAAAATAACTTGCAACGTAAGAAGAAACTTGCTAGATAAAGACTTTTGAACAGAAAATCTAGAAGTTTATGGGTGGAAAAGGGGAGAACTGATTTATGGTGGCAAAATATGATTGGACCAGATGTCCCTGAAACTTGCTGGAAAAGAAATTTCCGAATGACAAAGGGATGTTTTCTAGAGCTTGCTGCTATTATAGATACTGTTGTAAGTCCTCAATCTAACTGTCCAAATTATCGTTTTTTAACTACACTCAAAAAACTAGCAATAACCATTTATTATTTAAAGGATACTGGTTCCCTTTGGATGACAGCCAATGTTTTCGGCATTCATCAATGTACTGTTTCAAAAACTGTAAAAGTTGTATGTGATGCCATAAATAATATCGTTGGTCCTATATATTTACATCTACCTAAAAATAAAGAGGATATGACCAAATTAGCTTCACAGTTTGAAGTAAAGTTCGGCATGATACAAGCATTTGGATGCATTGATGGCACTCATGTCCAAATTAAACATCCTATTAAAAACGGTCAAGACTACTTTTGTTTTAAGCAATATTTTTCATTAAATGTACAAGCGGTATGCGATAGCAAAGGATATTTTATTGATGTTGAATGCAAATGGCCAGGATCTGTACATGATGCAAAGATGTTTACAAATTCCACTATCAATAAAAAATTAATAAAAGGCACACTACCTCAAACACTGTACAGTTTACCTAATTACCATTCAATTCCTAACTATCTGATTGGAGACCCAGCCTATCCATTAACAAACTTTTGCATAAAAGATTTTCAAAGTTGTTCAAATAACGAAGAAGTCATATTTAACAGCATGTTACGCTCTGCTAGGAACCAGATTGAATGTGCTTTTGGCAGATTAAAAGCAAGGTGGGGATTTTTAAGAAAAATAATTGATATAAAAATAGAAACAGTTCCTATTGTTATTTATACTTGTTTTGTTCTTCATAACTTTTGTGAAAAAAACAAAACCTATGACCTAAATGAAGAGGAGGTTAATCAGCAAATTGAAAGACATCGAAGTGATGCATTGAAAAGCCCAAACCTGCCTGACAGTATTTACTCTGCTAATAATCCTGAAGGTGAATATATACGCAAAACTATAACAAAATATATATCAGAAAATTTATTCAGGGACTAAAAATATAAAAAGCTTATATATAAAAAAACTAAGGAAAATGTGAAATTCTTTTTTATGGTTAAATTATTGTATTTTGCTAAATTATTGTAATTGTTGTGTTTCATTACAAACAGGTTATAATTATTAGCAAGAAAATATTTTAAATTTAACAACAAAACAAATAAAGTTTTACAAGAAAAAAAATATTCATAAGCAATAAAAACAAGTCCATTATATTGCAATCATTAAAGTTACTATAAAATGTACTAATTTTATTATACACCTTAATTATTGTTGATTAGTTTTCATTCCCTGAAATAATAATTCCATTGATCTAGAAAGTCCCTGGGCAACCTGTAAAATAGATTCTGACATTCGCTCGATTGATGCTGAGAATGTTTCATTAGAATATCTTATGGCTTCAGCGATATCTCTTTTAAATTGAGCATATTCTTTTGCTTTATTCAACAAAATTTGATCTCTTTGTGATGCACTCAATTGTCTCTGCATGTGTCTTCGCTTATTGTCAATAAATTTTGGAACAATTTCATTATTGTCATTTTTACGTTTCTTTTTTTTAGTTGAGATATCACTATCAACAGATGAAGTTTCTGGACTCTGTAATAATAAAGAAAAATCAACTACACTATTGTCCTCAATACTGCAAGAACTTGAACATAGATTTACATTATCTGTATTTTCAACTGTGGTGTCTTCAGTGCTACATGTTAAATTTTCTACACTTTTGTTATTATCCATAATTTCCTTATTAACATCATATGTTGATTTCCCAAAAAATAACGGTTCTATAGATGGAGATCCACCCCATATTTGAACTAGATGATCATAAAATTCAAGTACTATTTTTCCACTTCCACTCCTTCGACCTGATGTTACAGCTAATGAAAAATTCTGACGAATTTCTTTGATTTTTTTTTGAACTCTAGTATAACCTCTTTTAATAAGAGTTATATCAATTTTATTTTGTTCGGATAAGATATTGTCATAAGGACAAACAGGCCCAAACCAACTTGGCTCATGACAGTAAATGTTAGCCAAAGCTTTTCTACAACTTTCATACTGATTTGATTTGTCAGCATTAAAATCCTTGTTATTATATTCCATTTAAGATTTAAAATTTGATAAACTCTGAATTAAATTTGAAATTTTATTGTCTTTATCCCAACGAAATCGAACTTCTACGCTTTCTTTTATCTTTACTTCACTTACTGGTTTTAGTGCAGCCATCTTTAATTTTACATTAATAATGGAAATTGTCAGGGCTGAAAATCCTGCCTCGGTTTTATAAAACGAGCTAGGATATTGATCCCGGGGGGAATTTCATCCCGCTCATCATATAATACTAAATTTAAATTTATAAGAAAACAAAGTGTTAGGCGGGGGGAAATTTCAGCCCGGATAAGTGGGCTAAAACCTAGCCCGAGCTGATTTTTACTCATGTAATGAGCCCCTAAGAGACAAGGAAATTAAAATTGTAGTCGAAAGTGACTTTTTTTACATTAAAAGACTCTTTCGACTACACTATAAGGATATATATATATATATATATATATATATATATATATATATATATATATATATATATATATATATATATATATATATATATATGTATATATATATATATATATATATATATATATATATATATATATATATATATAAAATATATTCATAAAAGCATATGTATGTATATATAAATACATATATATGTATGTTTATTTATGTACATATATATGTATGTATATATAGAGTAAAAAAAAAGGCTAAGTATGCGTTACAAATCAACCTTTGTACTTTAAGGTTGTTCTTTAGCTCAAGGAAATACAAAAGTAAGAGAAAACAGTTACAAAAAAAATTATAATCAGACATAAAAAAAAAAGATTTATATTATGTCTGATTAGAATTCGTCAAACTTTTAAAACTATATGCTACACATATTTTTAACACAAGTTTAAAACCAACTATAATAAAAAGATTCAAAAGATTTATTATATAAAACTACTTTTAACAAACCTTTGCATCACATTTTTTTGTATTTGTCTTAATGGTTTTACCTCCAATTTTAGAAAGTTTGTTAACCTAAAGGTTTAAGAAAATAATTACACAACATTATTTTTATAGTACATTTATAAAAAGTAGATTAACTTAGGATAAGTTATTAATAAATACTTTTTTAAAAAACAATTTAAAAAACTGCAAAAAGTCATGGTTTAAAACAACCCATCACTTTTGACCTCACCCAAGAATCATTTAAACTGTTATCATAATCATTAAATTACTGCTGCAAGTTCATCCATAGAATTTTCATAACTATTTGTCATGATATTACTTTAATTACTGGAAAGAGTTTTTACTAACATCTCTTTCTAACAATAAAGATATATCAGAAAGACAAAAGAACCAAACATTAATTAATTTCTAAAAGGGTTGAAACACAAGAACAAAACATTTATAAAATAAAACATTATTCATAAAATAAATAAAATGTATTAATTTAGCAACCAATAAAATGTGTAAATCACTGAAGCATAGAAAAAAATGTTCAGAATCTTTTCTTCCTAAATCAACTTACAGACAGACAATTAATACCTTGAGCTACAGTATGTGGAGTATGCATAAAAATTGTTTTCTGTTTCATTTTTTGCGTTACAGGAGTAGGTACTTGCTTACTATTCTGTTGGTTATTATGTTTTCTCTTGCATAAGCATGGTAGTGGCTCCTATAAAATTTAATATCAAAATAAAACTAATAATACTTGAATTAAGTATCTTTTAAAAAAGTTACCGTTTTCTGAATCTGATTCTATCTGAGTATCACTAGTAGTGGCAAATTTAAATTTATTACATAACTCATGATTTTAAATACATTATAAAATAAAGAATATATAATAAAGAATATATCTAAACACTGAAAACAACATAGAAAGAATGAAAGCATGTTAAAAAAACAAGGAAAAAAAGTAATGACTTAATGTTTTTATAAAAAAAAAATTACATCCAATTAACTCCATGACATTTAATTTTAAGCAGCGTAAATCTGTATTAGTTAGATGCGGTTTATGCATTTCATTGAAACAATTTATTACATTTAATGATGATAGCCAGCACATAAAAATTATCAATTGAATTTTCTCACTTTATTTCTCTGTATTTTCTATCCAAACAGCTCGAATGAACATTTTGCTTGCCCAACTATACTTTTTCAACTGGAAAAGTATAGTAGAAAATATAATAGAAAAAATACTCATATATTAAAAATTTGTTCATGTAAAATAGCTAACAGAAAAATACAACTTTAAACTGTACGTTATGATACATTATACAATTGTTAAAAATTGCTAAATTTTAATGTTGATCCTTCTACCAACCTACTAAAGGAGCAAGCACAAATCCTTTTTTAAACAACTTTACAAGAAAAATCTTTAAAAATTTGATAAAATTTTTTTAATATAAAAAATATTCAAACTCTTTAAATCACATGGATTGATAAAAAAGCTTGATAAATCATTATTTTGTAAAACATCATCCATTTTCATACACAAATTCAACACAATAAAACTTTCCATTAGTTAGTAAAAAGCCATCTTAGGTTAATAAATAATTATTCCTTAACTGTTCGAATTAAGGTAACTTCCCTATTTATATATATATATATATATATATATATATATATATATATATATATATATATATATATATATATATATATATATATATATTCTTGCGGCGAAAAAACCACGTGATCATTGCGTAATTAAAAACAAAAATATCTACCATTATGATATGGGGGCAAACAAACGCGCTGATTTTAGTACATCATTACTTAAACGCCTTGAAAATGTCTTATGATTATCAAGAAAAGTTATCTAAAAAAGCTGCTGAACGTTACCAGAACAATATTTAGCGTTATATTGAAATAAATCTGTACAAATGCTTAAAGGAATCATGGAATTCAATTAATTCATCATTTTGAAATTATTGTACAGTTTACAGATGTAGTCAATAAATAAAACAAAAATATTACATATTGATATTCTAATAACATTTAAAAATTCTATATTTTGCTTAAAATTTTCCTCAGTGTAATATTTATTCCTCATGTTTTTAATATATGTGAAATAAATGTTATAAATAAAAAATATTTTTTACAGTATAATAATGAAATGATCAAAATTACTAATTACAACAACTTGAATTATAACATCGTAACAATATTTATAAAGTTTTTTAGTAAATGGTATGAGGATTAACAATATTGTGTTTTGGCTTTTAAAAAATAACATAAATGACTTTTTATCTTCATTCACGAAGGTACTCTCTAAAACCAGTGACAACAGCAGAAACTCTACTAAAGAAAATAGAACCAATTTATGCTGAAAGCATTTACAAATTAATGATTTATGTATCATGTTAACATGAAAAATTAAAATTTAATTAAAAATATAACTAAATAAATAGTAAAGAAAAAACTTACTTTGTAAGATTGTTTTTGTGACCTAGGAACAATCCTAAAGATTAAAAATGACAACATTAAAAGTATGTTTTATTTTAAAACATGTTTCTTGCCTATTAGTAAATTATTAGAAGTAACGAGTTTAAGTAAAAAAAACTATCAAATAATCATTTGTAGCAAGAAGCACCAACGAGAAGGTAAGCAAAGTTGTCTATCAACACAAAGCATCACAATAATAACATCACTATAATAACACAATAATACAAAATAAAATTATACACATAATGACTTACAAGTGAATCAACACCGCACTAGAGGTTGAAACAGAACACAAACACACATATAATGTCTAAAGGGTGAGCCAACACGACACCAGAGATCGAGACAGAACATAAACACATATATATTGACTTATGAGTGAGCCAACATACACATAATCACTTACCTAGTCAATGCTGCATTATTTTTAAACTACCATCATTCTCAGCTAAGTTAACTTGTTGCTTCATGTTGGTTCAAGACACTAACATCTTCCACTCCAGTCAACGAATTGTCAGTACTTATTTGTTCATTGACTTGAATAACTTGAGATCACTTTTTTGTACATATTATTCTAAAAAAATATAAGCATGTTTGAGGTATATAGTAAATACAAAATTTGTGCTTAACAAGCTATTGAACATTAATTTATTTAAAAATAAAAACAATAAACACATGATTTATAAATGCTTAGTTTTAATGCATTAATATTTTTTATATACAATTTATTTTTGTTATGCATCAATGCATAAAAAAGATAAATTGTAAATATTACATAAACAGTTTTTACAAAAACATTTTAAACAACAAGAAAAACTATATTATATAGTTTATCTTGTTGTTTATACAGTACATACCAATACTATATAGTATATACTAATTGAATTGTTTAATCTATTTATTCTCCTTTCATTTCACATAACAATTGGTTATGTTGGAGGGATGATTTCACTATATATTTTTTTAGCACCTAACATATTTACTGAATGAACATAGTCAAAATTTTGAAAAGCATCTAAATGCTTTTCAAAATTTTGAAAAGCATCTAGACTATGTTTTTTATTTTCCTAAAAGAGAAACATACTTACAATGAATAAAAATATATAGACGAAAAAAACTTAATAAGTTCAAGAAAAATTTGTGCTCAAATATTTTGACGATTCAAATACAAAACTTACCAGATACAAAATGTTCTGCATACTTAGAT
The DNA here is from genome assembly GCF_022113875.1 of Hydra vulgaris. Lineage (NCBI taxonomy): Eukaryota > Metazoa > Cnidaria > Hydrozoa > Anthoathecata > Hydridae > Hydra > Hydra vulgaris. Next base: position 18,604,762 of record NC_061164.1, read on the forward strand.
ATGTTTTGCGACCAAAGTTTGTTTTTGCAAGATGAATCAGTTCTATATAAAGCATAAAGCCCCGATTTTCTTCTCTTTGGATCAGGAAGCAAAATATAAAAAATCAAGTTCGGATGACTATTAACATTAATTGAACAATCAAAAACACATTTCTCCATTTTCAAGCGCTTTGTTTGCCCCCATACCATAATGGTAGCCGTTTAGTTAGTTAAAGTGACGTCACGTTCGCCGCAAGAATATATATATATATATATATATATATATATATACATATATATATATATATATATATATATATATATATATATATATATATATATATATATATATATATATATATATATATATATATATATATATATATATAGGGAAGAGTTACCTTAATTGGAACAGTTAAGAAATAATTATTTGTTAACCTAAGATGGCTTTTTACTAACATATATACTAATATATATATATATATATATATATATATATATATATATATATATATATATATATATATATATATATATATATATATATACAGGCTTCGGCAGGAATGACGGGCTATGGCCCGTGTCCGTCTCCGCACCCGTCTAAGTCAGTTTAGACGGGCGAAATAAAGCCCGTCTGAAACATAAGTTTTGTGTAAAAAAAAAGATGAATATTTTGATGTTTTTTTATTAAGATACTCTTTTAAAACTTCTCTCATGACATTATTTTAATATGGATAGCAAACTCCAACTTATAATTGTTTATATTTAAATATAAAAATTAAACAATTTAATCATTATTGTATAACATGATGTAGAAAATAATATAACTAAATCTTACAGTTTTTTAAACGACGATAACTGTTTGATATAATACCAAACAGTTACCATATTATGTTCAAAATTTAATAACTATTATATTAAATAGGGAAATATACACATGTAATGAACAAGAAGTACCACGTTGTTTTGGTTTTTCAATGTTTATAATAATAACGATAATAAACTAATTATCCATGTATTTCACTTTTTTCCGATAAACTAGTTTGTCTTACTTTAAAGACATTTAAAGTGATATTTCCGCGTTAACTTCCGCGTTAACTTCACGTTTTTTCTTAAAGAGACGGCAGTTTATTTATTATGCAATTATATAACTCGTTATTGAAAATGAAATATCTCATTAAAAATCAACAAACGTCTAATCAATTTTTGTAGATAATATAAATAGTGTTGCTTTATAGTTATGAAGTTATTCAAGTTATCCAGTCATTCAAGTTTTTCAAGTTATTCAAGTTTTTCAGTAAAGATAGTAATGGCATCATCTGGTAGAAGAGTTACATTAGCAACATTTTTGAGTGGGGTAAAGATGGAGTCTGTGGAAACGAAACTGAGGTGGAGAATGGAACAATTTTTGTTGTGAAGATATGGTGTATGGTTTGTATAAAATATAAAAAAGAATTGCTTCGCGAGTTAAAAGGTCTGGCAAAATCAAAAGCATTAGCATTTATAGAGGGCACTACGAACGTTAAAGCTAGCAACATACATACGCTTATATACATGCTTATATTGTATATAAAGTAACGGAAGCCCCGGTATCTTAAGAAATTATTAGTACTTCTAAATAAAAACTTATTTTATTAAAAGAAATTAGATTTCAAATTTTTTATTCACGTATCAGAATAACTATTTCCGATCAGGATAGGCATAGGTAAAGCAAAGTTATAAAAATATAAATAACAGTTTAAGTTTTTAATTTGCACGCCCAATAGAATGCAAGAGTATATAAATAATTGAATTTGAAAAATAACATAGTTACGTATCATATTACCAAGCTAATACCAAACAATTCTAAAACTATCGAGCTCATTGATTCAAGGTTAAAAAAAAAAAAGATATCAAACTATTTGCTGAATAATTAAAAAAATTAGATTTTGAAAATATTATGTAATATTTTTATTCATAAAGAATAAGAAAAACGAATGAACTAAAAAAGCACGATAAAAACCTGTATAATTTAATCGAATACTTGAATAAAACAATAATATATAAATATACTCAAAAAGACTTCGGTAAAAAAACACGTTAGGATGCTTGAATAAGGAAACGTGATGAAACGCCATGGTTGTTTCGAGGATTTTTCCCGTCGTTTTCACGTTTATTCGTTTGACTATATCTGCCAGATATTATCTGGAATAAAGATTAAAAAAAAAAACATAAATAACTGAATAAAGTTCCTTCGAGTAAGAAATCTAAACAAAAGCAACCATAAAACAACTAACCCACGTAAAACGAAATTAGATCTGTGCAAGTGAAAACTTTGAAAAACAATTATTGAAATCTTAGTTTTAAGTATTATCCAACTCATTTACTGCAGTGTTTTAATTACTTAAGTAATTAAGCATTTTAAACAGTTAATCGCTTTCTAACATATTATTTTAGTGCAATTCACAAAATGTTTAATATTCAATGACATTTTCATTCAAAAAGAAGAAGAGAAATTAACAAATTAAAAAAAAAAAAAGTTCAAACTTTAAAATTTTTTTTAAAGTTTAAAAAAGCCCGTGCAAGACCATCTAGACGGGCGGCCCTCATAGCCCGCCAAGTCTATTTAAGACGGGCTTTTCATAGCCCGTACGGTTTTTATTCCTGCCGAAGCCTGATATATCACATAGAGCTGCTTTAGAACCTGATAAAAAAGTAGAATCTAGATCAAAAAGTGATAAAGAATCTGTAAAATCTTTATTATCAAGTATAGGGGGAATAATTAAAGAAACTATATGTGATGAAGATAAACCTAGTATAGATAAATCTGACAATGCTCTATTTGATTTTGGTAAAAAGTGATTTAAAACAAATTTATCTTTATAGAAAAAAGAAATGCAATGTAATAATGAATGTAAACAGCTTTATCCAGATCTTAACCAGTTTTCAGAAAATCCATCTGCACCACCACTATCTATAGATCAGAGATATAGATTAGATAAAATAAGTGAAATTCAAGGTAAAATAGAATGTGAAAGAAATAGAAGAGCTATGCTAAGTAAAAAATATCACAGAGCTTCAAGAATCATTTCAGCAGTTGATAATACATTACTAGCAAGCACTATGGCATTAGGAGCTGTTGGTATTGGTTTTTTAACAACAATAGTTGGAACACCAGTAGCTATTGCATGTGAAGGTGCAGCATTAGGTATGGGTGTATTATCATTAATAGGATCACAAGCTATTAAAAAATTAGCAATAAAAGCAGAAAAGCATGAAAAGATTAAAGTACTAGCTGATGCGAAATTAAATACGATAAGCGATCATATTTCTAAAGCTTTAAAAGATGGTTTTATCGATGATGTAGAATTTACAATGATACTTTCAGAACTTGAAAAGTTTCAAGCTATGACTGAACAAATTAGAACAAAATCTAAGAAAGATATAGATGAGCAGACTAAAGAGTCAATATTTAATAAAGGAATAGAAAAAGGTACAAATGATGTTATAGAAGTGCTAAATATGAGATTTAACAAAAATCAAAGTATAGGAATGATAAATATTATGTATTTACTTGAACATATATTATGTATTACTAACATAATATATGTTGATTTAATCCATTTAGGGATCTGAGGATCATAGAGTGATTTAAAAAATTATTGCTTATATAAAAATGTATGCAAAAGCTACAGATATTGATGCAAGATTAAAAATAGCAAAAGAACTTGATGGGTTAAAGAAAAGTGTTTATCAAGATTCTATTAATGAAAAGTTAGGTTATGATACTTTACAGACTAACTTGGAAAAATTGTACAAGCCAATAATAGATCTCATTATTGAATACAAATATAATGATAAGCTTTCAGGACCTATAAGAATAAAAACTCCAAAATCGTTATCATATGGAGTTTGTGAAAATAGAGACATGAAAACAAAAGAACTTACAGGATACTCAATCCCTTTTGTATGTGAAAATGATATATTTATCGCAATTATTGAAGCTATTGAAAAATTTTGTAGAAATAAAGTGATTGAAAATGAAGCAACGTTAAAAAAAGGGGGTATGAAAAGCTTAAATATTAACAACTTGAATATTTTAAAGTATAGAAATGATGATTTTAATGCACCTCCAGTTATATATGCAAAACTACCAACAGATTATAAAAGTAAAAAGATGGATCAAGTATTCAGAAATAAAAATGAAGATATTTTAGGAGAAAGTCTTATTAAAAAAAGATGTGATGTTGTTGGATGCTTAGCAATTGAAGGTATATATATAGGATCAATGATTCAATCTATTCAAGTAAAATTATTAGATGCAGTTGTATCTAAAAATGAGTATAAGAAAGAAAGATTTTATATTAAAGATGTAGACTTAGAAAGCGAAGATGAAGAGTAAATATTAATTTTATATATTAGCAAATAATATATAAAATGAGATCATTAAATGATCAAGCAAAGCATTGAAATTAACCTAAATAATTATAATAAATATAAAAAATGTATATTGAAATAGAAAAAAATAAACAAAATCCAGTTATAATTAAATTTGATGATATTATTAAACTTGATGAAAATAAAGAGTATGAAATGGCTCTTGATAGATTTCAAACTATTCTCTATAGTGATTCAACTAAAAACAAAAAAGTTTACATATTAAATAATCTTGTAGATGGAAAAATTGTATCTAATAATGGAAATGCTAAGAAAACGACTGTAATGTATTCATTTATACCTATTATTGTTTCTAAAAATTCAGTTATTAATGAACAACCGATATCTAAGAAATATTTTCCTTTAAAAACAAATTCCATTTCAGAAATGAAAATTGATATCATTGATAACTTTAATAAACCTATAGATTTTAATAATGAAAGTTATACCATAGAATTTCATATAAGAGAGAGAAAAAAGTAGATCCATATATAAATTTTTATATTGAAAACAATATAAAAAATTATGACATATATAAAAATGTCAATAACAATACATATATCTTCAAACGATACTGTTATAAATACTAATATGGTAGTACCTATTGAACTAGATGCAGATAAAGAGTATGGAATAGCTCTAAAAAAATTAATGACTTATAATAGTTTTCCAAATATTATTGAAGGATTAAACAATACTATAAATATTACTATAGAAGCTAGTGATAATCCTGCTTTTCAACAAATTAAGATCCCAACAGGATCCTATGAACTTAGAAATATAAATACAATTGTAACTAGATATGTAATGACTACTCTTAAAGATCAACTTGCTAAATATAAAGAGTCTTTTAAAAATGTACAAAGCACAGATATTGAAAATTATAAAAAAAAACAAAAGTATGATAGTATAAGACTTGATCCTACATCTATTATATTTGAAGCAAATTTTAATACTGAAAGATCACAGATTATTATTAATAAAAATAGCAATATTAGAATACAACTTAATGATGATTCTATAAAAGATCTTTTAGGTTTTAATAATAGAGATCGTGATGGTGATCTTATAACATTTGACTCATCAAAAGTATATATTTCAGATAAAGTAATAGATATAAATCATGTTAATACTATTCGTGTAACAAATAGTCTTGTAACAGGATCAATTATAGATGGTGTATATTCAAATGTTATATATTCATTTTACCCATCTACACCAGTGGGTTATAAAATTGTAGAAGTACCAAATAATCCAACTTATTATAGATTATTATCAAAAAAAATTTGGGATATGAAAACAACAATAATGGATCAAGATGGGCATATACTTACTTTACAAGGAGAGCCGATAAGTATTGAATATGAAATAAAAGAAATTGTGTCAAAATGTAAATCAGAACATCTTTTAGAAAGACAAGTATCTCTTTTAGAAGAACAAAATGAACTTTTAAAAAAACAATTAAGATAATCCCAAAGTGAATTAAAAAATATATATTGTAAATAAAATGTTAGATATAAATAAAAAAGCATATACTCACAAGTATGTAGTAGGTGGAAGTGGAATATTTACAGATATAAGTAATGTGTATAATCAAGCAAAATCTTCTGATTTTTTTAGAGCATTATCTGGTATGAAAACAATGTTAACTAATCATTTTAATAAAAATGGACCAATAATAAAATAGCAAATCCCATATTCATGCAAGCGATTTGACAAAGCCTGGATCACAAAGCGATTTAAAAAAATATATATAGTAAATAAAATGTTAGTTATAAATAATAAAGGATATACACACAAGTATGTAGTAGGTGGAAGTGGAATATTTACACCTTTTTTAAGTATGTTCAATAAGCAAGTACTAAGTAATGCATTTAATGCATCTCGTAATTTTGCCAGTAGAGCAGCTGCTACAGACTTGGGAAAAACTGCTGTAGATGCAGCAAAGTCAGCAGGGAAAGAACTTGCAACTTCTGCAATATCTACTGCTAAAGAAATTGTAATAAATAAAGGTAAAAAATTAATAGAAAACGTAAATAAATCATCCAAACTGACACCTAAAAATAAACAAGAACTTAAAAATTTAATAAATACTTTAGATAGTAAATTAAATGAAGCAGTTCCAGATATTAGTAATATCATGTTTGGATCATCAATAAAAAGTAAACCAGTTAGAATACAAGATTTAGTTAAAAAACATAAAGGCGATGGACTTAGAATAATATAATTTTATAAATAGCGAAAAGTGATTTAAAAAAATTATATTGCATATATAAAATGGTAAAATCTGATATATTTAATATTACTGATAAATTGAAATTCGATGAGGAAATTAAAAAATATGAAGAATATGAATTTACACCCTCTGTTAATTCTAATTTAAATTCAGGAGAAATAAGAATTTTTATTGAAAACAGTGATTCTTTGTTTCATCCACATGAATCCTATTTAGAAATTGAAGGAAGGCTTGTAAAAGCTGATGGAACTGCATATGCAGATGCAGATGCAATAACACTAACACACAATGGACTTATGCATTTATTTGAAATAATTGAATATAAGTTCTATGATTCAATCGTTGAATCAGTTAGTTATCCAGGTATAGCAACTACAATGCTTGGAATGTTAAAATATCCAAATGACTTTCAACAATCAAAAGCAATGAATCAATTGTGGTATAAAGATAATTCAACAACAGCAAGTTTAGTTAATAATACAGGATTTTCAGCAAGGCAGCAATTTATCATTCAAAAACCAACTACAAAAGGTTCATTTGAATTTAGTATTCCATTAAGACATATTTTTGGATTTTGTGATGACTATGATAAAGTTTTTTATGGATTAAAGCATGAACTTTATCTGTTAAGAAGAAGTGATGATAATGCAATTTTTAGAGCTGCTGGTGTAGCTGCAGGAAAAGTAAATATTACTAGATTATCATTAATGATGAGACGTGCAACTCCATCTCTTGTAGCAGATTTAGAACTTGCTAAAATAATTAAATCACAAGAAACACTTGATATAGGTTTTAGATCAAGGTTCTTAGATAGAACTAATGTTGAACAAAGAACAACATTTGACTGGAGATTAGGATTAAGAACAACTGAAAAACCAAGATATATACTTGTTGGTTTTCAAACAAATAGGGATGGAAATCAAGAACAAAATGCTTCAATATTTGATCATTGTGATTTGAGAAACATGTGGATTGAACTTAATGAACAAAGATATCCTGAAACTAATTATAGTTTATCATTTCCAAATATGAAAATTACTAGAGCTTATAGACATGCATCAAATTTTGCTGAAGATTATTATAATATGACAAATCTTATTAGTCTATGTGGTATAACTCCTTCAGACTATAGAGATTTATATCCTATTATGTATTTTGATGTAAGTAAACAATCAGAAAGCATGAAAGATAAAACAGTAGATATTAAAATTAAAGCAGAATTTAATACACCTGTTCCAGCAAATACTGTAATATATGCTCTCATCATTTCAGATAGAATAGCAAAAATTACTTCTAATGGAAATAGATTAAGATTTGAATATTAGGTCACACTACGCTAGGTTCTAAAGGAATCAATAATAAAAAATGTGATTTTTTATAGAATTTTCTATAAAAAATTGAAAATGATTTAAATAAATTTTCTTTATATATTAAAAAGAATGAGTGATAAAATAAAATATACGAAAAAGTATTTATTAAATTTATTAAAAGATAATAATATACAACAAACATCTAAAGACCCTATGGCATTAGTTATGATTGCTATGGATCATAATTTAATTGATAAAGATTCTGTAAAAACAAATATCATTACTAAAAAACAAAAAAAACCAAAGATTGAAAGAGTTAAAAGAGTTAAAAAAGAAAAAATAGTAAAAGAAAAAAAATCTGCTGGAAGACCAAAATTTCTTCCAACAAAAGAAAAAAAGAAAGAGATCCTAAATATGATTATCTCACAAAAATTAGAACAGATCCATGGGGAATTAAACTTACTAATATGGAAACTGGTGAAGTTAAAAATTACAAATCATTTTATGACTATAATAAAAAAGAAAAGCACTCTAAAACATATATTTTTAATAGAAATGGGAAAATTGTAGATGGAGTAAAAATTGAAATAATTAGAGCAAGTAAAGAAAAAGATGCATTATCACAAAAATAAAATAGTTAATGAAAAATAATTTATTTTTATAGACTTTTTCTATAAAAATATAAAAAAAGAAAGCGTTTTTTGTATTATTTAATTTTCTTTACATAAAAAATAAAAAATTGAAAATGATATAAATAATTTTCGTTAGTATAAAAAAATGGAAAATAGAAATGTAAAAGAATTAAAACAAATCGCAAGAAATCGAAAAATTAAATATTATTATAGAATGAGAAAAGCAGATCTCATTAGAGCAATTGAGCAAACAACTCCTATATTAGATATGCCTATTCCAAATAATATTACACAAAATACTTTAGCACCTACACAATATGTTCCAGTTAGTTATATTAATACCATTAAGAACAAAGTGAGTTCATTATCTAATTGGATTATGGATTTTGTTCCTGTACACCTTAAAAAGACTGCAAATGATAAAATTAAATCAGTAAAGTCTGCTGTTTCTGATTTATATGGTTTAATTATAAGTAAAAAACCAATAATAGAATTTAAATTAACACAATCATCTCTTAAAAATGTGACAAAGCAATTTTCAGCTCAAGGTGTTAAAGGATATGATGCTTTGTCCTTTATGAAATCAGCTAAAAATAATGTAATTGATATACTCAAAAGCAATAAAGAATCAAAGATCTATATTGTTCTTTCATGTGAAATGGAGCGTACTGATCTTAAAACAGGAGAAACTATAACAACTATTGCATCATTTTCAACAAAAGCAGAAGTTGTATTAGAGTCAACAGATTTAAATGACTTTTATGAAAGAGCTGAACAGAAAATTTTAGAATCCTTATCAGCATTTCAACAATTAGGATCAAGTTGGATATTTGTTTCAGTTAAAAAGATGGACATTAATATCATTGAATATAAGCCTATTAAAGGTAAATCTTACATTCCTCTTCCTAAAGAGTTGGCAACTAAAAAAGCAATTATTAATATGAAGAATGAAGACAACGAATGCTTTAAGTGGTGTGTTGCTAGATTTTTTAATCCTAAAGATGTTCATCCTGAAAAAGTAGATAAAGATTTAAAAGAACAAGCTAAAAAATTAAATTGGGAAAAAATAAAATTCCCAGTGTCACTCCATCAAATTACTCAATTTGAGAAAAATAATCAAAACATCAGTGTTAATGTATTTGGTTATGAAAAGTCTGTTTATCCTTTAAGAATATCAAATAAGAAAAATAGACAACATGAAATAGATTTATTACTCATTTCAAATGATGAAACCAATCACTATTGTTTAATAAAAAGTTTAAGTAGATTACTTTCATCACAAATATCAAAACATAATGGTAAAAAACATTTTTGTAGAAATTGCTTGTCAGGATTTAATACTGAAAAATCTTTATCAAAGCATCAATTGTATTGTGATACTCATGATTCAGTACGAATTGAACTTCCAAAACCAAATACAATGACTGAGTTTAAAAATTATAACAAGTCTATGAGAGTGCCTTTTGTAGTCTATGCAGACTTTGAAAGTTTTATAAAACCAATCAACACTTGTGAACCAAACTCAGATAGTTCCTATACAAAGCAATACCAAAAGCATACACCTAGTTCATTTTGTTACTATATTAAATGCTTTGATGAAAGTGTATATCAAAGTCAACTCGTTACATTCACTGCAAGTAATGAAGATGAAGATGTAGCACAAAAATTTGTTAATATGCTAGAAGAAGATGTAAAAAAGATTTACAACGATTATTTAAAATTTCCAAAAAAGATGATATTTACTATGAAAGACAAAAATAATTTTGATAATGCAGAAAGATGTCACATTTGTGAAAAAGATCTTAAGGAAGATAGAGTACGAGATCATTGTCATATTACTGGAAAATATAGAGGTGCTGCACATAGCGATTGTAATTTACAATTTAAAAATCCAAAATTCATTCCAGTACTATTTCACAATTTATCTGGTTATGACTCTCACTTGTTCATAAAGAAATTGTCAGAAGGAGGAAATATAAATTGTATACCCAACAATGAAGAAAAATATATTAGCTTTTCTAAAGAACTTAAAGTAAATGAATTTTTGAATAGAGAAGGTAAAAAAGTTGAAGTTAAAATGTATCTACGTTTTCTAGATAGTTTTAAATTTATGGCTGCTAGTTTAGATAGTTTAACTAAAAATTTGTCAAAAGATCAATGTAAGAATATTAGTAGATACTATTCTGGAAATGAACTCAATTTATTGTTAAGAAAAGGTGTTTATCCTTATGAATGGGTTGACTCTATTGATAAATTAAATGAAACACAACTACCACCAAAAGAATCATTTTATTCAAGATTAAATGATAAAGGAATAAGTGATGAAGATTATTTACATGCTCAAACTGTATGGAAAGAGTTTGATTGTAAAACATTTAGAGATTACCATAATTTATATAATGAATCTGATGTATTATTACTAGCTGATGTATTTGAAAATTTTAGAGATGTCTGTTTTAACAATTACAAATTAGATCCTGCTTGGTACTATACAGCACCAGGATTAGCTTGGGACGCTGCGTTGAAAATAACAGAAGTAAAATTAGAATTATTAAGTGATTATGATATGATCTTAATGATAAAGGAAGGAATAAGAGGTGGAATTAGTATGGTTTCTAACAGGTTAGGAATTGCTAATAATAAATATATGGAAAATTACACAAAGACTAATAAAATATATGAGTATAAAAGTAATATTAATGATAATAAATGGATTGATGAAATAATAGATAGAGGAATACAAGGCAAAAAAAATTTAAAATGGGAAATAAGTAAAACACCTCCTACACCTGGTTTTGAATGGTTAGATGAAATGATGTCAACGATCAAGCAGGGAATACAAAGTGGAAAACCTTGTAAATTAGAAAATATAAATAATAAAGTATCCGAGTCTACTAATAATTCTACTAGAGTATATGGATCTAAAAGATCTAATCACATTGGTGAAGAATATAATTCAAACAAGGAGTCAACATACATACAATAATTAGATGCAAACAATTTATATGGATGGGCAATGAGTAAACCACTTCCAACACATGGATTTGAGTGGATTAATGTAGAAGAATTAAAAAATTGGAAATCTACTTCTTGCATATTAGAAGTAGATTTAGAATATCCTGAATATTTACATGATTTGCATAATGATTATCCACTTGCTCCTGAAAGATTAAAAATAGACAAAGTTGATAAATTAATACCTAATTTAAATCATAAGAAAAATTATATCATACACTATGAAAATCTTAAACTTTATGAAAGGTTAGGATTAAAGATTACTAAAATTCATAGAGGAATAAAGTTTGAAGAAAGTGCATGGTTAAGTAAATACATCGAACTCAATACAGATCTAAGGACTAAAGCAACAAATGATTTTGAAAAAGACTTTTTTAAACTTATGAACAATTCAGTATTTGGAAAGACAATGGAGAACATTGAAAACAGAGTTGATGTGAGATTAGTTACAAAAAGAGAAGAAGCTATTAAATTAGCATCAAAACCAAATTATGAAAGTAGTACGATATTTGATGAAAATTTGATAGCTATTCATATGAAAAGAACAAAACTAAAATATAATAAGCCTATTTACTTGGGTATGTGTATTTTAGATTTGAGCAAGACTTTAATGTATGAGTTTCATTATGATTACATAAAAAATAAATATAAAGATAAAGCTAAACTATTATATACAGATACAGATTCATTAATCTATGAAATAAAAACAAAAGACTTTTATGCAGATATTGCAAATGATATTGAAAGTAAATTTGATACAAGTGAATTTAATAAAGATCATACAGCTGTTCAAAATGGATTTAAAGTTGGTGTAAATAAGAAAGTAATAGGAATGTTTAAAGATGAGTCAGCAGGAAAACAAATTACAGAATTTATAGGACTCAGATCAAAATTGTACTCTTACAAAATAGATGAAGAAGATAAAAAGAGATGTAAGGGAGTAAAAAGAAATGTAGTAAAAAATTATATTACACATGAGGATTATAAAGACTGCCTTATAAATAAGAAAGATCAAATGAGAAAAATGAATGTCATAACATCTCATTGTCATGATGTTTATACTGAAGAAATTAACAAAATAGCATTAAGTGCAGAAGATGATAAAAGAGTAATTCAAGAAGATGGTATTCACACATTAGCATATGGACATTATAAATTAAAAGATAAACCCAACTTTTCATTTCAGATTGATTGGAATGAAAGTGATAGAATTGACAAACCTAACTTTTCATTTCAGATTGATTGGAAATAAACACACAGGTAAGTTATTTTTTATATCTAAAGAGATCTAAAAAAATCTAATAAAGTAATAAAAATGGACAAACATATCAATGTTGAAGGAATTATATTGCCGAATGTACCCTTAACAAACTTTCAGTTAATAAAAGCAGCAAAAAAATTAAAAATTAAAAATTTTAGAGGTGTATTTGTAAGAGATGAATTACCTAAAAATACACAAAACAAAGAATGTGGAATATTAAATACTGGAGATTCAAGTACGAATGGATTTCATTGGATTTGTTGGTATAAAGATGGAGAAGAAAAATTAAGTTTTGATTCTTATGCACTACCACCTCCAGTTGAACTTGTTCAATATTTACACAGTCCTGTTTATTATAATAGTAAAAGAATTCAGTTTGGAGACACTTCTTTTTGCGGACACTTGTGTCTTTATGTATTAAAAAAGCTTGATGAAGGTGTTGATTTTCAAAGTATTGAAAATTCATTATATTGAATTAGCGAAGCAATAATCACAGAGTGATTTAAAAAAATATATATAGTATATAAAAAATGAGTATGAATATAGCTGGTAGTAATTCATTATATGGTTACACAACAGATGGATTAAATATCAACATTAATGTTGGCAATACAGCCACTACTGATGTTGATTTAAATTCACATAAATTGATCAATGTAGCTGATCCTACAGATGCACAAGATGCAGCTACAAAAAATTATGTAGATAACAATCAAACTTCTAGTAGTGCATGTCTAAAATTAGATGGAACTAATAGTATGAGTGCTAATATAAATTTGAATTAACATAAATTGATCAACGTAGCTAATCCTACTAATGCACAGGATGCAGCTACAAAGAATTATGTAGATAATAATCAGATTTCTAGCAGTATGTATCTAAGAACTGATGGTTATAATCCTGCAACTGCTAATATAAATTTAAATACAAACAAACTCATCAATGTAGCTAATCCTACTGATGCACAGGATGCAGTTACAAAGAGCTATGTTGATGATATGCAAAATCAAAGTTTAGATATCATTCCCAATACAAGTTTAATATGCTTTGGACAAAAATCTCAAGCATTCTATGCAACTCCAGGATCATATACTATTTTTAGCTATAGTGGTAGTTCAGGAATTCTAAAAAAACTGTGGATTGCATTTACAGGATCTACTATTGCACCTAATACTGTACCAGGTAACTTGTTTTTAAAAATATATGCTGACAATGTACTTTGCATAGGTAATGATTCTATTGTAACAGATGGTGTAGGTATTAATAATACAGCTTTAGCTTGTGATTTATTAATTGCACCACTTGGTGGATCCTATTATGCAAACCCTTTACAAGGGTGTAATGTATTTAGTAGTAGTGCATTAGGAGGATATTTTACATTTGATCTTCCTTTTACATCAAGTTTGAATATACAATTATACAATAGAACAGGAAATTCAGTGACCTTTTGGTTGCAACCTTTTATCACAAGAACTTCATCGTTACAACAAACATTAACTAGTATTAATCCTCTAATACCTCGATCTATCTCATCTATTAAGTTGTACTCATCAATATTTAGATATGTAAATACAACTTATGGTAGTGAATATATGCTAATGAATGTTATGGATAATGGAAACGGAGTGTATTTGAAATACATAAGAATGCATGTTGTTGGAGGATCTGGAGACTGGTGGGAATCTAGAGTTCGCATCTATGATGGATATAGCGCTCCTACCCATACTAACTCTGTCATTCAACCTTGGACACCCTATAATAATAATGGATATACTACATTTTCTGGATATGATGTTAACAGTCGATGCATCTACGCTTCATCAGGTTTAGAAGATTTTTATGTCTCTTCATGGAATGGATCTAATGTAAGCTCATTTAATAATGAAGTATCAGGATTGTTGAATCAATCAACTAGTACAATTGGTCCAACAACTACAATTTCATTTTATAGAAACTTTAATTCATCTGAAAGTATGCCTAGCGTTGGTATAGGTAGAAGAATGGTAGTGACACTCAACTCTGGTGATGCACAAGTTGGACAATCTGGAAGCTATGCTGCACTGATAGGACAATGTTTCTACTATGCATAGATCTCAAAGAGATCCAGATTTCATTAAAAATAGCGCATGCGCATTAAAAAATAATAAAAATTTTGAAAATGAGTTAAATAATTTTCTTTTCTATATAAAAAGAATGGAAAATAATTTTGAGAATAATAATTTTTTAATAGAAAACATAAATGAGCCTTCAACTCAAATATATTATATTACTGAAATATTAAAAAAAGAATGTTATAAAGATAATTGGAATAAAATTGACTTTGCTGCAAAAATAGGTAGAAATGATCTAATTAAATTATTAGTTCAATTAGGAGAAAAAGGAACAGATGTAGCAATTGATAATGCTGCTAAAAATGGACATCTTGAAGTAATTAAATATTTACATGAATTAGGGTATAAAGGTATAGAATATGCAATTGATAATGCTGCTTTAAATGGTCATCTTGAAGTAATTAAATATTTACATGAATTAGGGTATAAAGGTACAGAAAATGCAATTGATAATGCTGCTTTAAATGGTCATCTTGAAGTAATTAAATATTTACATGAATTAGGGTATAAAGGTACAGAAGATGCAATTGATAATGCTGCTTTAAATGGTCATCTTGAAGTAATTAAATATTTACATGAATTAGAGTATATAGGTACAGAAAATGCAATTGATAATGCTGCTTATTATGGAGATTTAGATAATGTTAAATATTTAATATCGTTAAATTATAAAGTAACTGATGTAGCATTTATTTGTGCTACTATTAATTATCATTTACATATCCTTGAATATTTCCATTCATTAAATTTAAGAGGACCTGAAAATTTACTTGATATTGCTATAATGGGATTGACATATTAATACTTTTGTTACACGTAGTGACTATAAATTCTAGTAGTGATAAAGCTAACCAATGCTTCTACTATGCTTAAGTAAATCTCAGCGCATGCGCATTAAAAAAATAAAAAAAATTGAAAAATGAGTTAAATAATTTTCTTGTGTATATAAAAAGAATGGAAAACAAAATGACTAAAAATGAAGTTATTAAAATATTAAAAGCAATTAATCGTGCTGTAGAAAATGGTAACCTTGAATTAGTAAAATATTTGCATTCAATAGGATATAGATACAGTTGATAACGCTTTTAGAAACAGCAAGAAAAGTCACATGACCTGTGACGTCATGCAAGAAATTTTCGTAACATTTTGTAACAAGAAATAAAAAATTAACACTTATTTTTAAAAAATTCAATTTTTTCAAATTTATATAAATTTGAAAAATTATTTCTTATATAAATAATTATTCACATCATGGTTAGAAATGAACCCTATATTTTTTAAAATATATGGTTGAAAATATGGTTGAAAATGAAAATATTCTATTAACTCTCCTTTCTATACTACTTAAAGAGATGTTTAAAGGAACAAACTTTTTACTTGTAAGTTAAGTGTAAAATTATATATTTTTTAAAAATCACAGTTTGTTTTTTTAATGCTGTTTTATTTTTAACTTTCTGATGTATTTGATGCAAATTACTCAGGCAATACCTTTTTTATAGAGAGAGTTTTGTCAATTAAAGTGACTGCTACAGTTGCCGAAATAAGAAAAGGAATAATGACTTATTAAAATACGCACTTGACAGATCAAATGGTGGTGGTCGGCGCGTAAAAGGCGATTAACCCGATGTATAACATTCATACTTTTTCCTAGTTGTTCTGGAACTATTGATAATAGTTATTATTGATAAATTGATAAATATATTACTGATAAATAAAACTTTTTTTTTCAAACATTTTATTTTATTTGTATTGTATGTAAAGTCCGTTGAAGCAATTTAGTTGGATCTGATTAATTTACGTGAAATATAATATCCTCTGCGCAAATTATTGCTTTTTTATTGTGTTATTTTATTGCAGTTAAAGTTGAGATAATTTTTTAGTTAATTGGATTTAACCAAAATAAAAAACAAAAATCAACGTTGAATTTACGTTGTTTCAACGTTGTTCTAACGTCTTATCAACTACGTATCAATCGAATATATCACCTATTCAAAGTTGAAATATGGTTGATATGTAGTCGATAAGACGTTAGATCAACGTTGAAACGACGTAATCATCGACGTTGTTTCAACGTCGTAGTTTTCGACGTCGGATTTTATTTCCAATTTAACCAAATTTAAACGTTGTTTCAACGTGGTATATGGTCGGTTTGCGACGTTGTTTCAACGTTATTTCAACGTCATTGTGCCTGCTGGGTAATAACGTTTCCATTTGATTGATCTGCTCCAATCTTCCAATGCTTCAATTGCTTTATTTTTATTGATTTGAAGTCTCTTTCAAACTCTTCAAGCAATAATTCAGAAGACAACCCATTTCAACCGATGTAATTATCAATGGGTGCTAGAAAATCAGTAAATAAAAATTTGGTCTTAGAGACAGTGTTGGACCTATATTAATAAAAAGTTTATTAAATTCTAGAGCTATAGTTTTTGGTTCATAAAAACTTTTGTTATCGACTCTAACCATTTGTATCAGAAGTCCGGAGCATGATTTTTGTTTTTCAATAATATTTTTCATTATTTGCCATGTGCGTTTTGTGTCATTTTTTAATGTATTTTTTTTATTTATTTTTTTTAATTTTGTTAACTCAAACCTTAAAATGTTAAAAATGCAAATTTTTTGAATTTTAATAACAGAAAGATATTTAATATTGTTAAAATAAAATAAATTTTTTATTCAAAAAGCAATTTAATTTAAAACCACTGCAATTTGAGGACTTTAAACTAGATAATTTCAATGAAAACACTGAATAATTTGAGCATGCTCATATTAAATGATAATGCTATCTTTAAAAGAAGTCAAAAATAAATGTTTCTTTAGCATTGTTTTGCAAAAAAATTTAACGGATTTCTATCTAATATGCTTTTCTTAATGAAAAAATAAATATCTATATTTCAGCTTCAAAATTTTGCGCCACAGATTCTTTTATGCGTAATCTTTTAATAATATTTTATAATATTAATATTATATTTTATTGATACAAAAAATTGAATAGCGTATTAAATAAAATAAAATAAATTTTAAATAAATAAAATAAGAGCCACTAATTACTGCGTATAACTTTACGCTAATTATGGTGCTGTCTATTATCATCAAATAAAGTCAATTCATAAAATACAAATCAACTTGAACTTCACTACTCTTATCTTTTTGGTTATTATAACTTATATTTGTTTATTTATTTATGTCTTATTTTAACACCTTTATTGTTCTTTTCAGCCCATTTAAACAGTTCATTTGGTGTAAGAATCAGGTTTGCATTTGCTGCTCGTAGACTCGCTTTTACTGCTTCTCTTTTTATAGTTCCTTCTATTCCATCACATGGACTTTTGTCCATGTGATGGAATAGGAGGAATATAAATATATTTACAAGCATATTTATATTCCAATACAAATATATTTACAATTACAAATAATTTTTAATAAACTACCAAACATTTTCACAACAACTTGATTTAGAGAATTCAATTGCACAATATATTCCTTTTAATAATTTTATAACTTTATTATTACAACTGTTATTAATAATTTATTCTTGCAAAACTATTCTGCTTCAATTCATCAAAGTTTGTATAATAATAACTTAATCAGCGATGCTCCTTTTATACGTAATAGCAACTCAAACCATTCTAGGTCTTCGCTTTTTTGAAAATTCAGTTTGAACTCATACGTAATAGCAACTCAAACCATTCTAGGTCTGCGTTTTTTTGAAAATTCAAAATCTGATTTTGAATCATCCTAAAGAACGCTAACCAACATTACCTGTCAAAAATCACTCCTGTTTTTAAATTAGGTTTTGAAAAATGACTTTTTAACGGAAAACTAACAAGAGCATATAACACATTAAAATTAAGTTTGTGATGGTATTTTCCTGTTTTGATTTCATAAAATCTTAAATGTTTGGTAATTGCTAAGGCGTTGTTAGGGAAATTTTTTTAAACTGTCATCTACTAAAATGCTATTAGATCAACTTTTATATTATTTTTTGAACTAATTTTTATATTATATGTTGGAGGAATGATTATAGAATCGAAATACCAAAATATCCTAAAATTGATTTTTTTCAAAAAATCAATTTTAGGATATTTTGGTATTTTGTCTTTTTTTGTTGTTGTAGTGTGCCATCTTAAAAAATATATAATATGATTAAAAAATATATAATATGATTCATTTAAATAAATTTGTTCATTTATAAATAATAAAATTGTTGTATATTGATTTTTTTTTCTCTAACTAAAAACGAAATGAAAGAGAATTTTAAAAAATTATTCAAATGATTCATTATCTTTTATTGGTTAAACGCTTTATAAATAAGGATATCACAAGTAAGTTGCAAGAAATTAAAACAGATAGTTAATTAATGAAATTAAACAAATTTAAGATTGCTCATCCAGATTGTTTGAACTGAATTTAATTTCAACAAAATTATTTTTCAATAAATATGTTTTTTAAAGGGGATTTCAACGATTTTCTAACGTATTTATGTAAAAATCTCTAAAAATATAGGCTTCAGCTAAAGAATGGAGAATAAAATTGAAAGAGAACAGTCTACACCTTTTCAAGATGTAAATGAGAACATGAAAGTTGTAATTAAGAAGTCGTAATATGTAATTAAGAAACACAACATGTAATTGAGAAAACGTTATATGTAATTGAGAAACACAACATGTAAATAAGAAGTCGTAACATGTAATTAAGAAACACAACATGTAATTGAGAAAACGTAAGATATAATTGAGAAATCATAATATGTAATTGAGAAATCGTAACTTGTAATTGAGAACACATAAATTAAAATAGCAAATTCACAGTCTAAGTTTGTAGGTTGTTACAAAAGGTCTTTTTGGACATGAATTTAAGTTATAATCTTAAATTTTGCTTTTGTATGCACAAGTAATAATAATGGAATTGAAAGATCGTTGTGTTATATGCCAATACACTATGACCCGAAAGTCTGTGATTAAGCTAAATCCGTGTCAACATTTATGTCACCAAGTTTGTTTACGTCCAGTTCTGGAACAACCAGATTCAAGTTGTCCGATTTGTCGGCATGAAATACACACAACTGAACAAGTTGAAAGGAAACGTTACGTTTTATCTTTTCCAAATGACAGGAGAAGAGTTGTTGAATGTGCGGAGCGATTTGAAGATCGGGTGAATCTCGCGCAAACGCTAGGTATCAAATATAAGACAGCATACAATTGGGTTCGCAGCGGAAATTCAAATTTCATCGGAAAAGGAGGTTTTAAACCGAAAAAGTTGACCGAAGATCAAATCGAAGAAACATTAACATGGATTGAAAATGATTGTCAATTAACATTGGTGGCCATCAAAACAAAGATATTAAGACAATTTAACATAAACGTTAGCACAACAACAATAGCAAACTACCTCTAAGGCAGATTGTTCTCATTAAAAAAAGTGCACAAGGAGCCTTCTACAATGAACAGTTATGAAAACAAACAAAAAAGAGCTGAATATGTTAGAAACATCAACGAACATATCACAAATGGTCGTCAGATAGTTTGGTTGGATGAAACAAATTTTAACCTTTTTTGTAGAAAAACGCAAGGAGACAAGGAAAAAGAGCAATTATGAAAGTACCTGCTTCAAAAGGTTTAAACATACACTTGATTGCAGCTATTTCAACTACAAATGTCGTCATGATAGAAACTCGCAGGGGATCATTTAAAGCAGATTCCTGTAACGAGTGGATGTTGGCTATGTTTCACCAGTGGGTTACATTCGGGAATCGTTTGGAGGATTTGGTCGTCGTAACAGATAATGCTCCTTGTCACGCTCGTTTGCAAAGGGTGTTTGATAATTCACCAGCTCAGTTGTTACGCTCGGGACCTTACAGTCCAATGTTGAACCCGGTGGAAACGATCTGGTCCAAAATTAAAAGTAACGTTAAAAAAGCAATTTGCATTCCACCTGTATTAGGTGACGGGATTGCGGAACAGCGCATGCAGTACTTAGAACGAATTGTAATTGAGGCGAAAAATACTATAATGGGAGGAGATTGTGCACGTGCGGTGCAACACACAACCACGCACTATGCAACTATTTTGAATATGGAAGACGTACAAGTTGGTGCTTAAATGATCAATGAAGTGATTTTTAATTATATAATTTTTAATTATAATTTTTAATTGAATTATAAATTTTTCCCTAAAATGTTTTTAGTGTTTATTATGTTAAATTCATTTGCCCAAAAATTATAAATTTTTTCCTAAATTTTTCCCTAAAAAATTAAATTTACGCTACAAATCTTGCGTCATTTTTAAGTGCGTCATTTTATACGCTCCATTTTTTTACGCGCCATTTTTTTTAAGCGCCATTTTACACTTACTCCTTTAAAGCGATATCTAAATTAAAATTTTCGTGTTCTCAATTACATCTTTCTATTTCTTAATTACAACTTACATTTTCTCAATTACATGTTACGATTCTTAATTACAATTTTCGTTTTCTAAATTACATCTTATGTTTCTTAATTACAACTTACGTTTTCTCAATTACATCTTACGTTTCTTAATTACAACTTTTGTTTTCTCAATTACATCTTGCGATTCTTAATTACAATTTTTGTTTTCTCAATTACATCTTGAAAAGGTGTAGTGAACATAGTGAGACCCTAATCATACTTTAAAGGTAAATTATGTTTATTTTACAAACAGAAATGTGCGTGTGTGTGTCTGCGTGAGTGTGTGTTGTGCGTGTGTGATGTATTTTTTGTTAAACTTCAAATGTATGACTAAAACAATTAAATTATTGAACATATGAAACATATATAATAAAATTTTACTAGAATATTAATACCTACATTTTTATCTGTTGTAAGAAGAAAAAGTAAATTAGAAATTTACTAAAAACAAAACCAACAACAAACAATGTTTGTGAAAAAAGCCCTGATATTAATTTTAAATTCTTTCAAACGTTAATGGAAAGATGCCAGTACATTATAATCTAACACTAAGCCACAAACCATTTGCAACTAATTAGTATTTTTTCACCCGAGAACCAAGAGGCCGCATGTCTACATTTTGTATTTTTTCTGTTTATTACCAATAAATATGTCCAATAAATCTAGTCATCATAAATAATACATTTTTAAAAAATATTTAAAAATTAGTCGGCTATTCTGGCAGAAAGTCTTTACAAATTAAATTTTAAACTTGATTTTATCGGAAACACAGAAAATGGGTAGACGGCCTCTTGGTTCTTGGCTGAAGATTTGTGTTCAAATGATTAGCTTTGCTGGAATATTTGGTAATATTTAAAACTATTTCTGAACGTCAATAATTTCAAAATAAAAAATATAAAATTTTTAAAATATAAATTATTAAAATAAAGATTTAAAATGTTTAAAGCAACAGGAGATGAATCGAAAGAAGAAATCCAAACAACTTAAAGCCAGCCTCCACAAAGAGGTCTATTAGAGTCTAAATGCTGACTGAAGAAGGCGTTAAAAGAGCGTCTATCCGTTAATTTTTTAAGGCGACTTCTAAAGACATCTGTAAGATGTCTTGAAATAGAGATCTTTAGAAGATCTAGTAAAAAATGTAAAGTAGACGTCTAATTAAAAACTCGTATAAGCATCTAAAAAACTTCTTAAAGACTTGTATTTGTTTACACCTATTTACGTCTGTAGAACGTGCTTTTAGCATTTTTTGTATTATATACCAAAATGACCAAATCCCGGCTCAACACTTAAGTTAAATTTAAAATTTTTAGATTTTTTATTAATCTAGGTTAAATTGCTATCCTTTGAAAAAATTTTCTTGTATTTAAAATAGTATAGTAATTTTTTTCATTTCTAGATGTTTCAGTGTTAACTCTTGTTGGAGCTTGCTGATAAACCTAAGAAATTGATGTAGCAAGCTGAATAAACTTAGAAGATTTTAGATTGATTTTGATCGAAGGTATTGATTAGAATAAAACTTTCTTTTTTAGTTATTTGAGTATTTCTGAAATTAGATGCATTTTGCCTGTCCAATAATTTTAAATTTATAGTTAGAACATTTTGCGTCATAAAAAGTTATGATCCTATGTTCTGAAACAGCTACTTATGCAAATTTGATATATTTTGAAAAGTTTCATCTTTCTTAAATTTACTGGTCTAAGGTTTTCTGAAGTTGAAAGTGGCTTAGGGTTTCAGATTTCACGTGTCCTCGGTGTTAATAGTGGTATGTTTCGCATAGATCTTCAATAAAATCTGACATTTAACTGTGCCTAAGTCACCAAAATTAATGCTGAACTCTTGAATTGAAAATATTATAATGTCTGATTTGAATATTTTAATTATATTATATAGTTGCGTGTTTGCTAAATAAAAGTCCTCCATTTTACTGTCATGTACGTAACGATAACAGTTCACTGACAAAATAAGAAATCCCTTGGGTAGTTACCGTAAAAAAATGCTCTATTTCATTTTAAAGTATTTGCGTATTATTAGGAATCTATATATGAGCGGTAATAAAGGTAAATTTAATCGCGTTGTCATTTTAAAATAAATTTGATTCATAGCGTATGTTTTTGAATTGTCAGTCACGTAACGGTTGAATTTTTATTAAGATAAATATTTATACCTTTAAAATTTATATTATTATATACATTTTGTTGTTATTTATTAAAAAAATCACTATTGCATTGAATTGACTAATTCAATTTAAACGTATGAACAGAAATATAGTAAAAATGTCAAATGCTTAACAGCCATGTACGTAACATAGTTACGTTACGGACATGACGATAGCATAAACGTCATTTGTTTAACATGTGTAACACATGTTAAATAAATGACCGTTTATGTAAAAAACAAGTTTATTAGTTGAATAATTAAGAATTTTCGTATCAGAAATTTTTATTTTAAACCATAAGTATAGTTATTATTTTAAACCATAAATATTTTTTTATTTTAAACCATCATTTAATAGTTCTATTTTGCTGAATTAATCTGAATTACAATTATGGCAAAGAAGACGAAATCAAACCAGGAAAGGCAAATAAAATTTAGAGAAATAATCTTGCAAAATTCGAACATTATAAGAAGAAGGAACGAGAGCGTCAAATGCAGAGAAGAAAAGCTACAAAGCCGAAGACTGAACGTGAGCAGCGACGTCAACGGAAACAATGGCGAGAAACGCAGCAGAGCAAATGCAAAGACACGATTGACATCGGTAAACAATTTATGTATAAAATTTCTACCATCATTTCCTTCATTACCTAGTTCATCAACTCCAAACCACAATGAAACTAGGCAGAAAATTCTAAACTAGGCAGAAAAGGAACGAAGTTACTGATAAACAAGCTTCGAGTACAGGTAATGAAGCTAACTAAACAAGCCGATAAATATCAAAAGCGAACAGAAAGATTAAGTAAGAAATCATTAAACAATAACACGCCACGCAGTAAAATGATAAACAGGACCTAAGGTTTGCATGGGCGCCCTGAAATTAAAAGAGCACTTCTGTTTCATAATGTTTTATGCGATACCTTACGCGAAAAGTCTTCAGCAACCAAATCAGACAGAGAAAAGTTTGTCATTGCAAAAATGATTACATCTAAACTGATGAGGAAGTATGAACTAATGAAAACATGTCAGCATTTCACTGGCATTAGTACACGCCGTTTATCAAGAGTAAATTGCTCTCAATATCGTGCAAGATATAAGTCTACAGCGTTTCGTTATACATCTCTTGCATTCTATAAAAGAAATGATAACAGTAGGATAACTACCAGCAAGAGAGAAACTATCACGCATAAAAGTGAAAAAAAACAACGAAGACTTTTGCTAAGTACACTTTCAGACCTGCACAAAAAGTTTGCTGTACAAAACCCAAATATAAAAATTTTATATGCTACGTTTTGTGCTTGTAGACCATTTTGGATGGTAATTTCGACTGCACGTGACAGAGAAACGTGTCTTCGCAAGCTTCATGAAAATGGACAACTTATTATTAACAAGCTTTTTCAGCTGAAAATCTTGCCGTTAAATTGTATGACTGTTGGTAATTGTGTAAAAAAAACAGTATGCAATAATTTTCAAAAGAGTGCGTTTTGAGAACCTGTGAAAAATGTTACTTAAAAGATAAAGAATTACTGGAAAGAGAGTTTGATGTAGAACAACCATGCAAATGGCAGCAGTGGAACACAATCAGGAAAACAGGCTGATCAAAGATAAGAACACAATAGTAAAGAGAACAATAAAACAGGAAATTAATGGGACTGTTGGAGAGCGTCTTCACGTATTCACTAGTAGCCATCAGTTTAAAAATTATTGCATGCTGAAGTCTAGCCTTTCGAATAGCACTGCAGTAATAGTTGTTGACTTTTCAGAAAACTATACGCGTAAGTTGGAGAGAGCAGTAAGGTCATCTTAATTTGGTGCATCCAATAATCAATTATCCCTACACAACAGCGTTGCATACTTGAAGGAAGATATTGTATTATTTTGCACAGTGTCAGATTGCACCAAGCATGAGCCCGCTGCAATATGGGCTCATTTGCTGCCAGTTCTGCGTCATCTAAAAGAACATCATCCAACACTTACAACAATACATTTTTGGAGTAATAGGCCAACAACACAGTATAAGAACAAGCACCATATGGTGTAAACTTATTTATTTAATAATTGTACAATGAAAGATTTACAGGTAACAGCCGTAATTACTTTAAAGCTGGCCATGGCAAGAGCGCAGCAGATGCAAAAGGAGGCACTCTAAAACGTACCGCTAATCAAATAGCCAATCATGGTGTCATGATAACTTTAGCCTCAAATTTTATAAAAACTTTACACCAGAAGACAGTTATCAGGCTATTTGTTGAACATGTTGCTGAGATTAAATCCGATCTACTCAATACAGCAACAGACATTGTACAACTAGTTGCAGATGGGCAATCTCAAATATTTAGTCAGTCACACGATCTGATAAATGCTGATGGTGCTTCAAATGTCAAACAACATCCAATGACAGCTGAACTTATTATTCTCGAAGTACACAACTGGTGTAATGTTCAATACAATAATAGGCGTTACATTGGGAAGATACTTGACAAAGGTGCAGTTTCAGCTGAATGCGAAGTATCCACATTACAAATGACAGGAATGAATAAAATCAAATATCCAACTCGTGAAGACAAAAAATGGTTTAAATGGGATCAAATAATCAAAAAAACTTTACCACCGGTTGTAGTTTCTAAACGTGCAATGGCACTTAGTTAAGATTATTGGCAGAGCATAAATACATAGGATTAATCGGTGTTCATCATGTTTTCAATATATTGTTGACTAGTTTACTGCACTTAATACTCTCAATATTTTTTTTTTAATTTGCTTATTTCTAAGTCACTGTTTGAGTCATTTGAAAATAATCTTAAATTATCAAACAACAGTCATTTAAATCTGGTCAAGGT
The DNA here is from genome assembly GCF_022113875.1 of Hydra vulgaris. NCBI lineage: Eukaryota > Metazoa > Cnidaria > Hydrozoa > Anthoathecata > Hydridae > Hydra > Hydra vulgaris. The sequence goes on from NC_061164.1 coordinate 18,631,139, forward strand.
ATTTACTTAAATTTCGTATATAAAGTTTTTGATAATTGTCATGAGAATGATGGCTGCTGACAACAAATAATACAGTAAATGCAACAAGAGTTTTATTAATGAATTGGTACCTTTGTCAACTCACTAAACGTAATGTTTACAATAGCCTACTGCATATATAAAGTAGTGATTTCGATAAAGTCCATCATTTAATATTGATATGCCATGTACGTACACAACGCACTGTCATGTACGTAACGCGATTAAAATTTTTGTTGCAAAATTAAACTTAAGTAAATGAAATTAAGTTTTGTTGGTTATTTGTACACACATAGGAGTTAGTTAAAAACAAATCAAAAGTATTTCTGCTAAAGTTTTATGCCGTTTATTTTGAGTGAAAGTAGTTTTTTGAAAACGCGCCTAATTTTGGAAATACTCATTTATCTCCTACTAAGAACATTAACAAATTAAAACAACTTGCAGCATGCAAGGACAATTCATTTCATACATGTTCGCACTAATAGTTCAAATTATAGATTTTAAAATAAATATGAAGCACAAAATAAACAAGAAGCTGTAGTAAAGGAGTTATTGGTTTTTATAAGCTTGAACAAGTAAAAGTTTTTATTTGTTTAAAATTGCGTTGCTAAGCATTGCTACAGAGTTCATTAATGTGCCATGGCAAATTAATGAACTCTGAAAAATAAAAAAAATTAACATACTTCCTAGTTTATTTATTACAAAAAATAAAAATCATAAATGTGTTCCAAAAAAAATTTTGAATTAAAAAAATCAATTTTTAAGAAAAAAATGATTTTTTCTAAAAATTTTGAAATTAATGGGGATATACCACTTTAATAAAAAAATATACCAAATCTCAAAAAAACTAAACAACAACGAACAAAATAAAAATATTTTTGCCAAACATTAACTTAACGCAAAAGAAAATAATTTCGAAATCAGAAGAGAAATTGTAAAAATCTGCAATCTTTATAAGCAACTTTTTATAAACAGAGTTAAGTTTAAATAAACACCTGATTTCATCAATTAAATAGGAAGTTTAAATCATTGATAAATATATAGGCTGTTTGAATTGTAATTTGTAAAATATTTAAACTAGAAAAACCTACGATGTATATACTGTCAAAGTTAAAGTTAATTTTACTCCTACTTTTCAAACTACTAGAGCTTTCCATTATATTATACTATAAAAAAAACACTTTATTTTCTGTTAACATGTTTTGTTTCATTATTTTTAATGACATAACTATCTAATCATAGTTCATGTTTAAAAGAATAGAGTTTATCTAATTAAAGTTCTCGTTTCTAATGACGTAATTATCAAGACGTACAGTGGAAAAAGACATTTGTCGCAAACTTATTTCTTTACTCGCGTAAAGTTCTTTATTTTCTTTAACAAGGTAATTTTGACGTAAAAATAATGCTGTTATTTTACTGAGATAATTCATAAAAATAAATTTAAAAGCAAAAAATGAAAAAGGTGCACCAAAGGAAGTTATGTATAATATATAAATTGCTGAAGAAGACGATCCTAAACTTCCTAAAAAGCAAAATATTGACCAAAATGGTAAATTTAAAACTTTAGCCAAAGTGTATAAATGTTCACGTTTGTTTTTCTTGAAATGCTTAACTGAAGCCCATTCGTGAAAGTATTTCTCTCCGGTAAGCAAACCATACACAACAATAAAGAAGTTTGAAATACTTGAAAAAAAAATAATTCCAGCTGAATAACGGATAGCAATATTGGTTTCAATATTATCTTTATTTGTAATAAGTAATACCATATTTCCAGCTAAAGGACAAAGACAGCAAAATAAGAGAAATGCTTTTTGAAGGTATAATACAACGCTGTTAACAGTTTTGAACAAATGAAGAACTGCATAGTTAACGTACCATAGAGCAGAAACTAAACAAAATGAAGCAACATAAATAAAAAACTCTGAAGCCATGTCACTCAACTTGTAGACAAGGCCATTTTCGTTAACGTCTACTTTTTTAGGAAATTTTTTATCAGTAATATCAAGAATAAGTATACAAGCAACTATGGCAACAGCCGCATCACTCATTATTTCAACTCGCTCTTTTGGAACATTACCCTTACAAAAATGATCCAAAAAAAGATTTTTTTCTGTTAGTTCCAACTTTTTCACTCGTCTCCGAACAAACCAATAAATTTTTCGGATTGTTGGTATGATAATCAACAATGCAATAAAAGCCCAAGACACACCGTAGTGAACTAAAACAAATGCACCAGCAATTATTATTAAAAAAAAGCTAACTAATGGTCTAAAAACCATTATAAGAATTAAGTCTTGAAGTTCAGACTTTGTCCAATTTTTTAAATTAACATGGAGTAGATTTGGCGAATGTATGGCGTACAAAACTATGACGATATCTATTACTTGAAGTATACCTAAAATAACGCAAGTTGTTAAAAATGAAACTTTCTCGCGAGGATAATGTCCTTGCAAAGCCAAAGAAAAAGGAAGGAAGGAAGTTACTAGCATTTCAAATATTACTAACGTCAGAATAAAGTCATCCACTCGTTTTATTACGATTGCTCGGTTGTTCATGTTTTCCCAAATTATAAGAACAATTTGAAACCCCACAAAATATTCAATTAATTCGCTGGAAATCGAGGCAAGAAACTGAAGCAGAGATTGTGTATCTTCTTGTAAATCTAAATTTCTTAAAGGAATGACTAGAAATGTGGCACAAGCCGCCATCATAGCATCAAAATAAGCAAGCATTCTTTTTAATGACGTTATGTCTCCTCGATGATAATCCTCTGGCAACGTTTTATCCACATGCTCGTCGTAGTATTTTTCTAAATGTTTATTATTGTTTTTAATCATAAAACTTTCATTTTGATTCAAAATTTTTTTTTTTGCATGAAGATTCATATTATTTCTGCAATTAAATACTAGTAGTATTTAATAAATTAGTACTTATTTTGTAGTATACTAAATAAATTGATTACACACACACACACACACACACACACACACACACACACACACACACACACACACACACACACACACACACACACACACACACACACACACACGCACACACACGCACACAAACATTCATGTATGTATGTGTGTGCTTGAACACACAAATATATTATGTAATTATTTACATACATTATGTATATAAATATAATATAAATAATATATATCTAAATATATATAAAAATTCGTATAAAAATACATATATATATATATATATATATATATATATATATATATATATATATATATATATATATATATATATATATATATATATATATATATATATATATATATATATATATATATATATATATATATATATATATATATATATATATACAGTATCGGACAAAACAAGTGCAACCAAATGCAAAATAATGCTAATTTATTTTCTTTATATAAAAGTGCTGCATTTTTTCAATTTAGAGAAATAACTGTGTAACTGTTTAGAGACAACGTTCTTCAAGTTTTATTCATCACAAAGTTCATTATTTGTACACGAAAATTAATAAATTAATCAAAAGTAATAAAAAAAGTTGGTTGCCTTCTCGACAAAACAAGTGAAACTCCACAAAATGTTAACCAAGCTGTGTTTCGCTATCAGAATTTTGTGGTGAGTCCTTTGTTGTCGATCACAGCTTTACATTTTTGAGGCATAGATTCGATCAGGTGATCAACGAAACTTTGTGGAATCGCTACCCAGGCCTTTTGGATTTGTTCAAACAGTTGATCCTTATTACGAACATCTTCACGATTAATTCTGTGGTTGACGATCTCTCACAGGTTATCGATAGGGTTGAGATCCAGAGATTGAGGCGGCCAATCCATACAAATAGGTGTTTGTCTTGAAACCACTGCTTGACTACTTTGCAGTGTGTTTCGGATCGTTGTCTTGCTCAAAATTCCATTTTATTGGCATATTCCATTCAGCACGAGATAACACAACATTTTTCAGGATATTTTTATACATTAAAGGGTCCATTATTCCATCGATTCGATGTATTGGACCTAGACCGTTAGCAGAAAAACACCCCCAGACCATTACATTGCCTCCACCATGCTTTACGGTCTTATGGCAGTAACGTAAATCGAGGCGTTTTCTGGCCGGTCGACGTACACAGCAAATGCCATCTCTCCCAATGATGTTGAACTTCGATTCATCACTGAACAGGACAGTTCGGCATTTCTGCACATTCCAGTCAATATGAGATGTAGCAAACAGGAGTCTTTTCTTCTGGTTCTTTAGTGAAATCAGCGGTTTCTTTGCAGGGCGTCGAGAAAACAATCCGGCTTAAACAGCACGTCGTCTGATTGTTCGGTCCGATACAGGCAGCTCTAATTGCTTTTGTATCTCGACTGATGATATCCAGGGATCCTTCTTAACGGATCTGATAATCATAGAATCCTCTCTAGAAGTGGTGGAACGCGGTCTTCCACCTTTGTTATCTGCTGCCAACTTCCCGTAGAACAATATTTGGAAGATAGTCTTGATACGGTCCATTTTTTCACGCGATATTTATCACAAATACTTTTTTGTGATGCTTCTGGAAGCTTCTGGATGCATCTGGATGCTGGTAAATGTTTTTGGAAGCTTCTGGATGCGTCTGGATGCTGCTGAATGTTTCTGGATACTTCTAGATGCTTCTGGATGCTTTCAGATGCTTCTTCTGGAAACTTCTAGAAACTTCTGTATGCTTCTGGAAACTTTTGGAAACTTCTGGATAATTCCATTAATTATCAAAAAAATTCCGTGACGTTCACAATGACCAGTCTTAAGGAAATGAAACAAACCAAAAAAGTTGCACCTTATTTGTCCGCTGCAAAATGGGACTTGTCAACGAAATTCTACCTGTGTGCTGTCACCTGTCAGCTGATTGCTCATGTCATGGCATGCTATGACTCCAGAATTCTGAACTGTTTGCTGTGGTAGTGTAGTTTGTTTCGTTTTTAAGACATGTAAAATTAGAAACACTTTTTAGCATTGTTCGATGTTGGTTGCAAATAATTTGTCCAATACTGTATATATATATATATATATATATATATATATATATATATATATATATATATATATATATATATATATATATATATATATATATATATATATATATATATATATATATATACTTTTTTTTACTACTTTTGTTACATTACTTTTGAGATTAAAATTTTATTTTTAATTAATAAAAATTAAAAGTAGTAATTTTTTTTTATTTAGGCGCCCCAAGAAGTCCTTACGGCCTTATCACAGAGCACCACAGATAAGCATTTAATAGGAAGTTCACGCCTCCTTCCTAACCAATGTCGTAAAACTTGCCCAGAGGTGGGATTTGAACCACGGATTCTATATTTTTAAGGTATGTGACACGGCTGCTTAAAAGTAATAACTACTTTTAATTTTCCAAGTTTTAATTGACAGTTTAATTAAAAACAATTTAGTTTAATTAAATAAAGTATTAATTAGATCAAAATGGATTTATAGTTTATTTTAATTATGGTTTCACAATATATTAAAGAATAACTTTGATCTGAAAAACATATTACAGTAAAACAAACAAATGAAAAAAAGTCACTGCTCATATAAAACTAAAATACATAAAAAATATTTGAATGTGAGACTACAATCGGAGGCTATTCTAGAAATAAAATTAGGGTGGGGAGGAGGGTTGGGAGGAGGGGGGAAAGGGGAAAATGAAAGAACCTTCAAAACCGTTTTTTTTAAAATCTGCCGACTGATATATGTCAAATGCCAACTTCCTGAAAAAAAAACATCCCCATCCACACGCATTTGAAAAATTTCCCATACTACAATCACAAAAAAATATTATTCTTAAAGTTAAACTTGAAACATACCTATATAAATATACAAATATTTTTACATATCATATAAACATTTTTGAACAAACCTAATGATGTAAGGGATTTTAAAAACGCTTAAACAGTAAACTTTAAACTCTCAAATTATACATCTTCATATTTAAAAAAAAGTTTATTTCATCCCCATTAATCTAATAATCACCCCCTCTGGTCTACTATTTATTACACCATTTTGATGTAACACATGCAGCTAATAATTATTTTGCATAATTTATGTATATAATATTTACAATATATAAATGAAAAAAAGTTTTTACATTTTTAATTCCTCAAAGTATTCTAATTCTAAATGTTATAATTTATATAAGCTCCCGTTTCTTTTTAATGTAAGTTACGTCACGTAACTACCAAGATGACAAGAAGAAGAAAAGGAATTAGCTTGCAAATCTTTCTCTTTGCTGGTATTTTCTGTTTTATTATCTTTGCAGTAAAAATATGTTGGCAACTTTCTCATGTGGTTCATCAGAATTATTTTTGCAGCAAAAAAAAAACAAGGTGCTGCAGCAAATGTTGCATACAGTATGTAAACTGATGAAGTAGGAGACCCCAAACTTCCTAAAGCGCAAAATAAAGACCAAAAAGGCAAGTTGAATGCTTTAGCAAGAGAATACAGTTGCTGACGTTTGTTTATTTTAAAATTTTTAATTGAAGCCCATTTGTGGAAGTATTTTTCTCCAGTGAGCAGCCCGTACAAAAAAATAAAAAAGTTTGCAATACTTGATAGAAAAATAATCATGGCTGAATAACGGATAGCGATGTTAGACTCATGATTGCGTTTGATTGCAAAGCGCAATACAATGTTTCCAGCTAATGGACAAAGACAACAAAACGAAAGAAATATTTTTTGAAAGATTAACATAAAAACATTAACAGTTTTTATCAAATTGAAAACAGCATGATTGACGTACCATAGAGCAGAAACCAAGCAAAATGAAGCAATATACGTTAAAAATTCAGAAGTCATATAATTTAACTTGTTGCTAAGACCAAGTTTGTTAACATCTTCTCTAGTGGGAAACCCTTCATCCGTTATCTCGAGTATAAGTATACAAGCAACAATGGCAACAGCTGCATCGCTCATAATTTCAACTCGTTCTTTGGGAACATTACCCTTAGAAAAATGCTCTAAAAA
>NC_061164.1:18643170-18681040 GCF_022113875.1 Hydra vulgaris
TGTTGTAAAAATGATGTTTTATTTAAATTTATATTTAGAGTTATATTCAAATTAAATTAATTATTTAAATTGTTGAAATTATCTAATTTAGTTAATTATTTAAATTAATAATTTAAGTTGTTGAAAAAAATATAAAATAATTTTTTAATTTAAAATGAAAATATATTGATAAAGTTGTTGATTAGCGTTATAAAAAGTCAAATCTTTTCCAATGTATAAATAACAGAACAGTAAATTACGTTTAAGTTTTGCATAGATCATGCACAGCCCTTTTTCAAAAAAAGCAGTCTAAAGTATTGATCCCTGTAAACACGTGTTCAAAACGTCTTGTGTTTATTAAGACATTTTTAATCTGTTAGGACTTTTTTTTTTTTTTTTTTTATTTTGCTTACAGATAATATTAATAACAAATTTAGCAGCAGGACTTCGAGAATATCATGAGGATCTTATCATGAGGCCCTTTACAATGCTTTTTAGTATCGAGTATAATACAATATAAATACGTAATATTACATGTAGTAATACAATATTAAAATATTAAAAACAATAACAAAACGTTTGACAAAACACAGTAATAAAAAACAATAAAATATGAAAATAAAAGCATTAGATAGGTAATTTTGCAAAGAAATCACGAAAATATTCGTAGATAATAAAACATAATACAACAAAGTCTATATACCAGCAATAATGAGGAAAAAAAAACAACTCAAAAATAGGCAAAGATATTTACAATCGAAAAGATGATTTCTTTAATTCTAATTTTAAATGCGGAGTAATTTAATTGGGTTGAAAAGCCAAAATAAGGTAAAACTATATTGTTCCTAAGAAGAAGCCCACAATTGGGCATACAAAATTTTTCGTATTTAGTTTTGCAAAAAAAGAGCATTGATATAGTTATCAATTTGTAAATTTTATTTGTTATTCGCTTTTAAAGAATAAAGGTATTGAAATACCTGTGGGTTACTTTTTCTTTACAATCGAACATAAACTTTCCAATATTTTGCTTCATGTTTCAGTATTTTTAAATTTATACAACATTTTTGAATTTTTATTATTAGTTTAATTATTTATGTTTTATGAACATATACTATGAATTTACCATATAAATTTGTTACTTAATTTGATATTATCTTGTCACCATAATTGAATTTAAAATACGAATATGGTATTTTCTAATTAGATATGTGATTCATATACGTTTGAAGAAAACTATCTGAAAAACTTAGATGAAATATGCTCTCACCCGAAGGATTTATTTGTTCAAAGTTTGAGCACAGTTTCAGAAAGCTTGATCTAAAATCTTTGCGAACGCTTATATACTGAAATCTTGGATATATTTCGCACAAAACATTTCACTGATATAAATATAACGTTAGACCCAAAAAATCCAGCTGAAAAGAATCTTCGCAACAGATATAAAACATCATTATGTTTGGTGGATATTTATCTATTTTCGATCACAATATGCGAAAAGCAATTTCATAAAGATATGGTTAAGGTCATAATCTCGACCATAAATGTTGAAGTTATTAGTAACTAGTTTTTAATCTCGTCAGTTAAAGAATTAATTTTTATGTCAAAGTCGATTCAAATAAAAAGCAAAGAAATAAAAGTGAAGCTAGGTCTTATGTGAGAAAAATAAATTCATCAAAATAAACTTACTGAAAACCTTAAAGTATCAAACGAAAATGCATTTTACGAATTATTCTATTACTTATAGTTTTATTTCTGTAAAATATTGAAATAATTGCATTATTCCAAAATTTACTAAACCTTTAGTGTATCTTATCTAACCCATATGTCGGTGTCGCGTTAAATAAGTAGACAGTCAGTTCTGCGCAAGCGTAACACATGCGTAGATACGGTGTAAAGCTTCCGTTAGGTAGTTTTAATTCATCGTTAAATAATTAGCCTTGTTTACGTTAGGTATAAACTTAAAAAACAAAAATACAGGGTTTCCCACTTCATTTCAACAACGTATCATTCAATTTCGACATTGTATTAGTACATTTCGACAATGTTTCATTCAATTTCGACACCGTTGCATTTGATTTCGACTGTTTTGCATTCAATTTCGACAGCGTTAATAATACTTAAATTAATATACAAATAAAGCAGTTATTCTTTCTAAATTCATTTAGATAATATAATTTTTTAGTTTGGATACAAACTAAAATCTAAACAAAAAAATTATCGTATATAAAGTGTTGTAATTGCAAATACTCGCGAGTAAAAATAAAAATTACAAAAGTTTATTCTTCAATGGTTCTTTTCTTGAACACGGAATCATATACCTCAGTACGTGCGCAAAATAATTATTACAGTTTGTGCTAGTAATATTCAATGCACTGTTTTGTATATTTTCAAGCAGTTTCTCCTCAGTCCTAGACGAACATCTTCTGATAAACTGTTTCCATTCAAAAAACATATTTTCAATAGGGTTTAAAAAGGGTGAATATTGAGGTAAAAATATCAAAGAATGCCCAGCACGTACTATTTCATTATGAAAAACAGCAGTTTTATGAAAACGAACATTGTCTAAAATTAAGATAGCTCCAACAACTCCATTAACAGCTAATTGTGCTAATACTAAACGAATAAAATCTAAAAAGCTTTCTGTATTAAATGCTCTTGTTTGTGCTTCATATTTCAAAATTTGTTTTTGTTCATTGCACAACAGACGGAAATATTTCTTAACCGTATATTGGTCAATGTTTGTGTGACCCTCTTTCCAGCTAAAGAACGTCCTCTTCTAACTCGCATTGAAAGACTAAATCCTACTTTATCAATAAAGAACATTTTATTGTCATTCATAGAAGACAAAATGTTCATGAACCTTTCTGCATAAGAAGGTCTTTCATTCCGAATTCCGAAAACACGTCTTCCGAATTTCTTCTCTCTGGAATATTGTGAACACGTTTCAAAGTATAATTAAAACTATCAATGCATCTTGCTATAGTAGATTGACTGACTGAAATGGATTTTTGTTCAAAAAGTTCTTGTTTAATTTCCTTAAGAGTTATTCCACAATTATCATCAATTCAATTTTTGATTAGTACCTTGGATTCTTCTGTTAATTTTTTGTTTCTAGAACCACCTTTTAATTGGCGTTCTATCGGCAAACCATTTTTATATTTTTTAATAATCGAATAGATTGTAGTTCGTTTAAATCCAAGAATATTTGCAGTTTCTGATGGTGAGTTTCCATTTAAGTAAGATTCAATTATCCTTGAACGGTTTTAATTTTTGATTGTTTGATTCGGCATTGATGTTTATAAATACTGAAAATGATATTTAAGCTTTTATTATGAACTCTTGTTGTATTAAAGAGTCAAATGCTTTTATTTACTTCATAAAAAATTATAACATTAATTTATTTTTTGATGACAATTTAATTATGTATTGTTGGGATATTTTCCAAAGCGTAGATTAAGGTTGTTCGCCGAAAAACAAAACTTGCGAAAATTTCTATAAATTGTTATTGCGGAAGTTGCACATGCAAAAATGCACATTCCGTAACGCGCTATACGAAAATATAAATAAATAAAATTCCGTAATAAAGCATTGCGAAAGAAAACTTGCGAAACAAATCATTTCGTAAGAATACTTACGAAATAGTTACTTACGGAAAAAGCATTCCGGAATGTGCAGTTACGAAAAAGACGCAAAAGATTTTATGTTACGATATATTAAAGATATTAACTGTTAACAGTTTAAATAATAAATAATAAAATTTTAAAAAAATGTTGTTAAATGATTCTTCAAATGTTTATACAAATATACCTAATATATATATATATATATATATATATATATATATATATATATATATATATATATATATATATATATATATATATATATATATAGTAAAATCCCGTTAAGTTGGACTCTCAATGAACAGATAAACAGTATGCCTTTCTTTTTAAAAAGTATAAAGAGGATGTGTGATAAACAGTTAAAATCTTTGGTATAAAGAACGAGAGATCTCTCTAAAGGTAAATGATATCAGAAAGAGTAAAAAGAAAAGAAATATATGTGAAACAGCGGGATGTGAACCTGGGTCTACGCGGCCAAATGTCTTAACTGAATGAGCTATACGTTCATTCAACTAAGTGAATAGTAATATTTATTTAATATATAATTAAGAAACTATATAAAACAGAGTTTACAGAAAGAGATACGTATGCAAATAGGATTCTATATATCAGGAATATGAATAGTAATGTGAACCTTTAGATGCTTATAATTAATATCTGGACTCAAAAACTAGTTACTTTTAATGGAACACAATAGGCTGTCGGAGCCTCAGGGAAATTATATTCAGAAATGATTATATTAGACTCAGAGTTAGCTAGAAATTATTACAAAGTGTTTAGGACAGATGTCTAGTGCAAATAAGCAAAAGATTTAAAGCAAAATGATTTATACTATTTGAAAAAGTTGTTTTACGTACATTTCATCATAATTTAAGTAAAACTTAGTAAAGCAAGGGAAACGTATTGAATTAAGCACAATGAACTCAATCTTAAAAGAATAACTAACAGAAGAGAGGTTGTCACTATTGTGAAGGTGACGAAAAATCTGTAATATAGAACATGGAGGTCAAAAAATGCTATCTTAAGTAAAAAGTGTTTGATGAAGAAAAGTTACAATGGCTGCGGGATGCGAACCCGGACCTCTGCGGCGAATTATCACGTATCTAACTGATTGAACTATACAATCTTATACTTAAACTTATATCTTGTTAAAATTAAAAAACAATATTTTCTAAGATCTATACTTCAAAAAGCGTATTCAAACAGGACTCTACATACCTTTAAAATCTGCTAGAACTTTAGTAACGTGCACACTTTTAGAAATTATTGAAATAGGTATATTTTATCAGAAATATGCTTAAGCTAAAGCATATTTTTGAGCCTCTTTTTACTATTTGCTTAAGCATATTCGAACCTGTTTCAAAAATTTCATATGCTTTAAAATAAAAACATGCATATTCCTACCCATTATTCTTATTTTTAATATACGTAATGAGTTCAAAAAACATCGTTGTGTATATTTATTATGGCACGTTTCGTAAGTTTATTTCCGTTAAGAATTCTTTTGTATGTTGTGATCCGAAATACTTTCGTTCCGAAAGAAATTTTATTTTTTATCAATATTTCTAAAAATAAAACCATAAAAATTTAATAGTTATTATACTGAAAATAAAAATTCATTATAAACATTTTGGGATTTAAAGATGTTAATTTTTACAATTAAAATCAGTCTGGCAAACAAATTTTCTTTATAGACTTCAAAACGTCGTGTGGCGAAAATGTTTGTTTCGCAAGTGCGATTTCCGAAACCGCTACTTTCGTATGTTGCAAAATAGTTTTGTTTCGTATGTCAACTTGCGAAATGCTAAATTTCGGAAGTGGCTTTTGCGAAACAAACATCTACGATTTTAAATGTTTTGTAACATTAGGTACGAAAAAATTTAATTCCGCGTTCTCAATCTCCTTACGCAAAAATGTTGTTTTTCCGGTATTGCACGAAATCCTCCGGTTAACAACCCTAGCGTAGATATCTTTTTTTTGGCAATTAGAAATAATTTATTCGGTCAATAAAAATAATGAATATAGCAATTAAAAACAACTATTATGGTAACTTGAAATAATTAATATCCACATTGTTTATTTTACCTATATATTTTACATATATCCAAAAAAATATTGAAACCATGTTCATGATGTCAGTACCCACTTTAAATAATGCAGAATTAAAAAAATAGCCACATTAATTATTTTATTGTCCCGATTAAATTCAACCCATTATTATTTAATAAAAATTTTCATCATAAATATAAATACTTTAATTCAAAAAAGAGTGCTTTTAAATTGTCGAAATGTGATGCAACATGTCGAAATGGAATGCAAAAGTGTCGAAATGTAGTGATACAATGTCGAAATTGAATGCAAAAGTGTCGAAATGTAGTGATACATCATGAGTAATAATATTTTAAAATTTTTTAAAACTATATAATTAAATTGCCGGCGCTGCTCAACTTTCTCTCTCCCCCCCCCCCCTGTTTTTATGATTGATTTTGATAGAGTACATTATGCTGATTCTAAATCATTTAAAAAACATAGGTCTGAAAACTTGAAGAAAGTACTCTATCTTGATATTAAAGTATAAAAATCCACATTAAAAAACGCTAATTTTCCACCATCTTTTTAAAAACATTTTACAGGGTTATTCATTCTTATATGCGCGTCTATTCATTTTTATATGCGCCTTTATTCATTCTTATATGCGCATTTATTCATTTTTATATGCTCCTTTATTCATTTTTATATGCGCATTTATTCATTTTTATGTGGTTTACAAAAGCAATTGTAAAAAAGCAATTTGAACCAAAAAAAATCATTTAATAAAATCATTGAAAAAACAGTTTATTATTTCAAAGCAAATTTTTCTTATTTCCTGGTAAACGAGATTAAAAATACTTATAAGACGAAAACTTTTTACATTCGATGATGGTTTATTTAACTTAGTATTAGTTTTTAGTTTAATTTTTTTACATTATATTAAATTGTATTATTGTATTAAATTTCTTGATTGATTAATTTATTTTTTATCTAATTATTTATTTTTTTAGATTTATTATTTAATTATATAAAATTATTAATATCAAATTTTTGCCCTATGGATGGAATAGAAAATAATCGTAAAACAAGGTAAAATGTTACAAAAGAGCACATTGAAATGCTTAAACATTTAGTTGAAAGAAATTAATCTACAACAAGCATTTCCACTTCTCTTAATTTATCGAAGCGCACAGTTCAAAATCTTGTCGTTAAGTTAAACAGAGGAGAATTCGACGACATGACTGCATTTAAGTCGTCTTCTGATAAAAAACGAGGTGAAAGACCTATAAACGCTCAAATAAAAAATATTATCGGATTATGCGTACAAGAAAACAATCTTTGCACGCAAGAAACAATAAAAGAAAATAATTCTGCAGCAGGCTTCAACATGTCTCAGCCTACTATTTAAAGAAAACTCAAACGCTCGGATTTATCAAGAAAACGTGTTGTGCATGTGCCAGAAGAACGAAATTCAACACGAATTATTAATGCACGCTATGCATTTGCAAGCGAAATTAACGGAATTTCAGATGAAAAACTTATTTATTTGGATGAAACTGGATTTAATGTGCACACTAATAGCACATATGGTTATTCGCTAAGAGGTGCGCCAGCAATTTTACAGTCGCCTGCAAATCGTGGCAAGAATCTTAGTTTAATTTGTGCTGTTTGAACAATGGGAGTGCTTGCTTTTGAAACAAAAACTGGAGGCTGGAATGCAGATTCATTTTGTACTTTCATAACTACAATCATGGCACCAGCGATTAGGAATGCAAATGTGGAAATGCCGGTGCTTGTTATGGACAACTGTAAATTCCACTGGAGTCTTTATGTTAGGCAAACACTAGCCTCTCATGGTATAGGTATTAAGTATCTGCCAGCTTACACGCTACAGCTTAATCCAATAGAAGAATTTTTTTCTTTTTTAAAACATACTTACAAACAGGGAGGAAGGCCTCGAAATACGGATGAGGTAATTAGGAAACTTAAAAATATTATGGATACTACAGAGTTTAAAATATTTCCATTTTACAACCATATACGTAGTTATATAAATCAAGCGCTGGCTCGGCAACCATTTCTTAAATAAATAACATTGAAAACAACCTAATTTATATTTTAAATATGTCTATATAAAAATTTAAAAGCGTATTTATTGTTTTTATTAAATTATATTAGAGATTTTATGGGTGGTTGACGCATATACAAACATAGGGATGTATAATTTGATATTAATAATAATTATAAATAAGTAAATTTAAATCGAGATAAATGAATAATTAGATAAATAATAACTTAATCAATCAAGAAATTTAATAATAAAATTACAAAGAACTAATACTAAATTAAATAAACCATTGTCGAATTTAAAAAGTCTTCGTTTTAAGTATTTTTAACCTCGTTTACCTGGAAATAAGAAAAGTTTGTTTTGAAAAAATAAACTATTATTTCAAAACAAATTGCTTAAATGATTTTTTTTGTTCAAATTGCTTTTTTACAATTGCTTTTGTAAAACGCATATAAGAATGAATAAAGGTACATATAAAAATGAATAAATGCGCATATAAGAATGAATAAAGGCGCATATAAAAATGAATAGACGCGCATATAAGAATGAATAACCCTGTAACACATTTAGGTAATCAATTTTTTAATTAACGACCTGGTTTTTATTGTTGTTTTTATATTTTATGATGTACATACATCGACTTACAAATAGGAATTGGCGCAACTAAATATACATGCATCAACTAACAAATAGGAATTAGCGCGATTAAATGTACATACGTCGACTGACAAATAGGGATTGGCTTAAATAAATGTACATATATCTCCTGACAAATAGGAATTGGCGCAATTAAATGTACATGATTTGGGTCAGGGTTTGGTTGGGGCACTCGGTGTAGCTAAGGCGATTTACAAATTATTCGAATTTTTTTATTTGAAATTAGCAAATATTATGTCCAAACAAAAGCTTTAGATGTTATGATTTTTTTTGCTTCAGGTTTTTTTAATATTTGAAGATAATTTTCTCTTTTTTATTTTTTAAAACCTTTTTACTATGAATCTAAAGAACACCATTTTGGAGTCTTTAAATCAATTCCGCTTATCGGGGTTAACATAAAATTAGTTGAAATCTTTTAAAAAAGTTCCTGAATTCACTATAGAGCTTAGTTCAAATTGGTTCTGACGTATATTAACTATATATAGTTGACAAAATTCAATATTTCCATCAATTTTTACAGAATTCCGACGAAGAAAGGGCGTTTAATTAAGAAAAAACGCCAATAAGCTATCAGAACAGGTCATATTTTTAAACTATGATGTTCATTTTACCTAAAAAACGTATTTATTTAAAATCTCATTCAAATTTGGATAAGCGATTTGAATTTTAAGATTTTTTTGAAAAGAAAAAGAATCTGTAGTCTGGGTTTTATCGCAACAAAAAATTTTTATTTTATGATACCGCAAAATTTATCGTTTTAATTTATTTCATCTTTTTATAATTCGTAGACCTAATCGTTTAACGGAAATATGCAATAGTCAACAAAATATCATACAGACGCTATAATATTTTAACTACACCGAGCAGGAAATTAATAAGAAATGCGTTTTAAATTGAAGCGTCGATAGAAACCAGGGTTTTTTGAAAAAGAATTTTATCATGACCGAGTATGACGGGTTATTGAAAAAGAATTTTATCATGACCGAGTATGACGAAGATGGTGGAACATTAGCGTTTTTAATGTGGATTTTTATACTTTAACATCAAATTAGAGTACTTTCCTCAAGTTTTCAGACCTATGTTTTTATATGATTTAGAATCAGTATAATAATGTACTCTATAAAAATCAATCATAAAAACAGGGGGGGGGGGGGATAAAAAGTCGAGTAGCGCCTAAATTGCCAGTGAATAATAACTCAGTTGAAGATGTTTAGCAGTATGTTGCTGTTGGAATAATAAGTTATTATAATAAAAAATGTAAACTTTGTGGTATGTGTATATATAAGTTAAACTTTTATATAATTTATGATTAAGTTTCAGTGTGTGTCTTTGCTTATTATTACTTATATTATATTAAAAATTGGTGTCACTCCTTTGATCAGATTTCTGTATGAGTGACATGTAATAAATATCATCGCACCAGTAGAAATAATGAAAACGATGATGCGTTTTAAAGTAATAGAACTTAGTAGAGTACCGAGTACGTCTGAATAATACAAGAAGTTCAAAATATGTTGTTTTTTAATAAACAATATCTAGTATGTTGGTTTTTGAACAAAATACTTAAGTGATGTGATATTCTAAACATATAATAGTGTATTTCTAAGTTTTGTGAAGGTGATGTAATATTTTAACATTCTAAGCCCTATCTACGATATTGTTTTTTAACAAAATATATGGGTGATGTGGTATTCTAAACATATATAAGTGTATTTTCTAAATTTTATTAAGGTAATGTGATATTCTAACATTTTAAGCACTATCTAGTATGTTGTTTTTTTAACAAAATACATGGGTGATGTAATTTTCTAAACATGTAATAGTGTATTTTTTAATTTTATTAAGGTGATGTGATATTCTAACATTCTAAGCACTATCTAGTATGTTGTTTTTAAACTAAATACATGGGTGATGTAATATTCTAAACATGTAATTGTGTATTTTTTAATTTTATTAAGGTGATGTGATATTCTAACATTCTAAGCACTGTCAAGTATGTTGTTTTTTACCAAAGTACATGGGTGATGTGATATTCTAAACATAATAGAAGCATGCAATAACTTTCTTAATTTTATTAAGGTGATGTGATATTCTAACGTTCTAAGCACTATCTTGTATGTTTTTTTAAAACTAAATACATGGGCAATGTGATATTCTCAACATATAATAGTATATTTCTTAATTTTATTAATTGGATGTGATATTCTAACATTCTAAACACTATATAGATTGTTGTTTTTTAACTATGTACATGGGTGATGTGATATTCTAAACATATAATAGTATATTTCTAGTTTTTATTAAAGCAATGTGATATTCTAACATTCTAAGCTCTATATAGTTAGTTGTTTTTAAACAAAATACATGGGTGATGTAATATTCTAAACGTAATAGTGTATTTCATAATTTTATAAAGACAATGAAATATTTTAACATTCTAAGCACCATCTAGTATGTTGTTTTTTAACAAAGTACATGGGTGATGTGATATTCTAAACATATAATACCGGTAGCATGCCATATATTTCTTAATTTCTTTAAGGCAATCATAAATCAATGCCATATATTTCTTAATTTCTTTAAGGCAATTAATAAACCAAGGTTCTAAGCATCAAATGCAAATAATTTTTAAAACAATAATGAACAATATACATGGGGGATGTAATATTCAAAATATTTGTTTCTTATAGTGTGCAATATATTTCTTAATTATAATAAGGAAATGTCATATTCTAAGTTTTTAAACTAAAAGTGCAACTAATTAGTATGATGTTTATAAACAAAATAGACGAGGAATGTGATAATGTAAACATAAAGTGATAGTTAGTGATATATTTTTTAATTAATTTGCTGGATGTGATATTTTAAGGTCCATAGCATAGGGGGTATGAAATTCTAAACATACTGATAGTTTGTGATATAATTCTTAGTTACACTAAGGGAGTGTAATATTCTAAGCAGTAAATTTGACTAACTATGACATTTATACTACTCTAAGAGATTTATTAGGATAATATTCTTTTTTTAGGTTTCTTCTTGTTGTGCATGGCCACTAGCATTATGTTTTGTTGCATGTTATCAGACTTGTATCGTTACTATTTTTCTGTATTAAGCAGAAACCAAAGCATTACAACCAGCACTTCTATATTTTCAGCACTTATGTTTATCATTATCTTCTCCATCCTCCTAAACCAAATATGTTTATTCTTATTCAAATATTTTCCATCATCCTTAACCAAATATGTTTGTTCTCCACTGATGAAATGTTTCTTTACTATTATACATGTTTCTCTAATTTCTGGTCAAGGCAGAACTTATTATTCTTCAGTTTGACATTCTGTTCAAAAACAAAAGTGTTCTCCATAAATCTCTTTATGTTTTGCTAAACTGTTTAATAAGTGCTTGACTGAATGTTTATCTTGACACCTGTCCCCTCCAATCAGTCTTCTCTCTGTTATAAGAAGAGACAAACCAATCATTTTAGAAATCAGTGGAGAACAAACATATTTGGTTAAGGAGGATGGAGAATATTTGAATAAGAATAAACATATTTGATTTAGAAGGATGGAGAAGATAATGATAAACATAAGTGCTGAAAATATAGAAGTGCTGGTTGTACTCCTTTGGTTTCTGCTTAATACAGAATAGGTATTGGCCTACAAACTTGGGATACTTAAAGAAAACATCAGGCAAAAAATTATCAATACTCTTAAAGATAAGATTCTCTATATTTATTTTAATGGAAAGCGAGTGAAACAGATTGAAGAAGACTTTAACTAACTGTTTTTTTTAAAAGTGATAGTAGCCTGTGTTACATCATATGATATAGATGGCATTGATGACAAACAGCTGGGTATTGTTCAGTCAGAAAGGGTTCAAAAGTATTACTTCAAAACGCATCCTCGTTTTCATTATTTCTACTGCGGTGATATTCTTAGGTGCGGTGATATTCTACTACAGACACCATCCTAATAAATTATTAATTTATTATTATATTAATATTAGTTGTTATTTTTTTTTTATTGTAGTTATTGTAAAAATTCTTATTATTACTATTACTATAATTTGTATAATTATACTTTTTATCTTATGTTATTATTATATATTTTTACTATTATTATTATTGTCATTATTATCAAAACTATTGTAAAATGATTTACGGAAAAAAAATAGCTTGTTGTTGTTGTTGTTGTTGTAGAGTTTATTATTATTGTGTATATACACAATAAAAATCCCAAAACAACTGCAGGTTTTAAGATGCTGAGACGTAGTACAAAATTAACTTTAGAAACATACATTAATATAAATACATATTTTATATTATTGAATGTTTCTGAAGTTAATTTTGTAAAACTTTTAGGACTTCCATTTTATGCATTGACTTATTTGTCAATTTTGCCTTGAACTATTAGTTAATTTTGTTGTATATTTAAGTGTTGCAATTAAGTATTACTAAAAATACTCATTAAAAACAGTCTAAGAAAAAATTAACTGTAAATTTATTATTGATTTGAACCTAATTTTCATAAAGTGACCCAAGATACTGACCAAAAAAAGCTAGTTGTTCTAGGGCCACTAATTTTTAAACCATACTACTTAATGGAATTTTATTAGTATAAGTCAATATACTTATACTAATACAAAGTAATTAGTATACAGATTTGATCGTATCAGTTTTGCCATTTTTACACAAATTTCCCCTAGACTTTGTTAAACCTCTTGCTTTACAAAACTTGGAAAAAAATGTGTTATTAAAATTACTGAATGTTAAAATAAATATACTGAAAAAATAACAATTTATGTAATTACTTTATTGTATAGATTTTTGATACTCTTCAAAAAACTCTAAAATTTTAGATTATTTGATAAAGTCTGCTTATTTTCCTTAAACCAATCAACGATAAAAGGTTTAGAGATTAAACTGGTAATGGTAGTACCAGTTTAATCTCTATTTTTACTTGTTTTAATTCAAGTAGTTTTTCAGAAAGTTTTATTGGGTGTTTTTTAAATAATGTGTCCTGATGTTGTTTCACATTGGAAGTGTGTTCAGTTTTATGATTCACTCTTTAATAATTTAAGTAAAGATGATGCACCATTGTTAGTGCATAGAGTTGTACATGAAAATGGTTGTGATCTTTTTTTAAAAGGAAATGCGGCAGTATATTTGTGTAGCAGTATCAACCTAAGTTTGATTATATAAAAAGGTAATGAAATGAGGTAACGTTACCTGAAATGTATTGAGAATGGAACATTAGAGGTGTTACCTTTTGTTACTGTGTTATACTGTCATAAAAGGTGTTCCTTTAGTACTATCATTGTTGTGAATGTATCCTATTATTACTGCTGTTTTTATTTTTATTTGCATGACTTTTTTTATTTTATTGTTGGTTTGTTTATGTTTGTTATAATTCATGTTTTTTTTTTATTGTTGGTATTGTTTATGTATGTTTTAGGTAATATTTAAAAAATTCATTACTTATTTTATTTTTGTAAGTATTTTATAGATGTCTAATGTTATACAATTGGTTAGTTTAGGTCAACTAGAGCTTGTTCTTTATTTTGTTACTGGCATGATGATTTGTTTTGTTCACTTAGTAGTTGTTTTTTTCTTACTGTCATCAGTTATTCATTTTATCAACAAGGGTTATTGATATAAATATAATTAATAGGTACAGTTATTGAAGTCAGTTCTTTATTTACATATATTTGTTGCGATTGCAGTTAACTATAGCTACTATTACAACTACACCAAAAGTAGTATTTAAAAATAGGGCTATGTAATTTTTAATTATAATGAGATGTTTGATCAATTTTTTTAATAGAATATTGTGAAAGTATAGACTATTCTGGCATGTTGATACCATGGCTGTTTTAACATTTTTAACACTTTTATGTTTTAAAAATTCAAATCCTTCTAGCACACATTAAGAGTTCATTTTGTAAATCAATTTATTGACATATATTGATCAATGCATTTATTAAGTACTCTTCAGGTACTTTTATTATTATTATTTTTTATTCATTGCAATTTTATGAAATTATTTATATTATACTATATTTCTATACTATATAGGCTTGTAATTCCATGTGGAAAACTTGAATTTCTTCCGAAAATGCCCAAGTTGATATTTTTTAAAAGAACTTAAAAACCATGTTATTTTATTTTGCTATTTATATTAAGTAAGGATATTTTGATCTTGTTTTCCAAATAAAATTTTATTGTAGCATGAAATGTGTCGCTTCTTTAATGTCATTTTTATTTAAAATATTCACATAGTAAGAAATAGTAAACTAAGTTTAGGTCACATTTTATTATTATTGTGCTATACATACACCGTTAAAATCGTCGAATAATACCTGTCTAGGTTGTTATTCAACGGTAGTACAGTAGTGATGTAGTGGTAGAGCGCTCGCCTCATAATTGAGAAGTTATGAATTTGATCACCACCACCTCCCTGGTACTACCGCACTTAACTTGTTTCTCCGCGTAGCGGTCTTGTTTGTTTTGGTTTGTGTTTCGGAGCTAAAGAGTTGTGAGAGGGTTGTAACCAGAACTAAAGCAGCCTCCACGACTGGAGTGGCTTTTTCAGTCTCTCCAGTCGTGACACGAATTAATAAATTCTCTTCTTTTTTCTGTGAAAACATCAGAATACTTTTGTTAGTATTTATCTGCGTAGAATCAAGTAGCAATTACAAATTTTACAATTGATAGGTTTAAGGGATAAAGATAAATAATTTAACGTAAAACATTTTGCTAAAATGCATAGTTAAATTGTTTAAGAATATAATAAACTTCCTTGTGAGATGACTATTTTAATTGATATCAGTAATGACCTAAAAAAAAAGCTCTTTCTTAAAAATATGTTACTTGTCATACTATACTATTAAGGTATAAATTACGACTAGAATAAAAGTCGTGAGTTAAATATTATTAAAAGTAGTAAATTATCACTTAAAAATGCCATAAAATAATAACAATTTGCATGACAAAGTATATGCTTTTAGTTCGGTTAACGTATGTTTTTTTTTTTAATTTATTCGTCTGGGTTAACAAATAACGCCTTAATTGTTCAACTTGTCTACTTATTTAACGATCTACTTATTTAATGTGACTTACTACGTTAAATAAGTATCCGTAAACTAACGCATGCGCAGAGTAATATTTTGTCTTATTTAACGATCTACTTATTTAACGTGACACCGGAAATAAAATAAAACTCATCAACTTCAATATGGTTTAATAATAAGAGCTCAAGCTGTTTTGTCAAATTTGAGTTGCAGTAGCCAATTCATCTAGAGGTTCGAAATTGTCAATTGGGGACATGACAACGTGTTTAGCATTTTGCAAAGCACCTTAAGATCTGAAAAAATACCATTTTATTTTGGATCAAGTAGAGCAGTAACTGAATAACGTTTGTTTTTTCAACTACTGAAAAAAGTTTTTCCATTGCATTTTTCATAGCAACTTTCAACTCCTGAACACTGATATTGCTAGAGATTGTTTCCAAAGCTAAAATTATTGTTGTCACAGGAACTGATGAAAGAATCAACGCCTAACAACATTTTTGTTGCCTCATCAAAAATACTTAAAAAGTTCACCACTTTTTCACAGAGGCTCCAATCTTGGATAGAAAATTCAATTCCCACTGAAGGAAATTTAATTAAGGTGGCAGCTTAGGCTGGCTTTACGTATAAAGTTTGTTCAAGCATGTAACAGTAGCGTTTCATCTTGTAGCAACGTCGCTTTTTAAGTCAATTCAGACTTTCGTATCCATTTGGATTTCTTGCTTTCTGCAAAGTTCAGTGTAGAAAGCAATAGAATGGGATGCGTAAGAATAGAGTTTTCGACTCTTTGCAATCAGTCCGTCTATGATTGAATATGAAAATAGTTCTTTTTTGATGACAAGTTAAAGGGAGTGGTTAAAGCATCCAGTTGATACATAACTACAGCTTGGTTCATTAAAGGCTGCCTTTACATTTGCTGCATTGTCTCTTAGGCAAACTTCAATTTTTGAAGAAATTTCCCACTCCTCTGCTGTTAATTCGATCTTATTGAAAATGTTTTTTACAGTATGTTTTTCGTCAAATTGAGAACAAGAAATGCAGAATTTGACATGGTTCCAATCTTTAGAAATAAAGTGAACCGTCATCCCCAAGTATTAATAATGAAATGATGACCATGCATTAAGACAGACTAACACACATTCAACTTCTGATTGAACCAACTTTTCTTTGAGACCAAATTTAATTTTTTCATAAGTTGGATCCAGTAAACTTCTTTAGTATTTCTTGCTAGCAATTTCGTAATTAGGAGCAACAAGAGCATGGTGCCTCAAAAACTGTAGGAACTGTAGATTTTATCATGTCAATTATTTGTTTTTTTGATCGTATATTAAAGATTGGAACTGTCTCTCTCTTGTTTAATTTCAATTCAGCTTCTTCGTTGGCTTTTGGATTTTCCGAACTTTCTGGCATAAGTTTGATGTCAGGATGATGATTCTTCAGGTGTGATGTTAGTCCATATAATCCTTGTTTTTTAGGGTTGTCTGATCCTTTTGAAATTTTGTCGTTGCATGTTTTGCACTGAACTATTTTTGTATTGTTTGCTTTAATTATGAAGTATTTCCATAGTAAACTTGTTGTTCTTTTTAAATTCATTTTGTTAGAATGAAATATAAGACGGTTTTGCAATGTTGCTGGTTTGCGTCAAACACAAATTTTAAAAATATAATTGACAAGTTTTTTGTATTTCCAATATTTATTGTAATGATTGCTACACAAAAATTTCCTTTCGACAATAATTAACAATATACTTTCTTTGAACAAATATTACCGATTTCAATACTACAATTCCCTTAAGGAGATTACAATTGAAATTGCTGTCCAATTGAAATAGTTGTCAGGCCCGTAGGAACAAAAATTATACCCCAAAGCTACCCCAAAATAGTTTTAAGGCCTTTTTTTTTAGTCATTTTTCCGGTCGATTTCTTTAAAATTATTTATTTGAAAAATTATTGGCGGAGGGCGGGATGGACAAATGCCCCTGCAGCCCCTCCCAATCCCCCGGTTGCTACGAGTCTAGTTGTCCAATTGGACATTGTTTTCGAAGGGAAATTCTCGCGTGAATGCAATTAAAAACTGTTACGCTAAACTTATGAAAGAGTTGATTGAAAAGAAACAACAGATAATTTAACATTTTATTTAACACTTTACAGATTTTATAAAATTAGGATATAAGTTGGATTTTTTAATTAATTGTAATATTTAATATATACCTATTTGCATGTTACACTACTTGCGGTACAAATATATAATATCTATTTAATATATATATCTATTTATATAAAAGTCATACTCATAATAACAATATTATTTTTCAAATAATAACGATAAAAAACTTTACAAGATATGAATATTATTTAAAAAAAATTATTTCCTTTTCAAACAAAGCAAAACCTTATTTCCGTTAATTCTTAATCTTATCATTTAATTTAAAAAACATCTTTTTTAAAATTATTTTATCAAAATGATAATGCTTAATAAAGCTTTAAGATATCCATTTTCAGTAGCATTTCTCCGGTCAGAGTTGTAGGCCGGAACCGAACCGAATTTCGGTCGATCACAAATCTGATGGATTCAAATGTGTATTAGATAATAAAGTATTCTAATAACTCAATCTCCTCACATTTTTATGCGGGTTACAAACCTTTTGGGGTATTTTAGTTCCCAGGCTGTGATCATTTCAATTTTTATACTAATTTTTTCCACATTCTCATTTGGTTTAAAAATAAACAAACTTAAATTTAAATTATGATAAATTTTTTAATAAAATGATTTGAATTGAATTTGACCCGCTTTTAAAATGGGCTTAAACAACCCCCTCAATCTTTATTTATTTATTTATTTATTTATTTTAACTTTATTTATTTTAACAGGGATAGAATAAACATTTTTAATTATGTATGTGACGGTAAATTGTTTTTAAGACCACTTTTCGAAGCCATTTTCCTTTATATGTTTGTTAGGATTTTATTTTCCACTTTATTTTCTCAACCTTTAAAATTGCATATCTTTTTTTTGACCTCAGATAATAAATTAGGTATCAAAATTTGTCATTAATAATCTCTACATAATAGAATTAATTTGGTTTAAAAAAAAAAGTTTTAATTTTTTATAAAGGTGCCTATATACACATATATATATATGTATATACATATAAATATATATATATATATATATATATATATATATATATATATATATATATATATATATATATATATATGTATATATATATATATATATATATATATATATATATATATA
This sequence comes from Hydra vulgaris, assembly GCF_022113875.1. Lineage (NCBI taxonomy): Eukaryota > Metazoa > Cnidaria > Hydrozoa > Anthoathecata > Hydridae > Hydra > Hydra vulgaris. The sequence continues at coordinate 18,661,855 of NC_061164.1, forward strand.
TATATATATATATATATATATATATATATATATATATATATATATATATATATATATATATATATATATATATATATATATATATATATATATATAAACTAAACGCAGCCATTTCTTAAGCCAAAAACTAAAAACAAACGAGTCGATACAAATAGCTTTTATGGCTTCAGTAATGTATCAAGACAAAATACTTTTTGTTGTTAGCACAGCTCCAAATATACTACATAATTTATATTACATAATTTACACGACATACATATTACATAATTCATTTGAGCCGCTTTTAAAAATAGCATATTGCTCATAAATATACCAACACAAAAGTGTTAGGTTCACAAATAAATTTAAATAAAATGTATGTTAATAAAAAAAATGTATAAGCTCCAAAAATGTATAATTATATTGATATATCTTCTGCAAAACTATTATTACAGAGACGCTTTAGTTATTTAAAACATTTTGCCATTATTTACGAATTTATTTGTTTGCATATTTTAATTTTATTTTTTTATTGTTATTTGTTTTTACCAGTTTGTTTTTTGCCTTAGTTGCATTTTACTTATATACAAAGCAATTGCTTGTGATCAATTGCTTTTTTTTATACACGGCCTTTTTATAATTCCCTTTTAAAAATTTCATTCATTTTTATGATTAATTATTAGATTAACGTTATCTCAAGTTACTATATCTTTAACCTCAATGCTGTTAGAAATGGTTATAACTGACACATAATTGATTGAAACTATTGTTTGATGCAAATTATCACTGAAAAGAAAAAAAAAAAAAATAAAGTACGAATGTAGCTATAAGTAATAAACAGTTACAAAAATAGCAAAATCAATATAAAACAATGTTATATATATATATATATATATATATATATATATATATATATATATATATATATATATATATATATATATATATATATATATATATATATATATATATATATATATATATATATATATATATATATATATATATATATATATATATATATATATATATATATATATATATATATATATATATATATATATATATATATATATATATATATATATATATATATATATATATATACTGGTTTACACTCTAATATTTAAAAACTAAATATCGAGAAATCAGTTAAAGTGATATTTAAAATAAAACAAAGAATAATTTCATGAAATCATTAGATATGAAAAATATTGATTTCCTGTTTCGTTTAAAACACATAAACTTGAGTACAGCTTAGAAAAAAGAAATTGTAACATACATTACATGATGATAAACAACTTTATCATCATGGTGATTAACAGTTTTATCTTTCCACATACTTATTTTTTAAGATCTGTTGTACTTAGTATATATTTCATTCCTTCTCATTATTACTATCACACGTACAACTGTAAAGTTGTTAGCATTGTAAACTTACAATAACATAAAAACAAATAAATAACTAATAATGCTATTTATAGTTAAAGTTTTTGAAACTAAATTTTTGAGCACAAATGACTTCACAAAAACAAAATTTACTATTAATTAAGACATATATTGCGGTTGCACACTTCGAATTCGTGATAGTTCAAATATAAATATATTTTTAGTTTCATACATATGTTCATTTTTTTTTCATGCATATATATATTTAAAAATTATGTATATATAATTCATATATATATATATATATATACTTTTTACTTAAAAGTCATAAAAATGTTTGATCAGGTGTAAATATTTAATCAATAAAAGCAATAGATAAAAACCTTTATTTAATTTATGCATCCATAAATTAATTATTTGCTAAATTTTTGTTTTAAATTTTTTAAAAAAACATATTTATTTTTCAAAACTTGTTTTTTGTGGTATCCCATAAGTGGGATAACAATAGGTAGTTGATTATTTATTCAACAAGTTTTTTCATAACTTCGTATTTTTTCTTTTTTTTTTTCACTTATTTTAAATTTTAGGATAAGAGTCTGAGTATTTTTAGTACTCACAATCTGATTCCCCAAATATACATTTTCATTTTCTTTTTCTTTTTCTTTTTTTTATTATCTCTGCTTCTTCTTTTTCTTCTTTTTTTAATGCATAAAACAAAAGTAATTGTAACTTTTTAAATGTTTCATTAACCTGTTTAAGTTATGTAACATAGATATGTTGAAAAAGCTAAACGTTTTTATTTTTAATATTTTGCAAAATGTTTTATACGGGAGGAGGTTAATTTTGTAACAAATAATACGAACATAAGCAGTGAGGAATGATTGGGGTGTTGAGGGTAAGAAATGAAAACATACAGTTGTGATGAGGGTAAATGGGTTCTTAACCAGTGGATTTTCTGCGTTATCTTTTATTGTCTGTTAAAGTTAAATTGCTATAAATTGTAGAGAATAAAACTTTAGGTCAGTGCATGGTTTAACAAAATACTTACGTTACTAACTAAAAAACTAGTCGAGTGGACACGGAAAAATCCGGTCAACTTTAAATTAAGATTTCTCTAAAACCATAAACGCTTTTTATTTCAATTTTTTTTATTGTTAAATTTATTTACATCAATTAGAGTTTCAACTTAGTTTTAAGGGGCCTGATGGGCTGTTTAGCAAGAGATCGAATTTTATAGCGGGTTGATGCCATCATTTCGCAGATATTTTCTATTTTCATCTTATTGGTGACAGTAATCCACTTTTTTTGGAAATCCTTTTTATTTTTTAGTACTCCACCTGTCTTACGAAGGAACTTGGATGCAACTTTTTCTCGTCGAATTTATTTAAATTGATCATCAAAAGGTTTATCTTTGTTCTTATAGTAAAATTGTTGACCTGGAAGTTGTGAAAAATTCGCCTTGCAATATGTTTCGTCGTCTTCAATTTTACACATACTTTTATCCGCCATTATTCTAACCAACTTCTTTGCGCGTTGAGTTCCTCTAATTTCACCGTTTAAGCTTCTCATAGATGTATTTTTCTAATGAAATGCTTTAGTTCCAGCATTTTTAAGTAATTTTTTGATTTAAGAACGCAAAATCTTGAATTTTCTTGCTAGATCCCGCTATGACTGGTTTGGATTTTGAGCTATTGAACGTAAAATCGACTTTACTTTTTTAGATTTATGGAAAGTTTTCTTTCTTACGCTTCTAAATTTTCTTTTGATGCTTTGAGTAGTCTTGAATATAGATTTTGGGACATTTGTACGTTTAGCAATCAAACGATATGAAGTTGATGGATTTTTGCAAAAAAAAATTCTCAACTTATTAACGCACATCAACTTGTTTCCGAAATATTTTGCAAATCATTGATTTGTAAACAAAAGTTTATCAACACAATTAAAGATAATGACGTAACGTTTAATTAAAAAAATAAAAGAAATAAAAAGCATTAGTGGTTTTAGAAAAATCTCAATTTAAAATTGAACGGATTTTTCCGTGTCCACCCGATATATGTTTAAACCAGTTTTAAATTTCCTGCTTGTAAATGGGGTATTGACAATATATTTGTAGCATTAAAAAAGTATGAAAACCACATCCGTTATTGGATTATGCATCTAATTTATTTGATAATTCTTAATGATTTAGCCTTCAAACTAATTGAGGTAAAGTGTCCTTTAATAAAGAGGGTATATAATTAATTCTTCGGCTTTTTTTTTTTTTTTAATATTTTATTCGTCATTATAAATATAAATTTGTATAACATTTTACCGTGAAATATATGACTGGTGCAAGTAGAAGACAATAGTCTTATCATCTTGTCCCATTTTTGTCGTTGACAAAATATAACAAAATATAAACCAAATACAAATATAACAAAATATTTATAATACATATGATTTTTTTTTATATTTTTATTTTTTTATTTTACTATGAACATCATTAAATAACCAAGCAAGTAATATAATATAATTTCAAGAAAGGGTGAAGGTTTAAATTGAAAAAGGAAATATTTTAAAATTTAGAAATAATTTTAAAAATAAGAGATTGTTTCATTAATGTTGAGGTCTAGTAGCTGTTACTTTACAACGCATTTAAAATGTTGGAATGAGTTTTTAGTTTTTATTTTGTTAGCTACTGCAATATTGCAGTAGCTAATATAGCTATGTATATATGCAAAATAAAAACTTTTAAATCATGCATTATCTAAAATATATCTGGTTTTATGCATAATTCTAATGTTTTTATTATTATTATTTTTTTTAATATATTAATGTGGTCTTTCCAGCTAATATGTTCATCTAATAATACCCCAAAAAATTTAACTGAAAACGCTCGATTTAGTTTTAATGGTAGTTTGTCTGAACTGGATGGTTTTGTAAAAAAGATATAATTACTTTTTTCAATGTTGACAGAAAGTTTGTTTACTTTAAACCAATCGCTCAACTCTTCAAGTTTCTGATTTACTGTATTAAAAAGTGTAGTAATGTTAGAGTGGGTATAGAAAGCATGAGTGTCATCTGCAAAAAGAATGAAGTTCAATATACTGGAAGATAAAAATATGTCATTTATATAGATTAGGTAAAGCAGAGGTCCTAGAATAGACCCCTAGGGAACACCACATGTGACGATTTCAAGGGAAGTGTATATTTTATTGTAAAATAAGGCTTGTTTACGGTTTTTTAGATAGCAACTGAACCATTTTAAGTTTTTACTTTTTATAACATAATTATAAAGTTTGTATAGAAGGATCTCGTGATCCACTGTACCGAAAGCCTTTGAAAGGTCAATAAATACTCCAATGGTGTGTTTGTTTTTGTCAAAGCCACTTAAGTTTCGTTAACTAGTTTTATGATAGCATGTTCAGTTGAGTGGCCTTTTTTAAATCCGTATTGGTTATTGTAGAGTATGTTATGATTTTGAAGGTATGTAAAGAGTCTATTATAAATTATACGTTCCAATATTTTTGAAAAGCTCGGGAGTATGGAGATGGGTCTATAGTTAGATAAAGTCGAGTCATCTCCGCTTTTAAATACTGGAAATACGCGTGCTAATTTTAGGCGGTCAGGAAAAACTCCATTTTTTAATGAGAGAATAAAGATATACATTAGGGGATACTCAATAACGTCATAAACATTTTTAACAACTTTAGAGTCTATGTCATCAAGACCAGGACTGTATGAGTCTATGTCATCAAGACATAGAGTCAAACTATCAACTTTTGAGTCTATGTCATCAAGACCAGGACTGTTTTTCTGGACTGTATGGTTTCAAAAGCATTCCAAAGCTCATCAGGAGATAAGTCATACTCATCCATTGTAAAGTCTACTTTTTTCAAGTGTGATTTAAATAGTTTTTTACTTTGAGTTATTTTATTTGCTAACGTCTTTCCAATGTTTATAAAACAATTGTTAAAGCTTTCAGCAATTTCTTTTTTATCACTGATAAATATGTTTTTATTATTAGTATTTAAACGTTTCAGCAGTGTATTACCAGAGTCAATCCTTTTTTTTCTTATTAATTTTTTGTATATCATCCTATGTTTTTTTGTTATTTCCAAGATTGTTTTGTAATAAATTAAAATAATAATTTTTTTTTGCTTGTTTTTTTATTTTTGCGAATAGGTTTTTATAACTTTTGTATTTGTTTTCATTTTTGTAAGTTTTTTTTAAAAGTATTTTTCATAGAGTCTTTGTTTTTTTTTGGAAGATTTGATAAGACCTTTGGAAATCCATGGACTTTGTAAGCTTTTAAGTTTAATTATTTTTTCTTGCTTTGGAAACGCTTTTTCATACGCATCACTGAACTCTGAGTTAAAATATTTATAAGCGTTATTTGCGTCTTTGTAGTTGATGAGTTGATCCCAATTTACTATTGATAGTTAGTTACGAAAGGTTTCAATGGTATTTTCATATATTTTTCTTTTTGTAACGCTTATTAATTTGTTTGATTCCTTGATTGATTTTTCTTTGCATATTGAATTTGATGTGAAAAATATTTGGAAATGGTCACTTATATCAGTTTTTATGATTCCGCTTTGAGTGTGATATTTCGAGAAATTATTAGTAAAAGAATTGTCTATGAGAGTTTCAGTTTGACGAGTTATGCAAGTTGGTTTATTAATTAATGGTAAAACATTGTGCTGATAGAGGAGATTTAGAAAGCGTTCGACTTTATTATCATTATTTACATTTAAAAAGTTTATATTAAAATCGCCCATTAAGTATATTTGTTTATTTCTAACGTTTTCTAAATACTATCATAAATAGTTTTCAAATATTGTTATATTTCCGCTAGGTGGTCTATACATAGCGGTTAAATAAAAAAATTTTTTGTAACGGATAAGTAGTTCTATAGTTAACGACTCACACTGCGCATTATAAATACTAAGATTTTCTGATATTTGAAAATAAATTAAATTATGAATTAAAAAACATATTCCACTTCCTCTGCCACCAACTCGGACTTGATGAATTGATTTGTATCCTGGTAATTGAAGATTTGAGTTAACGGAATCTTCAATTTAGCACCAAGTTTGTAAAAGACATATTACCTTAAACTCATGGTTTATGTTTCGTAACATAGCTTTAAGATTTTCAAAGTTTTTTTTATGACTTCTAATGTTTAGGGTTAATGTCAAAAATAATGGCTGCGTTAAGTTAAAATAAGAAGATACTTCCTCAACATTAAAGTAACAAGAGTCAATTTCAATTTCATTAAAAAGATTTATACCAGGACCTTTATTTTAATTCAAAAGCAGTGAATTATTTTTATCAAAAAATTTAAAAGTTTTTGTTTTATTTGTTTTGTCAGCCATTTGCATGATTAGAAATAAAAATATATTTTTGAAAACAAATATTAATATTTTTATTTACTTAGATCTTTCTTGGTAAAATCACTTTTTAATTTAATAATTTTGTCGTACCTTACAGCAACGTTCTCTCTCCTTTTTTTCTCCGTTTTCTCTCCTTAGCTTCACCTCTGAAAATAGCTTCTTTCGAAGTCTCTCGAGAGTAATCTTCGTTTATATAAATGTTTAGTCGATGGACTTCTTTCAGGATTTTTGCTTTGTCTTTTAAATCTTAGTAGTTTTAGAATTATAGCTCTTGTTTTTCCGTCTTTTTTATATCATGTGCGATGGGCTCGTTCGATCTCTACTTCATTCACTTCCAAAGTTTTAGAAAATAATTTTAAAACTTTATCTTCGGTCTCATCCCAGGTTTTGTAAACACTTTCCGTAATCCCTTCAATTCTAAGATTATTTCGTCTTGAGCGATCTTCTAGAATTCTATTTTCCTCATTAATATTTTGTATTGAGCTTTCTTTCTCTAAGTTGTTATTTACCGTTTTGACTCATTTAATTCTTTTTCTAGTTAGTTTATTTTGTTTACGTTATTAGCAGATTTGTTTTCAATCAATCCCAATCAATCGTTTATTATTTTCAAATTAAAACTCAGAATATCAACAAAGTTTTTTTCTTATTGTTTTAGTATTTTTTCAGTTTTTTTTTTGTATTCAATGAACATTTGAGTCAGCATTTTCTTTATTTCTGATACTGTTGCAGCCATATATTTTTTAAATACAATTCACAAGGAACGAAATATATCCTGGAATATACAGATTTTAAGACACGTGCTAAACTAAGACGCCATCTTTAACCCGCCATTATTATATTATTATTGCCATTATTACATTAAGGTGAGTTTCCACTCATCCGTTTTTTCACGGAAACGGGAAAGGGACGGGAAAAATAATCACGTGGGCATGCGTAGAATAACATTTAATTTGTCTGAAGAAAAACTACGCATGCTCACGTGATTATTTATCCCGTTCCTATCCCATTCCCGTGAAAAAACGGATGAGTGGAAACTCGCCTTTATTACTTATACTGACAAAATATGATAATACCTATGACACTGGAACTAGAGAGCCTATGTACTCAGAGAGCGGACATACGGAAAATACGGAAGAACGGCGGCCATGTTTTTGCCAAACTAGCGTATGACATTCACGAATTCAAGTAAAAACAAAAGAAAATGAGCACAATAATATTTTCAACAGAAATATATTTTTAAAAATTAAACCTTTTTATGTTTTATTTTTTCAAAATTATTTTTCGACAAAATTATTTATTTATTTACGAAATACCTTTAAAAAAAAACACAGCAAAAAAGTAGTTGTAATCAATAAGTAATTTGAAAAAAGCTTTACAGTTTATTTTATAAATTAGTTGAACCTAAACCTTTAGTGCCAATGCATCCATTGTCATACTCTTGCTGCCAAGTTCACAAGAACCTTTTTTAGTTTTTTTCTTTTTACATAATAAACGCTTTTTTTTAAGGCTAAATATTTTAAGTCTGAATGTTATAAACCTGTTTTTTAGATTCAATTTAATTTGATGACAACTAGGATACAAAGTTAGACTTTTAATTTGTTCATCAGAATTAATTTTCTCTAAAAGCATAGTATTACAATTCTTTTGGGAATTAAGGTATGGCTCAAAAGATCTGAATATTAATTCCATTTGTAAAAAGAATGCAAATGTTGTTTCATTAGCAAAAAATAAACAACCCACTTTGTGCTCTTTGTCTGTAACAAACTTTGTGTAATCAGCATTAACTCTATTTTTAGAAACTAGAGATTCAAAACAAATTGTGCAAACTTTTTCATAACTGCCTTTTGATAATTTTTTCAAGAATTGGGCAACGCAAATAAGTTTCAAGTTATTTTTAAATTGAAGAGCAGTAGGAATTACTTGTTTTGCACGTACCAGGGAAAAAAGATTCTCCAGGCAATCCTGCGTAAATCGTGATGTCATTAGAAAATCAAACTTTTTTTCTAGAAGAAACTTATTTTGCAAGTTAATAACTGATGTTGTTGATAATATAACACCAGATTGAATAGGTTTCCACCTTATTTTTCCAGTTTGGCCTAATATTTTTAAACCATTGAATATCTCTATGATTTCATTTAAAAAAGTTATTGTTTCATTGTAAACTTTGTCATTTTTCATGGTAAGAGCCATACCTGGGTTTCGTGAAGTCATTAATGTAAACCATTTATCAACAATTCCTATAAACCAAGCACTTGAGAGAATAGAATCATCTTTTATTTCACTTGCAATAAATTTTAATCCACAACTTACATCATAATTCATTACAGATGTTGCTCTTGATACTTTCATTTTGTTGAAATGTTTTTCATCAAGATGTAAGCTTGTAAGCAAACTTCAAATCCATACCTTCTTGAAAGTCTACAAGCTTGTTAAGGTGTTTTGAATCTATAATTGGCGATTGAAGTTTATATTTTTCTTGAATCTTAGCTGTTATTATAAAATGTTTGTTACATAAAAGAGATGTTCTTATATTCTTTAATAAATGTGGTACGTCTGCTAAAAAATCAAAAATCAGTAGGGTCACATGGGTGTTTAATTGAACTAGAAATACTGCCACTTTTAGTACAGCTAATATTAAAAGATTTCCACATTGCCTGGTTAATGGCACCCATATAAGAAGTAACACTATTAACTTTTAATCCTATTTCTTCAGTATACTTTATTATAGATAGGACAATGTTTTTTAAAACACCCCCATTAACAGAACTTCCAGTATAATAATATGCAACAGTTTGTTTCCATCTTGTATATATTCCTCCAAGCATAAAAACTAAAGCATGGTTAGCTTAGCCATAATGTTCAGGTAATGTAACAACTCCATAGTAATAGCTTGTAGATGTGTCATAGTCACTTTCAGTTATTGACATTTCATCAAGAATTAAAACACATTCTTTTTCATGGATTTTCAAGGCATTCACCTTAGTTTTCATAAACTCAAAGACTTCTGTTAGAATGCCACTTTGAAATTTTAGATTTTCTAATCTTCGTTGTAGGGTAGGTAATGATGGGTATGGTAAGTTTAAACGAAGTAAATTTTCATAACCACTTTGACCACATGTAAATTTGAGTTCTAACGCTTCATTTATGGTATCATTTGACCATTTAATGAATTTCATATTTTTTCTACTTAAGGATAAAATTTGATCTTCTTTAGATATTGTTTTCAAAACTCTAAATTTATCTCTCTTTATATGATTATATTTTTGAATAGTATTTATTCTTGCTTTCGATTTTAAAATGTTAATTTTTTTTTTTTTAACTAATGACTTTTTTTTCTAATCTCCAATTTTGCATTTAAAACTTGTATAAGTAAACTTTTATCAACCTCAGTTGTGCAAAGTGATTTAAATACTATATTGTTATTTACTTCAATTAAAATATTTTCCACAACTTCTCCACTTTCTATACAACTTATTTTCTTTTTTTTGGTATTGGAAAACGCTCGAGTGGAATTTTTCGCTTATGTTTTGCTCTAACATGTTTAAAGACAGTAGGAATTGCATTATGTTTGAGTTTTCTTGATCCATCTTCTCTGGTTTTTTCCCATTGATTAGCATCAAAGTGTACCTTAATAAAAAAATTGAACGAATATAATGTATTTGTATGGATTCTAAAATAACTCATTTCTAGGATTAATTACATAAAACTGTATTTTCTTATGCTTACTTTACATAAAAAGCTTGTGTTTGTAGGTATCCAGTTAAGTCGTTTAACTTTAGAAGTCCAAATCGCCCGTTGTTTTTCATTTCTTGGGAATAAATCCTTTCTCAGGCCTGTTATGGCAGCCTACTGCAGCACAACCAGGCATACTTTTACAAATATTTAATACAAATTTAGTAGTAGACTTTATTCGCAGTTAGTATTTTTGGCAAAAAGATGGCGTCTAAAATCATAAAAATCGAACAACCAATCAAAAACGATCACACGTATGTCCGCTCTCTGAGTATATAGGCTCTCTAACTGGAACTATATCACTGGTTGTTTATAGTAGGGTGTTTTTCCTGCTCGCTGTATGTATATATGGTATGTATATTTTACGGCTACAACTATAATAATAATAATAAAAAAAAATTAAAAAAAAATACCACTTCATGGGTTTGTGGCATTATTGCAAGTTGAGTTAATGGCATAGTGTTACGGGCTTATGGCATTATTCAATTTTATCAATTTCATTGTTGCGATACCAGAAAATAAATTTGTGGCGAAAATTGAGTTCGACAGATGGGACAATATTATTTTACCTACACTTACAAGATTTTATTTTGAGTATGTCTGCTAATATTTTGAAAAATAAATGAATATTTTGAACATAATTAAAATGAACCAAATTATTTATAACTCAAACAAATTTGACCACGAAGCCATACCTAGAGTTCCAAGGTTCGACGTCAGCTCTAGCCTGATAAGAGACATTGGTAATAAAAAAGGCGTGAACTTCCTAGAGCTAATCCGCGGTGCTCTGTGATAAAACCGTAAGGTTTTTTAGCACCACATTATTAACCACACACACACGCACAGACACGCACAACATACACACACTCTCAGAATAAAAAATTAAAATATATAACTTTAATTCTAATTACCTATTTCTTATAGGGGAAAACGGGACAAGATAACGAATGGGGAAAGATGGCTTTTTTCAACAAAAAACTTAAAAATGGGTGAAAACGAAACTATATTTACTTCTGGTATTTTAAAACGCTAAATAGTTTTTTTAAATAATATTAACGCAATTTTATACGCATAAATTTATTTTTTGTGCTTAAAAAAGAATACCTCGGTTTTGTTCATTCATAATCGATGGTGTCCTGCAGGTATAACTTTTTTAAAATCATTTTTTTGCAATGCGTGTTTATTATTGTATTACTTTAGTTAGAGTAATACAATAATAAATGGTAAAATTAAACCATTCGAAAACTTTATTGAAAAAACTATTATAAAGATTAATCAAGAAAATAAAAGCCTGTTTATTATTAGAGACATGAACCTAGATGCTCTGACTTACCAAAAATTTCCTAAAACAAAATCATTCTTTGATATGCTCTTTAAATTCAATGTCTTATCAATTATTAATAAACCCACACGTGTTACTAAAAATTTAGCAACTGCAATTGACAATATTTTCATTAATAACAACCTAGAAACAACATTTGAATCCGGAATATTCCAGACAGATATCAGTGACCACTTTCCTATTTTCTTAAAAGTAAACTATTTAAAAACTGCGTCCGATAGTCAACCAAATGTTATCAATTTGAAAAAACGTATCCTAAAAATTAGCAGTACTAATGAATTAACATGTAAATTAAAACAAGAAACGTGGAGAAGTGTATATAAATGTCAAGATACTAACGAGGCTTTTAACAATTTTTTAAGTACATTATTGAAGCTCTTCAATGAAACCTGCCCATACGAGGATATAAAAATTAAGGCGAAAAAACTAGCTAATCCGTGGATGAATAAATCGCTGTTAAAATGTTTAAAAAAAAAGTAATAATTGTATAATAAATTCCTAAAAAATAAAAACAATTACAAAAAATATAAAAACTTTTACCAAGCACTAATTAAAAATGCAAAAAAAAGCTATTACAGTACGCTAGTTTTCAAATACAAATTTAATAGTAAAAAAACATGGTCCATAATTAATAATATAATCGGTAAAGAAAAAAACATTGCATCTTTACTACCCAAAAGAATTAATATTGATAACACTGATACATACAATGAAAACTTAATTTCAAAAGAGTTCAACAAGTATTTTACAAATGTTGGCCCAAATCTTGCCAATAAGATAACACCAACATTAGAATCATTTAAAACCTACCTAAAACCCTCTAATGAAAAAATATTGTGTAACATGAATTAAGCTATAAAGAATTTGAAACAGCATACTTTTCTTTAAAAAAAAAAAAATCCCTAGGATATGATGAAATACCTAGCAACATTTTTAACAAAACTAGCTTAAGCAAACCTTTATTTCATATACTAAAACTCTCATTAAAGTTTGGTGTTTTCCCTGATGCTCTTAAAATAGCTAAAGTAATCCCAATTTACATAGGTAACAATCATTCAAACATTACAAATTATAGACCTATATCTATACTTTCTGTATTCTCAAAATTGTTTGAACGCGTAATTTATAATAGAATATTCGAATATTTCACTAAAAATAACTTATTCTACCCAAAACAATTCGGATTTCAAAAAATCACTCGATTGAACATGCAATTATTGAAATAGTCAACCAAATAACTGATGGGTTTGACAATAACAAATTTACTTTAGGAGTATTTATAGATCTATCTAAAGCATTCGACACAGTCGACGATTGCATTAAAAAATTAAGCATTATGGTATAATTAATAAAACCTATTTCTGGATTAAAAGTTTTCTTACTGATAGAAAGCAATATGTTAATAATGTGCAATCCGGAATATTAAATGTCGTTTGCGGAGTTCCACAAGGATCGATCCTTGGTCCGCTCTTATTCTTAATCTATATTAACGACTTTTGTAATGCATCATTAAAACTCGATAATGTTTGCAGACGATACTAATTTATTTTTTACTAATAATCATATTAAACATCTTTATACAGATATGAACATAGAATTGAATAAAGTAAATAGTTGATTTAAAGCTAGCAAACTGACACTTAATGTTGAGAAAACCAACTATACTCTATTCCATAAAAAAATACAAGAGTTAAACATTTCTCTTAAATTGCGCGAACTGTACTTAAATGATACAATAATTAAAAAGCAAGCAAGTATAAAATTCCTCGGAATCTTTGTCGATGAAAATTTATCCTGGCTTCCCCATATAAATTACATACATTCAAAAGTTACCAAAACTATTGGCGTAATGTATAGGGTCAGACCATACGTCAATATGCTAAGTCTCAAATTAATATACTTTGGACTGATACAACTTTTTATTAATTATGCAAATATATCATGGGCAATTACGCAAACTTAAAAACTTCAAAAAATTTATAGGCTTTAAAAACACGCTTGCCGTATTATATACTGTAAACATAAACGTGAACATGCAAAACCTCTTATGAGAGATGGATATATTTGAAATAAATATTTATCAGCATCTAAAACTCCAAACATTTATACGTTTATACTTATATCAAATAAGGATGGTTTGCAAAAAAATTGCGATGATTGGAGACTGGGAACAAAAAAGCCCCAATATTTGAGACGTACCTGCCCCAAACGTGAGAGCAACAAGTTGATAAAACATTTTTTGTACTATTCTCAACAAGACTTATATTTATCCATAAATTTTAAATTTCATTGTAAAATATTTTAGCGTTCAAAAATTATGACAATGTAAAGTTTGAATCCCCCTCAATTCGAGGGGGTTACAATTTTTATATGGTCATAATTTTTGAGCGCTAAAATATTTTACTATGAAATTTAAAATTTATTGATAAATTTAAGTCTTGTTGAGAATAGTACAAAAAATATTTTATCAACATGTTGCTCTCACGTTTGGGGCAGGTACGTCTCAAATTTTGGGGCTTTTTTGTTCCCAGGCTCCAATCATCGAAATTTTTTGCAAACCATCCTTATTTGACATAAGTATAAATATATAAATGTTTGGAATTAGCTACATGTCTGGAAGTTAGCTCAAACACCAAAAAATGCTGGATCCACCCCTGGATACTATAACAACCTCTTGCCAGCAAACTTCAAAGATAAGTTTGAAATAAATTCAAATGAAAAGTATGGTCTAAGATCAAATAGAAATAAAAACTTTAAATTGCCTCGAAAATGTGATAAACTCTCAGAATTTTGTATATCTTATCGAGGACCTAAATAATGGAATGATTGTCAAAAAGATTTTAAATTTATGGTGAAGTCTTTAAATTCATTTAAGTTTCAATTAAAAAAAAAAAAAATTAAAATTTGAACTTAAGATAAAGTTTTTTCTTTTTACTTTTTTGATTAATTTAACCTTGTCTTAACTTTTTAATGATAACATTGTTATTATTATATTTTTATACGAGCTATTTATTCTTACGTTGTTTTATTTAAACTTGTACCTAGGGGTTCTATGAAAAGATTGCGATAACGTAATGTTATCCTTATCTTCTTTGAGCCCCTATCTAATTTAACTTAATTTTGTTGTAATGTATATACTTTTATATTTTATTTTATGAGATACCATATGTATACGTGCATTGTAATAATATTATACGATGTTAATCAGAAAAAAAAAGTAATTGGTAGTTTTTAAAATTTTATAAAATTGGATGTATAAATCGCATGATAAGTCACGTGACAGATTTTTTAACCTGAAAGGAAGTTGTGGGCTCGAAATTTCTATATTACTTTAATTTTAAATATTTTATATAGTTATTTTCTTGTTTTAATTTATATTTCCGCATAAATTAATTTATGTTACCGCCGAAGTTATTTTTTGCATATATAATATTTCCGCATTATTTAAATTATATTTCCGCATAACCCTGTAGTAATCAAGAAAACGTTATAAAATATTTTATCTCAGACAATCACAGACAAATAGACGCCAATTAACAATCAGTTAAATCATCAAGTCTCAGGGAAACAGAATACAAAATTATTTAAGAGTAAGTATTAGTTGAGTTTTTGCGGAACAAATGGGCATGCGCCCAGTATAAAAGCAAAATAACTAAGTGGAAAAAATATAAATAATTGATTACATATACATGTCTATCCCCAGCAGTAAACGAGGAACAAGTTTGATCAAGTTCACTTTTATAGAGTTATATAAAGTTTTTAACTAGTCATTAAAAGAAAAAAATTCTCAATCTCTTACTTAAATTGTTAACATAGTAATTTGTTTCCCAGAAATCTCTAATCACTTACTTGATTACTACTTGATCTTTTATCATATCTTGATTACAGTTTATCTTTGTTCATCTTTAAAGCCCGTCGGGAAAAAAGAGTAATTGATTGCATGAGAGAGAGAGTTGATTATGCAATTTTAATATGGTTTAAGAAGATGTTTACCCAGGCACACGACGTTATTTCGACGTTGATTTACAGTTGATTTTTAGTCGCGACGTCGTATAAACAAAAATCAACGTTGTATAAACGTTGAAAAATATGTTTAAAACTATCAAATTAAATCGACGTTGATTCCACGTTAATTCAACGTCTATATTACGAGTTCGACCGTTCGTAATTACAATATGAGAACTAAAATACGCATGCGTGACTTAAAATTTTTTATATTAGCATAACAAATAACAAGTAAAGACATAAAAAGTTACTTATTAGCCCAATAAAAAAACAAGTAAAGTCACACATGCTAATAAATTAGGCCATCTGTTGCCTTTTTATAAGGTTTTGAATTTGACAATTTAACAATAACACATGGCTCAACTTGTGATGCAGTTAGTTAGGTAAATAATAAATTGATATGTTATAAATATAAAATATATATTATATATGTTTTTCTTATTTATATAATATATATATATATATATATATATATATATATATATATATATATATATATATATATATATATATATATATATATATATATATATATATATATATATATATATATATATATATATATATATATATATATATATATATATATATATATATATATATATATATATATATATATATATATATATATATATATATATATATATATATATATATATATATATATATATATATATATATATATATATATATATATATATATATATATATATATATATATATATATATATATATATATATATATATATATATATATATATATATATATATATATATATATATATATATATATATATGTATATATATATATATATATAGGGAATCTTAGGTTAATAAATAATTAATTATTAACCTAAAATGGCTTTTTACTAACTAATGGAAAGTTTTATTGTGTTGAATTTGTGTATGAAAATGGATGATGTTTTACAAAATAATGATTTATCAAGCTTTTTTACCAATTCATGTGATTTAAAGAGTTTGAATATTTTTTATATTAAAAAATTTTTATTAATTTTTTAAAGATTTTTCTTGTAAAGTTGTATAAAAAAGAATTTGTGCTTGCTCCTTTAGTCCATGTTAATGGTTGGTAGAAGGATCAACATAAAAATTTAGCAAATTTTAGCAACTGTATAATGTATCATAACGTACAGTTTAAAGTTGTATTCTTCTGTTAGCTATTTTACATGAACAAATTTTTAATATATGAGTATTTTTTCTATTATATTTTTTATTATACTTTTCCAGTTGAAAAAGTATAGTAGGGCAAGCAAAATGTTCATTCGAGCTATTTGGATAGAAAATACAGAGAAATAACGAGAGAAAACTGGATTGATAATTTCTTGTGCTGGCCATCATCATTAAATGTAATAAATTGTTTCAATGAAATGCATAAACCGCATCTAACTAATACAGATTTACGCCGCTCAATGTTAAATGTCATGGAGATAATGTAATTTTTTTTTTTTATATAAACCTTAAGTCATTTCTTTTTTTCCTTGTTTTTTTAACATGCTTTCATTCTGTATATGTTGTTTTCAGTGTTTAGATATATTCTTTATTATATATTCTTTATTATATGATATATTTAAAACATTTTTAAATTGAACGAATATTCTTAGATCATGAGTTATGTGATAAATTTGCCACTACTAGTGATATTCAGATAGAATCAGATTCAGAAAACGATAACTATTTTAAAAGATACTTAATTCAAGTATTATTAGTTTTATTTTGATATTAATTTTTATAGGAGCCACTACCATGCTTATGCAAGAGAAAACATAATAACCAACAGAATAGTAAGCAAGTACCTACTCCTGTAACGCAAAAAATGAAACAGAAAACAATTTTTATGCATACTCCACATACTGTAGCTCAAGGTATTAATTGTCTGTCTGTAAGTTGATTTAGGAAGAAAAGATTCTGAACATTTTTTTCTATGCTTCAGTGATTTACACATTTTATTGGTTGCTAAATTAATACATTTTATTTAGTTTATGAATAATGTTTTATTTTATAAATGTTTTGTTCTTGTGTTTCAACCCTTTTAGAAATTAATTAATGTTTGGTTCTTTTGTCTTTCTGATATATCTTTATTGTTAGAAAGAGATGTTAGTAAAAACTCTTTCCAGTAATTAAAGTAATATCATGACAAATAGTTCTGAAAATTCTATGGATGAACTTGCAGCAGTAATTTAATGATTATGATAACAGTTTAAATGATTCTTGGGTGAGGTCAAAAGTGATGGGTTGTTTTAAACCATGACTTTTTGCAGTTTTTTAAATTGATTTTTAAAAAAGTATTTATTAATAACTTATCCTAAGTTAATCTACTTTTTATAAATGTACTATAAAAATAATGTTGTGTAATTATTTTCTTAAACCTTTAGGTTAACAAACTTTCTAAAATTGGAGGTAAAACAAAAATCAAAGTTGAATTAACGTTGTTTCAACGTTGTTCTAACGTCTTATCAACTACGTATCAATCGAATATATCACCTATTTAAAGTTGAAATATGGTTGATATGTAGTCGATAAGACGTTAAATCAACGTTGAAACGACGTAATCATCGACGTTGTTTCAACGTCGTAGTTTTCGACGTCGGATTTTCTTTCCAATTCAACCAAATTTCAATGTTGTTTCAACGTGGCATATGGTCGGTTTGCGACGTTGTTTCAACGTTATTTCAACGTCATTGTGCCTGCTGGGTATGTTTATAGAAGGTAAAAAAAAAAAATAAGTTCACTTTGCTATTACAAGCAATTGTAAAGTTCTGAGGGATGGAGAAACATTGATACACTTGAGTAAACTCAAGTTACAAAGTTTACCCAATGTATCAATGTTTCTCCGCCCCTCAGGAGTTTACAACCTTACGTGTTCTAAACTATGCTCTGATATATACCAATAATATTTAGAATAGCTTCGTTAATGGGTATAGATGGAAATAAATTAACTATATCAAAAGAAACATGAACTTCTTTGGGATTTATTTTCGATTGCATGGATTCATTAAAAAAAGCGATTTGAATTAATAAGCCTATTTTTGTTTTTATTTAATGCTGGTTCAATAATATTAAAAAGGTATTCTGACTATGCCTAACGTCACCCGGAATTAAGCAACAACTGAATTATTCAATCTAGGTTCAAAGGTTGTGCCACTAATGCATCAGAAACTATCTTATATGAAAATTATAACTAATATTGAAACCTGCGCTCTACGACTTAAAAAAACTGAACAAATTAACATGGGTAAAATCTCTAAGATAAAACGTTTCTAAAACTTTGAGAAATTCATTTAAATTTAATTAAATGGTAAAAAAGACGTCGAAGAGACGCCTTTAATAGCTTATTTTCGATGTCTTT
>NC_061164.1:18682040-18692040 GCF_022113875.1 Hydra vulgaris
ACATTTACATTTGTGATTCTGTGGAAGAAGCTGATCTATGTCTTCAAAATTATGAGATATATAATTCTGTTCGGTATGCTGCCTTTTCAACCCCAAAGAACTTTGGTTATACAGGTATTTAAATCAGTATATTCGGTTTGATTTTGAAGTCTTCTAATCATCATCTCTAATCAACTTGACTGTTTTATACATTTTACACACATGGCTAGTTTTCCTTTTATTTGATAGAAATAAAGTTTTATTCCTTTTTTCCACTTTATTGTGAGCTTTATTTCTATTACAATAAATATAAGTACATACTATTCAAAACAGATTTTAAAAGTTAAATATTTATTTAGATATGCATGCTGATAATCACAAAGTATTGTGGGAAATGTCCTCAGACTTTCATAACACTCCTTTTATTATTCTGTCAACAAAAAGATTTGACTGTCATCATGGCTTTGATAAAAATTCTTGTAAAAAGCAGAAATATATAAAAGCAAAAGAAAATCAGGTAGCAATCTTAACAATCCAGCAGTATTAATATGTTCTAACTTTGCATTATTTTTTGTTTGTTTGAGCAGTGCTGGATAAAATGCTTTATAAAAGTTTTTAAAATAAAAATATTTAAAAAGTATTTAAAATAAAAATAATTTTAAAAAGTATTTGAAGTACTAAATACTTTACCAAAACTTACAACTTTTTCAAAATTTATTTGATAAATGTGAAATAATTTAATAATCACTCTAATTAAACCAAGGTAGACAGTAAGAGTTATAAAACAAAAAATAAATCAAAATAAATAGTGGCAGAGTGAAACTTTGACGAACAATTAGTTGAATATGCATGTGCATTGTGGATGTTTAAAGAAGTATTTGAATTACAGGTAATTGCAATGAGTACAAAATACTAATCAAAAGTATTTTAAGTCAAAATGCTAAATACTTCCTACAAAAGTATTTAAAATACACATACAAAGAAATACTTAAAATAGTATTTTAAATACTTAATATTTCAAATATTCCCAGTGCTGTATTTGACATTATATCACTCTGCCTAATAGTGTATTGATTTACTTTAATATTTTATTTTTTCAGTTAGTTCCATTCCCTATTAGAATTTCAGTATGTTACTAATATAGTTAGTTTAATTGCAAATTAGTGTTGCATTAATTTCTTCATTTAATATTATTTTTTTTCATTAAAAATATTTCCTGTACATCTCATACAATATATTTTATATACCTATGTTATGTTTATTATTCAAAATCATTATGTGTTATGTATTATTTTATTCAAATGTTAAATTATTTAACAATCCTGTAAGAGATAGCTATGTGTTACTTATTTGATTTTAAAACACAACTGAAAACTAAAGGTTTAATTATTCTATGTTGTGTTCTGTAGAATGACTTTAAGTGTAAGTCATTATGCAGCACATGTTTGTTAATAACATTTTATTGGAACCAGAGCTGTGGTCTTCAAATTTAAAATCCCTCGTTAAAAATTTACAACTATAAATATATAAATCACTTTCTTTTTTTTTTTTTTTACTTAACTTGATAAACTAAAATAAGAGTTGGAACTTGACTTAAGCTATAGTGTCAATGTGATTTGACTTGAACTTCAAGTCAAGTCACAAGTTACGTATTCAACCTCAAAAATTATTTAGCAAAAAATAATTTAGTGAATATCAGCAGCAAATGGAAGCTTACTTTGATTTTGTTTTTTCATATTACACTATAGGCATATTGCCAGGGTTGGGGAGCTGGAACCATAAGTGTCAATACCATTTGAAAAAGACCTGCTTTTCAGCTCCTTTTAGCTTAAATTTTTATTTATACAGTTTCTAATTCTATTTATCAATTATTGTTGTAAAATTCGAAAACAGCCTTTCATTCAGTCTATGTGATAATTTATAAATAAATTAATAAATATAATAAATTAATGATTATAATTGATTTAAAAAATACATAAAAAGATAATGAAAAGAGTCAGAGCCTTAGAAAAAGTTGGGAATCAGAGTTTGTGCAATACATTCCAAAAAACTAAAATCCAGAGTCAGAGCTATAAGTTTGAATAAACTTAGAGCTCGAGCCATTCATTTTTTTTTCAAGCTCCCCACCCCTACATTTTGAGGTGCACTGTTAATGATAATGAGACATAACAAAAAAATTAAAGAATACAAAGACACAAAGCAGAGTTTTTTGTAAATTTTTTTTTTAAATTATGAGTCTTGGCCTTTATTTTACCTTTTCACATGTTTTACTACCCAGCTAACACAAAACGTTCAAGTATGTTTGATGAACATTGCAAACGTTCAAGCACGTTCTATGAACATTCGTAGAATGTTCTTGAATGTTCGCACATTCGTTGAATGTTTTGTATTAGCTGGGTATATCCTCATTGATCTTTGCTGTCTGACAACCTTCTAGCAAATGATTGGAAAAGCAATGAATCCAAAAACATTTTGTCTGGACAGATAAATTGAGCCGGATTTGCTAGACTCAAGACAATGATTGTCACAGGTCTCAGTCAAATGTCTTTTAATAACAGATGTCACTTTAGAATTCAAAAAGAACTTAAGTTTCAAAAAGGTTAACTTTCAAAATCTCTTTAAACTAATTTTTTCTTTTGGATTTTTTTTTAGGTTGTTAACCCAAGTAATTATTACAAGAGGCAAGTGTCTAAAAGTATTCACAATGCTTTGTCACAACAAAATGTCATGACATATTCTTAAAAAATTAAGGTTGAGATAGACAACTTAATATGTCACAAAAATCATCCTCTTGGAAAGGTAAAATTACACAGCTTTTATAGAAGTTGTAGGTATTTTGATAATTGCATTTGCTTTAACAAGCAGTTATTTTCTATAAATGTTTACTTCAAAAGTTTACATTACTATGGTAGTTAGGGTGGTCCAAAAAAGTCAAGTTTTATATATTTCAGAGGCATATTGTTTGTTATGTTCATTTTGTTCAAAAAAGCCACTGTGCAAAATATTACATAGTTTGGACTGTATTTAGAGGTTGCTCAATGCTATCAAAGTTTCAAGCTATACATCAAATGAATCATATATTAAAAAAAATGCAAATTGCAGGAACAAATAAAAGAATTTAAGACGGCTTTCACAATTATCAATTAAAAATAAGCCTTATCATTGACGGTCCCCTCATAAGCTCGCAGAGTATCTTGATTTATCTTGATTTACTCTAGAGTAAATCAAGATAATGAAGAGAGACACTTCATGTAGACCAGTCTCCTCCTTTTTGTCAGTTTCATTTGCTTCCAGAACAACAAGATTTCTATCGCATAGATAGCCTCGCCCATCCACCTGGCATGATGGTATGCAACAAGCTTCCTGATTGGAGCACATAATTCTCGCGTCAGAAAATACAATAACAGTTGACACAGTTCGGCATAATCATCAGGTATACTTTTTCGAGCAAAGCTAGACTGCTAGATTCTCCTAACTGTTGCTTTCAATAAAGAAGATACACTTTAAAACATTCTGTTGGAAGGAATCGCTCACCAAAATTCTCTAATGGTTGCCCAATCAAATATATTTCTGTTGCTTTTCGTGTTTGTATATTTATTGCAGCTGTAACCATTTTTTATTCTAAATTATTTGATCTGCAATAAATTGTGCAAACAAACTCTATTAAAATGAATGAAGAAGTGTTAATTCAAAAAGTTAATTCCATAATTGATAATAATAATATTACCAAATAAGGGTGTTTAAAATTGTATGTAATAATTATTCTAGAAGTATACTAAGTATAGTGCTGACATCTACTGAATGAAATAAAAATTTCTACAATATTCCTACATTGATAATGAAACACAATGATTAAACACAACAAAAATACACAGTCTGCACAAAAACTCAAGTTTTTAAAACTTTTTTGGCAAAACCATAAAATATTATAGACTTTGATATGCTTGAGCAACCCCTAAATATATTTTTTTCAACCTGAAACTTTGCGCAGTTCATTTTTAGACCAAAAGTAAGTCAACATGTCAACATGTCTTACATAAGTCAACATAAGTCAACCCTGAAGTCAACATAAGTCAACATGTCTTATTAATTTAAACAAAAAAAAAATGTTAAAATGGACCACCCTAATGGTAGTAGAAAACTATAGCAGTAAAAATATTGTTTAGAGTGAACTTCTGTCTCAAAAAATAGACCATCGGTTGTCAAGTAAAATTTCTGAGTTTGTTAAACAAGGTGTTTCAAATGTACGTGAGATAAAAAGAATTTTGAAATTAACTGTTGATGAGATGTTTGGAGAAAAAAGTCTTCCCACTCCTAACAACCGTAGATTTTATCCAAGAAATGATATTATCCGTGCTCATATAGTTATGGAATGTAAAAAGCTAAGGTAATATAACATCAATTGAGGAGTGGACTCGCAAAACCCTACAATTCACTTTTTTTTAATTCTGAGATAATAGCAAAAAATGTTTTCCAGTAAATCAAATTGCTAAAAATAAAAAATTAAAAGTTAATCAATAGATATTATTAAAAGAATGTTTAAGGCAAAAACTTGAAAATTGTGCTCTTTTGATCTTATTTTTATTACATTTTTAAAAAAAACCTTTTATCTGGTTTTGCATGCCAATTATTTTTATATCTGGTTTTGACCGGAAATTTATTCCTAACTAGTTTTCAAAATGGCTTTATAAAGTCAACTTGACTAGTGACGATAATAATCAATATAATTATAATTTAATAATCAATATAATTGTGCATAACACCTCTCTGCCTTAGACTTTTTTTTTAATCTAGTTTTGTACGAACAGAATAATTTAAGGCAGGTAAAATGTTATTAAAATAGTTGCTTTTAAATAATTCATAAAGATGTAGGAATATTATTACTACAAAAAAAAATTGCTCAGTCTTTTTTTTTTTAAAGTGAATTATTTGGTTTTGCAATTCAGCTCTTTAATTGTAAACTTGTTTTCAAATAAAAATTTAATAAAAAAAGTTTAATTATATTTTCTACATATTTTCCTCTAAAACTTTATCCTCTAAGTCATTCCATCCATCAAAGTTATCAAGGAACCTTTATTCTCTTAAGGAATTATTCAGATATATCTGTATAGTTTTTTCAGCTTTTAGTTTGTATTAAAATGTATTATTTGTTATTAGTTAGTTTCACAATATCATTTATATGTCATTATAAAAAACCAATCAAAACCATTGAAGTGTGTAAAAATAGATGTAAAACTTACACACATATCATGAGAGTCTTAAAGCCACTTGATGCATTATTTACTATATTGCATCAAGCATCAAGGTTAGAGGTTGTAAATTTACAGACTTTTTTATTTAGTGCTTGATTTAGCAAAAGTTAAATTATTTGCAATACTTGAATATATATATATATATATATATATATATATATATATATATATATATATATATATATATATATATATATATATATATATATATATATATATATATATATATATATATATATATATATATATATATATGTATATATGTATATATATATATATATGTATGTATGTATATATAGACACACACACACACACACACACAATTTTAACAATATTAGACAATATTTTCGTCCTTTAGAATCTTCAGTAATGTAATAATTTATTATTTAAGATAATCTTAGCAATATAACTAGAAAACTGTTTTAAAAACAATTTAAAACATTTGTGTCACGTCAAAGTGCTAAAACTACAGAGTAATGGGCCAGCATTATGCAAACACCAATGACATATCTCATAAGTATGTGCTCATAAGAGTACTCAACACTGAAGATTCTCTAGTATAGCCTGATTCATGAGATTAAATACAAGATTTGGAAACCTGAGAATGATGGGTTATAGTGTTACACAAAATCTTTTTATAATAGTTTTTTTAATAGCAATGGTAAACAGACAATTGCTTTCTAAAGAATTTTTTTGGTGGATAGACATGGAACTAATGATTATGATTAGATATTGGAGTAGCACAATAAGAAGAAAATCACAAAAGTAGAGTGAGATTTGACTAGAAATCATTGAGATGAAATAAAAGATTCCATGCTAGCCTGTATCCAAGAAGTAACTTAGAAAGCATATCTGTTAGCAGAAATACAAAATTTTTTTACCTAAAGCAAAAAAAATCAAAGACAATTATATTTTAAGGTGGTTTTAATATTTTTTCAATTAACACATTAGTTTTTTTTTTAGATTCTCAAACATTGACCAGGAATGCTTAGAAAGCAAAATAAAAGAGTGGAAGAATAGAGATGATTCTTAACATCCATTTTGAACCAAAAGTGAGTGAACATGAAGATGAGTTCATTTTTGTTTACCAAGCAGGCTGGCAAAAGAAACTGCTCAATAAATATGGTAATGAAATGATCTTTTTAGATGCGACATACAAAACCATTCAGTATTCGTTGCCCTTGTTTTTTTTAGTTGTAAAAACTAATGTTGATTTCCAAATTGTAGCAACATTTGTTTCAGAAAATGAAACCTTTGAATCAATTAAAAAAGCATTGAATGTAATAAAGTATTGGAATATTGATCTAAAACCCTTATATTGTATGACTGCTTATTATAATGAGGAAATGCGAGCTGTGGAAACTGTTTTTATTGGTTTGTTTTTTACTGTTTATCTACATTTACTTGCTTATAAAAATGATTTCTTTGTTTTGTATTAACCAATCTTAAACACAAATTGTTTTTGAAATCAGTGTCATGCTGATTATAAATTCTTAGTTTTGTTTTTTTATTAGGATGTGAAGTTTTTATATGCAATTTTCATAGAGAGCAGGCATGGGATCGTTGGCTTAAAAAGAAAGCAAATGGTTGCTACAGCAGAAAAGATGAAATTTTGACTATATTGCTTGGTCAAAAACTTGTGAAGAGGAGATAAAAGCCACACAAGTGTTAGAGTTTTCAGAATTCTGGAAACTTGAAAGTTTTTCTAAATTAAAACATTATATTGAAACGTATTGGTTGCCAATAAAGAAGGTATTTATTATTAAGCATGAGTCAACTCACTATACTTTTTTTTGATAATAGATTTTTTTAAAACCTTTACATGGATTGAGTTTGTAAAATAAAATGCTGTTTTAATGTAGAAGTGGATCTGCTGCTACAGACAAAATCGTCTACTAATCAGTTGTAACACAAACAATGGTGTCGAGAGGCAAAATGCATCTTTTAAATATTCCCATTTAAAAAGATACAATAGTTCTTCTATGACTGGAATGTTGACCTTATTTACCGAGGAATTTTTCACTGATAAACTAGAAAGGTTAGTGTTTTTTTCCCAAACATTTTCTAAATATTGAAGACAAGGTAACTAATATTTCTCTATGATAGTATACTTTTTCTGTACTAAAATTTTAACTTCACTTTAAATAAAGAAATAATAAATTTTATTTTGTATAGAATAATGTCTAAAGTGTTGGTAAAGTATTGTATCTGCAAATTTTAGTTACACTGACTTCAACTTCAAAATGGATGCCCGATACAAAAGATATGCTTGTTGGGTGCCAAAATATCTCTACAATCGCCCGCACAGTTTTGTTAAGCATTGCTTAAAGCAAAAGTCCACCGCTGATTGCATGGATTTAAACAAAGTAGTTATTAAATCTGGTATTTTTTCAGTATCTAGTACCTTTGATACTTCAGTTCAATATTTTATATCATTCGGTGATGAGATCAGTATGCCAAAATGTACCTGTGTTGATTGGCTATCAACAGCTTACTTATGCAAACACTTTTTTGTTGTATTCCGGAAGTATCCTGCATGGTCGTGGAATGCATTGTCTATTCTTTATTGGAATTCTCCATACTTGAATATAGATTCCGAAAATTATGAAATAGAGCATGAAAAAACAGCTTTTAAAATTCAAGGCATTGTTGCCTCTAATACAAGAACAGACTGTCAATGTCAATCAGAAACAGTCATATAAAAATACTCAACCCATTTATTCTGGTGTAGATGTAAGGGAGATGTTAAATACAGTGAAAAATTTATCATTTGAGTTTGATGAAAACTCCTTTGAAATCATGCTACTGCACAAAACTCTTTCTTCACTTATTGAAAAGTTGAACAAAGGAAGAGTAAAAGAATCAGGTATTGCTGTTCGCCGGTTAAATGATAAATCAAGTAATTCATTAATGAGACACATCCAAATACCTATTCGGAAACCAATAAAACTTCCATTTAAACGTGTTGGATCTAGAAAAGATGAGGCTATAGCTGCTTCAAAAATATTTATTACAGAAGAAGTTTACCTAACCGACACATTTAAATTAGAAATAGTTGAAAAATCCATTGACAATAATAGATCAATGGAGGAAGAGGTAATTTTTCTTTCCGATAACGATGAAGAATGTTTTGAAGCAAATGTAGTTTATAAGACTAATCTTTCTGCTGAAGATTTGAATGATATTAAAACCAACCAGATGTTATCAGACACAGTGATCCATTCTGTCCAAAATATGATTAGTGGTGTTAGTGGCCTACGGGATCCAGTTTTGGGTCAAAATTTATCATTTCATGCAATCAAAGAATCTTTTGTTCAGGTTTTGCATGATGGTGATGCACATTGGCTAACAGTTAGTACTTTTAGGTGTTCTGATGGTGAGGTGTGTCTGTTAGACAGCATGTTTCATGGTAAAGTCAAAAATCATGTCATCAGGCAAATTTGTGCAATAATGCAGTGTACCAAGGACATTTTAACTGTACGAGTTTTACCTGTACAGCAACAAGCAAATACTATAGATTGTGGCTTGTTTGCATTGGCATTTGCGAAGCACATTGCTTTTACTGGTTTGAATCCATGTTATATTGGATTTGAAGATGTTGATATGCGAAAGCATTTACTTCAAAGTATTTCGGGAAACCACCTAAATGAATTTCCGAAAACTTCAAAAAAAACAGTGTTTTGTAAAGAAAAGAAATTTGTATTTAATCTATATTGCATTTGCAGACAAGTATGAACAGCTTCAGATAAATTTATAAAAGATAGGTTAGTGAATTATCTTTAATGGTATCGTAGCACTTGTTGTGTCAGTCATTTCTTATAATTATATTTTTAACTAGTTATCTTTATTATAGTTTTCATTAGTATATTTGTACGCAAAGCAACATTAAATTTAGGCATATGGTACAGTGTGAAAAATGTGAATGCTGGTTTCATCGTACATGTGAAAATATACTAGAATATGTGTTGGCACATGAGAGTGCTGAATGGCTTTGTTCGAAGTGCTCAATAACTTTATAGTTTTAAATCATCAATAATTTGTTTGTATAATAATTAAATTATTTTTTATAATTTAGCAATTTAGAGTGTTACTATTTTGCAAGTTTACTGAGGTATTTATTTAGTTGTTTAGAGTTAATTTTATTACTTTTTTTGGGTGAATCTTAATAATTTTAATGTTTAGAGTTAATATTATTTAGTTGGTTAGGGTTAAAGTTATAGTTGTCTTGAGTTAATATTATTTAGTTGATTAGAGTTAATGTTATTTAGTTGATTAGAGTTAATATTATTTAGTTGCCTAGAGACAATGTTATTTAGTTGCCTAGAGTTAATGTTATTTAGTTTCCTAGAGTTGAGGTTATTTAGTTGACTAGAGTTAAGGTTATTTAGTTGTCTCGAGTTAAGGTTATTTAGTTGATTAGAGTTAATATTATTTAGTTGCCTAGAGTTAAGGTTATTTAGTTGATTAGAGTTAATATTATTTAGTTGCCTAGAGACAATGTTATTTAGTTTCCTAGAGTTAAGGTTATTTAGTTGACTAGAGTTAAGGTTATTTAGTTGTCTCGTGTTAAGGTTATTTAGTTGATTAGAGTTAATATTATTTAGTTGCCTAGAGTTAATGTTATTTAGTTGCCTAGAGTTAATGTTATTTAGTTGACTAGAGTTAAGGTCATTTAGTTGTCTCGAGTTAAGGTTATTTAGTTGATTAGAGTTAAGGTTATTTAGTTGATTAGAGTTGATATTATTTAGTTGACTAGAGTTAAGGTTATT
>NC_061164.1:18697040-18766188 GCF_022113875.1 Hydra vulgaris
GCAGTAATTTAATGATTATGATAACAGTTTAAATGATTCTTGGGTGAGGTCAAGTGATGGGTTGTTTTAAACCATGACTTTTTGCAGTTTTTTAAATTGTTTTTTAAAAAAGTATTTATTAATAACTTATCCTAAGTTAATCTACTTTTTATAAATGTACTATAAAAATAATGTTGTGTAATTATTTTCTTAAACCTTTAGGTTAACAAACTTTCTAAAATTGGAGGTAAAACCATTAAGACAAATACAAAAAAATGTGATGCAAAGGTTTGTTAAAAGTAGTTTTATATAATAAATCTTTTAAATCTTTTTATTATAGTTTGTTTTAAACTTGTGTTAAAAATATGTGTAGCATATAGTTTTAAAAGTTTGACGAATTCTAATCAGACATAATATAAATCTTTTTTTTTTATGTCTGATTATAATTTTTTTTGTAACTGTTTTCTCTTACTTTTGTATTTCCTTGAGCTAAAGAACAACCTTAAAGTACAAAGGTTGATTTGTAACGCATACTTAGCCTTTTTTTTTACTCTATATATACATACATATATATGTACATAAATAAACATACATATATATGTATTTATATATACATACATATGCTTTTATGAATATATTATATATATATATATATATATATATATATATATATATATATATATATATATATATATATATATATATATATCCTTATAGTGTAGTCGAAAGAGTCTTTTAATGTAAAAAAAGTCACTTTCGACTACAATTTTAATTTCCTTGTCTCTTAAGCTGTATTAGATTGTCGTCGAAATGTCAAAGCAATTAAATTAATGGGGAAGTACATTAATATTTATTGTTTTTTGAAAAAATTTTTAAAAACCGCAATAATAACGACTAGAAAGTTTTTTTAATTAGTGGGGTTTTTGTTTTTGTTATATTAATATAAGATTTTTGACATTATTTTTAATATTTTTAATTTTTTTGTCAATTTTTGACTTTTTTGGCTGGACATCAACTCTTCTTTTAGCCTTCTACAAATGGTCCGGTCTGACACAACAATTACAGCTTCATGGATAAGCTTAGTGGCTTTTTTTCTGTTTTCCAGGCAGATATTTCTGATTATACTGTCCGCTCTTGGTGTTTTCTTGCGTTTAGAAGGTGGTCTCCTTGGACAAAACTCTTTCCCTGTATCAATTCTTTTTCTTACTTGCATTACGGTTTGGTAAGAAACCTTTGCGGTTTGTGCAATTTTTCATTGAGAATAATTTGTATTTTATCTAAGACATGTTTATCAATTTTTAATGTAACTATAATAATAATAACAATGTATAATGCAGGTTGTTGACCAATGGTTTATAATCAAAATTTAATATGGCTGGCGGTAAAGGTAAAGAGATGTTTAAAGGAACAAACTTTTTACTTGTAAGTTAAGTGTAAAATTATATATTTTTTAAAAATCACAGTTTGTTTTTTTAATGCTGTTTTATTTTTAACTTTTTGATGTATTTGATGCAAATTACTCAGGCAATACCTTTTTTATAGAGAGAGTTTTGTCAATTAAAGTGACTGCTACAGTTGCCGAAATAAGAAAAGGAATAATGACTTATTAAAATACGCACTTGACAGATCAAATGGTGGTGGTCGGCGCGTAAAAGGCGATTAACCCGATGTATAACATTCATACTTTTTCCTAGTTGTTCTGGAACTATTGATAATAGTTATTATTGATAAATTGATAAATATATTACTGATAAATAAAACTTTTTTTTTCAAACATTTTATTTTATTTGTATTGTATGTAAAGTCCGTTGACGCAATTTAGTTGGATCTGATTAATTTACGTGAAATATAATATCCTCTGCGCAAATTATTGCTTTTTTATTGTGTTATTTTATTGCAGTTAAAGTTGAGATAATTTTTTAGTTAATTGGATTTAACCAAAATAAAAAACAAAAATCAACGTTGAATTTACGTTGTTTCAACGTTGTTCTAACGTCTTATCAACTACGTATCAATCGAATATATCACCTATTCAAAGTTGAAATATGGTTGATATGTAGTCGATAAGACGTTAGATCAACGTTGAAACGACGTAATCATCGACGTTGTTTCAACGTCGTAGTTTTCGACGTCGGATTTTATTTCCAATTCAACCAAATTTCAACGTTGTTTCAACGTGGTATATGGTCGGTTTGCGACGTTGTTTCAACGTTATTTCAACGTCATTGTGCCTGCTGGGTAATAACGTTTCCATTTAATTGATCTGCTCCAATCTTCCAATGCTTCAATTGCTTTATTTTTATTGATTTGAAGTCTCTTTTAAACTCTTCAAGCAATAATTCAGAAGACAACCCATTTCAACCGATGTAATTATCAATGGGTGCTAGAAAATCAGTAAATAAAAATTTGGTCTTAGAGACAGTGTTGGACCTATATTAATAAAAAGTTTATTAAATTCTAGAGCTATAGTTTTTGGTTCATAAAAACTTTTGTTATCGACTCTAACCATTTGTATCAGAAGTCCGGAGCATGATTTTTGTTTTTCAATAATTTTTTTCATTATTTGCCATGTGCGTTTTGTGTCATTTTTTAATGTATTTTTTTTATTTATTTTTTTTAATTTTGTTAACTCAAACCTTAAAATGTTAAAAATGCAAATTTTTTGAATTTTAATAACAGAAAGATATTTAATATTGTTAAAATAAAATAAAATTTTTATTCAAAAAGCAATTTAATTTAAAACCACTGCAATTTGAGGACTTTAAACTAGATAATTTCAATGAAAACACTGAATAATTTGAGCATGCTCATATTAAATGATAATGCTATCTTTAAAAGAAGTCAAAAATAAATGTTTCTTTAGCATTGTTTTGCAAAAAAATTTAACGGATTTCTATCTAATATGCTTTTCTTAATGAAAAAATAAATATCTATATTTCAGCTTCAAAATTTTGCGCCACAGATTCTTTAATGTGTAATCTTTTAATAATATTTTATAATATTAATATTATATTTTATTGATACAAAAAATTGAATAGCGTTTTAAATAAAATAAAATAAATTTTAAATAAATAAAATAAGAGCCACTAATTACTGCGTATAACTTTACGCTAATTATGGTGCTGTCTATTATCATCAAATAAAGTCAATTCACAAAATACAAATCAACTTGAACTTCACTACTCTTATCTTTTTGGTTATTATAACTTATATTTGTTTATTTATTTATGTCTTATTTTAACACCTTTATTGTTCTTTTCAGCCCATTTAAACAGTTCATTTGGTGTAAGAATCAGGTTTGCATTTGCTGCTCGTAGACTCGCTTTTACTGCTTCTCTTTTTATAGTTCCTTCTATTCCATCACATGGACTTTTGTCCATGTGATGGAATAGGAGGAATATAAATATATTTACAAGCATATTTATATTCCAATACAAATATATTTACAATTACAAATAATTTTTAATAAACTACCAAACATTTTCACAACAACTTGATTTAGAGAATTCAATTGCACAATATATTCCTTTTAATAATTTTATAACTTTATTATTACAACTGTTATTAATAATTCTTGCAAAACTATTCTACTTCAATTCATCAAAGTTTGCATAATAATAACTTAATCAGCGATGCTCCTTTTATAAGTAATAGCAACTCAAACCATTCTAGGTCTGCGTTTTTTTGAAAATTCAGTTTGAACTCATACGTAATAGCAACTCAAACCATTCTAGGTCTGCGTTTTTTTGAAAATTCAGTTTGAACTCATACGTAATAGCAACTCAAACCATTCTAGGTCTGCGTTTTTTTGAAAATTCAGTTTGAACTCATACGTAATAGCAACTCAAACCATTCTAGGTCTGCGTTTTTTTGAAAATTCAGTTTGAACTCATACGTAATAGCAACTCAAACCATTCTAGGTCTGCGTTTTTTTGAAAATTCAAAATCTGATTTTGAATCATCCTAAAGAACGCTAACCAACATTACCTGTCAAAAAACACTCCTGTTTTTAAATTAGGTTTTGAAGTATGACTTTTAAAACGGAAAACTAACAAGAGCATATAACACATTAAAATTAAGTTTGTGATGGTATTTTCCTGTTTTGATTTCATAAAATCTTATATGTTTGGTAAATGCTAAGGCGTTGTTAGGAAAATTTTTTTAAACTGTCATCTACTAAAATGCAATTAGATCAACTTTTATATTATTTTTTGAACTAATTTTTATATTATATGTTGAAGGAATGATTATAGAATCGAAATACCAAAATATCCTAAAATTGATTTTTTTCAAAAAATCAATTTTAGGAAATTTTGGTATTTTGTCTTTTTTTGTTGTTGTAGTGTGCCATCTTAAAAAATATATAATATGATTAAAAAATATATAATATGATTCATTTAAATAAATTTGTTCATTTATAAATAATAAAATTGTTGTATATTGATTTTTTTTTTCTCTAACTAAAAACGAAATGAAAGAGAATTTAAAAAAATTATTCAAATGATTCATTATCTTTTATTGGTTAAACGCTTTATAAATAAGGATATCACAAGACAGTTGCAAGAAATTAAAACAGATAATTAATTAATGAAATTAAACAAATTTAAGATTGCTCATCCAGATTGCTTGAATTTAATTTAATTTCAACAAAATTATTTTTCAATAAATATGTTTTTTAAAGGGGATTTCAACGATTTTCTAACGTATTTATGTAAAAATCCCTAAAAATATAGGCTTCAGCTAAAGAATGGAGATTAAAATTGAAAGAGAACAGTCTAGTGAACATAGTGAGACCCTAATCATACTTTAAAGGTAAATTATGTTTATTTTACAAACAGAAATGTGTGTGTGTGT
Organism: Hydra vulgaris; assembly: GCF_022113875.1. Lineage (NCBI taxonomy): Eukaryota > Metazoa > Cnidaria > Hydrozoa > Anthoathecata > Hydridae > Hydra > Hydra vulgaris. The sequence goes on from NC_061164.1 coordinate 18,701,874, forward strand.
CTGCGTGAGTGTGTGTTGCGTGTGTGTGATGTATTTTTTGTTAAACTTCAAATGTATAACTAAAACAAATAAATTATTGAACATATGAAACATATATAATAAAATTTTACCAGAATATTAATACCTACATTTTTATCTGTTGTAAGAAGAAAAAGTAAATTAGATATTTATTAAAAACAAAACCAACAACAAACAATGTTTGTGAAAAAAGCCCTGATATTAATTTTAAATTCTTTCAAACGTTAATGGAAAGATGCCAGATGATTGATACGTTAATGGAAAGATGCCAGATGATTGATAATCTAACACTAAACCACAAACCATTTGCAACTAATTAGTATTTTTTCACCCGAGAACCAAGAGGCCGCATGTCTACATTTTGTATTTTTTCTGTTTATTACCAATAAATATGTCCAATATATCTAGTCTCATAAATAATACATTTTTAAAAAATATTTAAAAATTAGTCGGCTATTCTGGCAGAAAGTCTTTACAAATTAAATTTTAAACTTGATTTTATCGGAAACACAGAAAATGGGTAGACGGCCTCTTGGTTCTCGGCTGAAGATTTGTGTTCAAATCTTTAGCTTTGCTGGAATATTTGGTAATATTTAAAACTATTTCTGAACGTCAATAATTTCAAAATAAAAAATATAAAATTTTTAAAATATAAATTATTAAAATAAAGATTTAAAATGTTTAAACCAACAGGAGATGAATTGAAAGAAGAAATTCAAACAACTTAAAGCCAGCCTCCACAAAGAGGTCTATTAGAGTCTAAATGATGACTGAAGAAGACGTTAAAAGAGCGTTTTAAGACGTCTATCCGTTAATTTTTTAAGGCGACTTCTAAAGGCATCTGTAAGATGTCTTGAAATAGAGATCTTTAGAAGATCTAGCAAAAAATGTGAAGTAGACGTCTAATTAAAAACTCGTATAAGAATCTAAAAAACTTCTTAAAGACTTGTATTTGTTTACACCTATTTACGTCTATAGAACGTGCTTTTAGCATTTTTTGTATTATATACCAAAATGACCAAAACCCGACTCAACACTTAAGTTAAATTTAAAATTTTTAGATTTTTTATTAATCTAGGTTAAATTGCTATCCTTTGAAAAAATTTTCTTGTATTTTAAAATAGATAGTAATTTTTTTCATTTCTAGATGTTTCAGTGTTAACTCTTGCTGGAGCTTGCTGATAAACCTAAGAAAATGATGTAGCAAGCTGAATAAACTTAGAAGATTTTAGATTGATTTTGATTGAAGGTATCGATTAGAATAAAAGTTTCTTTTTTAGTTATTTGAGTATTTCTGAAATTAGGTGCATTTTGCCTGTCCAATAATTTCAAAATTATAGTTAGAACATTTTGCGTCATAAAAAGTTATGATCTGATGTTCTGAAACAGCTACTTATGCAAATTTGATATTTTTTGAAAAGTTTCATCTTTCTTAAATTTACTGGTCTAAGGTTTTCTGAAGTTGAAAGTGGCTTAGGGTTTTAGATTTTACGTGTCCTCGGTGTTAATTGTGCTATGTTTCGCATAGATCTTCAATAAAATCTGACATTTAACTGTGCCTAAGTCACCAAAATTAATGCTGAACTCTTGAATTGAAAATATTATAATGTCTGATTTGAATATTTTAATTATATTATATTGTTGCGAGTTTGCTAAATAAAAGTCCTCCATTTTACTGTCATGTACGTAACGATAACAGTTCACTGACAAAATAAGAAATCCCTTGGGTAGTTACCGTAAAAAAATGCTCTATTTCATTTTAAAGTATTTGCGTATTATTAGGAATCTATATATGAGCGGTAATAAAGGTAAATTTTATTGCGTTGTCATTTTAAAATAAATTCGATTCATAGCGTATGTTTTTGAATTGTCAGGCACGTAACGGTTGAATTTTTATTAAGATAAATATTTATATCTTTGAAATTTATATTATTAGATACATTTTGTTGTTATTTATTAAAAAAATCACTATTGCATTGAATTGACTAATTCAATTTAAACGTATGAACAGAAACATAGTAAAAATGTCAAATGCTTAACAGCCATGTACGTAACATAGTTACGTTACGGACATGACGATAGCATAAACGTCATTTGTTTAACATGTGTAACACATGTTAAATAAATGACCGTTTATGTAAAAAACAAGTTTATTAGTTGGATAATTAAGAATTTTCATATCAGAAATTTTTATTTTAAACCATAAATATAGTTATTATTTTAAACCATAAATATTTTTTTAATTTTAAACCATCATTTAATAGTTCTATTTTGCTGAATTAATCTGAATTACAATTATGGCAAAGAAGACGAAATCAAACCAGGAAAGGCAAATAAAATTCAGAGCTAAAATAAGAAATAATCTTGCGAAATTCGAACATTATAAGTAGAAGAAACGAGAGCGTCAAATGCAGAGAAGAAAAGCTACAAAGCCGAAGGCTGAACGTGAGCAGCGACGTCAACGGAAACAATGGCGAGAAACGCAGCAGAGCAAATGCAAAAACACGATTGACATCGGTAAATAATTTATGTATAAAATTTCTACCATCATTTCCTTCATTACCTAGTTCATCAACTCCAAACCACAATGAAACTAGGCAGAAGATTCTAAAATAGGCAGAAAAGGAACGAAGTTACTGATAAACAAGCTTCGAGTACAGGTAATGAAGCTAACTAAGCAAGCCGATAAATATCGAAAGCGAACAGAAAGATTAAGTAAGAAATCATTAAACAATAACACGCCACGCAGTAAAATGATAAACAGGACCTAAGGTTTGCATGGGCGCCCTGAAATTAAAAGAGCACTTCTGTTTCATAATGTTTTATGCGATACCTAACGCGAAAAGTATTCAGCAACCAAATCAGACAGAGAAAAGTTTGTCATTGCAAAAATGATTACATCTAAACTGATGAGGAAGTATGAACTAATGAAAACATGTCAGCATTTCACTGGCATAAGTACACGTCGTTTATCAAGAGTAAATTGCTCTCAGTATCGTGCAAGATATAAGTCTACAGCGTTTCGTTATACATCTCTTGCATTCTATGAAAGAAATGATAACAGTAGGATAACTACCAGTAAGAGAGAAACTATCACGCGTAAAAGTGAAAAAAAACAACGAAGACTTTTGCTAAGTACACTTTCAGACCTGCACAAAAAGTTTGCTGTACAAAACCCAAATATAAAAATTTTATATGCTACGTTTTGTGCTTGTAGACCATTTTGGATGGTAATTTCGACTGCACGTGACAGAGAAACGTATCTTCGCAGGCTTCATGAAAATGAACAATTTATTATTAACAAGCTTTTTCAGCTGAAGATCTTGCCGTTAAATTGTATGACTGTTGGTAATTGTGTAAAAAAAACAGTATGAAATAATTTTCAAAAAGAGTGCGTTTTGAGAACCTGTGAAAAATGTTACTTAAAAGATAAAGAATTACTGGAAAGAGAGTTTGGTGTAGAACAACCATGCAAATGGCAGCAGTGGAACACAATTCAGAAAAACAGGCTGATCAAAGATAAGAACACAATAGTAAAGAGAACAATAAAACAGGAAATTAATGGGACTGTTGGAGAGCGTCTTCACGTATTCACTAGTAGCCATCAGTTTAAAAATTATTGCATGCTGAAGTCTAGCCTTTCGGATAGCACTGCAGTATTAGTTGTTGACTTTTCAGAAAACTATACGCGTAAGTTGGAGAGAGCAGTACGATCATCTTAATTTGGTGTATCCAATAATCAATTATCCCTACACACCGGTGTTGCATACTTGAAGGAAGATATTGTATTATTTTGCCCAGTGTCAGATTGCACCAAGCATGAGCCCGCTGCAATATGGGCTCATTTTCTGCCAGTTCTGCGTCATCTAAAAGAACATCATCCAACACTTACAACAATACATTTTTGGAGTGATAGGCCAACAACACAGTATAGGAACAAGCATCATATGCTGTTAACTTATTTATTTAATATATTTGTACAATGAAAGATTTACAGGTAACAGCCGTAATTACTTTAAAGCTGGCCATGGCAAGAGCGCAGCAGATGCGAAAGGAGGCACTCTAAAACGTACCGCTAATCAAATAACCAACCATGGTGTCATGATAACTTCAGCTTCAAATTTTGTAAAAACTTAACACCAGAAGACTGTTATCAGGCTATTTGTTGAACATGTTGCTGAGATTAAATCCGATCTACTCAATACAGCAACAGATATTGTACAACTAGTTGCAGATGGGCAATCTTAAATATTTATTCAGTCACACGATCTGATAAATGCTGATGGTGCTTCAAATGTCAAACAACATCCAATGACAGCTGAACTTATTATTCTCGAAGTACACAACTGGTGTAATTTTCAATACAATAATAGGCGTTACATTGGGAAGATACTTGACAAAGGTGCAGTTTCAGCTGAATGCGAAGTATCCACATTACAAATGACAGGAATGAATAAAATCAAATATCCAACTCGTGAAGACAAAAAATGGTTTAAAATGGGATCAAATAATCAAAAAAACTTTACCACCGGTTGTAGTTTCTAAACGTGCAATGGCACTTAGTTAAGATGATTGGCAGAGCATAAATACATACGATTAATCGGTGTTCATCATGTTTTCAATATATTGTTGACTAGTTTACTGCACTTAATACTCTCAATATTTTTTTTTTAATTTGCTTATTTCTAAGTCACTGTTTGAGTCATTTGAAAATAATCTTAAATTATCAAACAACAGTCATTTAAATCTGGTCAAGGTATTTACTTAAATTTCGTATATAAAGTTTTTTATAATTGTCATTAGAATGATGGCTGCTGATAACAAATAATACAGTAAATGCAACAAGAGTTTTATTAATGAATTGGTACCTTTGTCAACTCACTAAACGTAATGTTTACAATAGCCTACTGCATATATAAAGTAGTGATTTCGATAAAGTCCATCATTTAATATTGTTATGCCATGTACGTACACAACGCACTGTCATGTACGTAACGCGATTAAAACTTTTGTTTCAAAATTAAACTTAAGTAAATGAAATTAAGTTTTGTTGGTTATTTGTACACACATAGGAGTTAGTTAAAAACAAATCAAAAGTATTTCTGCTAAAGTTTTATGCAGTTTATTTTTAGTGAAAGTAGTTTTTTGAAAACGCGCGTAATTTTGGAAATACTCATTTATCTCCTACTAAGAACATTAACAAATTAAAACAACTTGTTGCATGCAAGGACAAATCATTTCATACATGTTCGCACTAATAGTTCAAATTATAGATTTTAAAATAAACATGAAGCACAAAATAAACAAGAAGCTGTAGTAAAGGAGTTATTGGTTTTTATAAGCTTGAACAAGTAAAAGTTTTTATTTGTTTAAAATTGCGTTGCTAAGGCAAATTAATGAACTCTGAAAAATAAAAAAATTTAACATACTTCCTAGTTTATTTATTACAAAAAATAAAAAATCATAAATGTGTTCCAAAAAAAATTTTGAATCAATTTTTAAGAAAAAAATGATTTTTTCTAAAAATTTCGAAATTAATGGGGATATACCACTTTAATAAAAAAATGTACCAAATCTCAAAAAAACTAAACAACAACGAACAAAATAAAAATATTTTTGCCAAACATTAACTTAACGCAAGAGAAAATAATTTCGAAATCAGAAGAGAAATTGTAAAAATCTGCAATCTTTATAAGCAACTTTTTATAAACAGAGTTAAGTTTAAATAAACACCTGATTTTATCAATTAAATAGGAAGTTTAAATCATTGATAAATATATAGGCTGTTTGAATTGTAATTTGTAAAATATTTAAACTAGAAAAACCTACGATGTATATACTGTCAAAGTTAAAGTTAATTTTACTCCTACTTTTCAAACTACTAGAGCTTTCCATTATATTATACTATAAAAAAAACATTTTATTTCTGTTAACATGTTATGTTTCATTATTTTTAATGACATAACTATCTAATAATAGTTCATGTTTAAAAGAATAGAGTTTATCTAATTAAAGTTCTCGTTTCTAATGACGTAATTATCAAGACGTACAGTGGAAAAAGACATTTGTCGCAAACTTATTTCTTTACTCGCGTAAAGTTCTTTATTTTCTTTAACAAGGTAATTTTGACGTAAAAATAATGCTGTTATTTTACTGAGATAATTCATAAAAATAAATTTAAAAGCAAAAAATGAAAAAGGTGCACCAAAGGAAGTTATGTATAATATATAAATTGCTGAAGAAGACGATCCTAAACTTCCTAAAAAGCAAAATATTGACCAAAGCGGTAAATTTAAAACTTTAGCCAAAGTGTATAAATGTTCACGTTTGTTTTTCTTGAAATGCTTAACTGAAGCCCATTCGTGAAAGTATTTCTCTCCGGTAAGCAAACCATACACAACAATAAAGAAGTTTGAAATACTTGAAAAAAAAATAATTCCAGCTGAATAACGGATAGCAATATTGGTTTCAATATTATCTTTATTTGCAATAAGTAATACCATATTTCCAGCTAAAGGACAAAGACAGCAAAATAAGAGAAATGCTTTTTGAAGGTATAATACAACGCTGTTAACAGTTTTGAATAAATGAAGAACTGCATAGTTAACGTACCATAGAGCAGAAACTAAACAAAATGAAGCAACATAAATAAAAAACTCTGAAGCCATGTCACTCAACTTGTAGACAAGGCCATTTTCGTTAACGTCTACTTTTTTAGGAAATTTTTTATCAGTAATATCAAGAATAAGTATACAAGCAACTATGGCAACAGCTGCATCACTCATTATTTCAACTCGCTCTTTTGGAACATTACCCTTACAAAAATGATCCAAAAAAAGATTTTTTTCTGTTAGTTCCAACTTTTTCACTCGTCTCCGAACAAACCAATAAATTTTTCGGATTGTTGGTATGATAATCAACAATGCAATAAAAGCCCAAGACACACCGTAGTGAACTAAAACAAATGCACCAGCAATTATTATTAAAAAAAAACTAACTAATGGTCTAAAAACCATTATAAGAATTAAGTCTTGAAGTTCAGACTTTGCCCAATTTTTTAAATTAACATGGAGTAGATTTGGCGAATGTATGGCATACAAAACTATGACGATATCTATTACTTGAAGTATACCTAAAATAACGCAAGTTGTTAAAAATGAAACTTTCTCGCGAGGATAATGTCCTTGCAAAGCCAAAGAAAAAGGAAGGAAGGAAGTTACTAGCATTTCAAATATTACTAACGTCAGAATAAAGTCATCCACTCGTTTTATTACAATTGCTCGGTTGTTCATGTTTTCCCAAATTAAAAGAACAATTTGAAACCCCACAAAATATTCAATTAATTCGCTGGAAATCGAGGCAAGAAACTGAAGCAGAGATTGTGTATCTTCTTGTAAATCTAAATTTCTTAAAGGAATGACTAGAAATGTGGCACAAGCCGCCATCATAGCATCAAAATAAGCAAGCATTCTTTTTAATGACGTTATGTCTCCTCGATGATAATCCTCTGGCAACGTTTTATCCACATGCTCGTCGTAGTATTTCTCTAAATGTTTGTTATTGTTTTTAATCATAAAACTTTCATTTTGATTCAAAAATTTTTTTTTTGCATAAAGATTCATATTATTTCTGCAATTAAATACTTGTATTATTTAATAAATTAGTACTTATTTTGTTGTATACTAAGTAAACTGATTACACACACACACCCACACACACACACACGCACACAAACATTCATGTATGTATGTGTGTGCGTGAACACACAAATATATTATGTAATTATTTACATATATTATGTATATAAATATAATATAAATAATATATATCTAAATATATATAAAAATTCGTATAAAAATACATATATATATATATATATATATATATATATATATATATATATATATATATATATATATATATATATATATATATATATATATATACATATATATATATATATATATATATATATATATATATATATATATATATATATATATATATATATATATATATATATATATATATATATATATATATATATATATATATATATATATATATACAGTATCGTACAAAACAAGTGCAACCAAAACAAATGCAAAATAATGCTAGTTTATTTTCTTTATATAAAAGTGCTGCATTTTTTCAATTTAGAGAAATAACTATGTAACTGTTTAGAGACAACGTTCTTCAAGTTTTATTCATCACAAAGTTCATTATTTGTACACGAAAATTAATAAATTAATCAAAAGTAATAAAAAAAGTTGGTTTCCTTCTCGATAAAACAAACTCCACAAAATGTTAACCAAGCTGTGTTTCACTATCAGAATTTGGTGGCGAGTCCTTTGTTGTCGATCACAGCCTTACATTTTTGAGGCATAGATTCAATCAGGTGATCAACGAAATTTTGTGGAATCGCTGCCCAGGCCTTTTGGATTTGTTCAAACAGTTGATCCTTATTACGAACACCTTCACGATTAATTCTGTGGTTGACGATTTCTCACAGGTTCTCGATAGGGTTGAGATCCGGAGATTGAGGCGGCCAATCCATACAAATAGGTGTTTGTCTTGAAACCACTGCTTGTTTCGGATCGTTGTCTTGCTCAAAATCCCATTTTATTGGCATACTCCATTCAGCACGAGGTAACACAACACTTTTCAGGATCTTTTTATACATTAAAGGGTCCATTATTCCATCGATTCGATGTATTGGACCTAGACCTTTAGCAGAAAAACACCCCCAGACCATTACATTGCCTCCACCATGCTTCACGGTCTTATGGCAGTAACGTAAATCGAGGCGTTTTCCGGCCGGTCGACGTACACAGCAAATGCCATCGCTCCCAATGATGTTGAACTTCGATTCATCACTGAACAGGACAGTTCGGCATTTCTGCACATTCCAGTCAATATGAGATGTAGCAAACAGGAGTCTTTTCTTCTGGTTCTTTAGTGAAATCAGCGGTTTCTTTGCAGGGCGTCGAGAAAACAATCCGGCTTAAACAGCACGTCGTCTGATTGTTCGGTCCGATACAGGCAGCTCTAATTGCTTTTGTATCTCGACTGATCATATCCAGGGATCCTTCTTGACGGATCTGATGATCATAGAATCCTCTCTAGAAGTGGTGGAACGCGGTCTTCCACCTTTGTTATCTGCTGCCAACTTCCCCGTAGAACAATATTTGGAAGATAGTCCTGATACGGTCCATTTTTTCACGCGATATTTATCACAAATACTTTTTTGTGATGCTAGATGCTTCTTTTTGATGCTTCTGGAAGCTTCTGGATGCATCTGGATGCTGGTAAATGTTTTTGGAAGCTTCTGGATGCGTCTGGATGCTGCTGAATGTTTCTGGATACTTCTAAATGCTTCTGGATGCTTTCAGATGCTTCTTCTGGAAACTTCTAGAAGCTTCTGCATGCTTCTGGAAACTTCTGGAAACTTTTGGAAACTTCTGGATAATTCCTTTAATTATCAAAAAAATTCCGTGACGTTCACACTGACCAGTCTTAAGGAAATGAAACAAACCAAAAAAGTTGCACTTAATTTGTCCGCTGCAAAATGGACTTTGTCAACGAAATTCTACCTGTGTGCTGTCACCTGTCAGCTGATTGCTCATGTCATAGCATGCTATGACTCCAGAATCCTGAACTGTTTGCTGTGGTAGTGTAGTTTGTTTCGTTTTTAAGACATGTAAAATTAGGAACACTTTTAAGCATTGTTCGATGTTGGTTGCAAATGTTTTGTCTAATACTGTATATAATATATATATATATATATATATATATATATATATATATATATATATATATATATATATATATATATATATATATATATATATATATATATATATATATATATATATATATATATATATATATATATATATTTATATATATATATATATATATATATATATATATATATTTATATATATATATATATATATATATATATATATATATATATATATATATATATATACTTTTTTTTACTACTTTTGTTACATTACTTATGAGATTAAATTTTTTTTTTAATTAATAAAAATTAAAAGTAGTAATTTTTTTTATTTAGGCGCCCCAAGAAGTCCTTACAGTCTTATCACAGAGCACCACAGATAAGCATTTAATAGAAAGTTCACGCCTCCTTCCTAACCAATGTCGTAAAACCTGCTCAGAGGTGGGATTTGAACCACGGATTCTATATTTTTAATGTATGTGACACGGCTGCTTAAAAGTAATAACTACTTTTAATTTTCCAAGTTTTAATTGACAGTTTAATTAAAAACAATTTAGTTTAATTAAATGAAGTATTAATTAGATCAAAATGGATTTATAGTTTATTTTAATTATGGTTTCACAATATATTAAAGAATAACTTTGATCTGAAAAACATATTACAGTAAAACAAACAAATGAAAAAAAGTCACTGCTCATATAAAACTAAAATACATAAAAAATATTTGAATGTGAGACTACAATCGGAGGCTATTCTAGAAATAAAATTGGGTGGGGAGGAGGGTTGGGAGGAGAGGGGAAAGGGGAAAATAAAAGAACCATTAAAACCGTTTTTTTTTTAAATCTGCCGACTGATATATGTCGAATGCCAACTTCCTGAAAAAACAAACATCCCCATCCCCTAAAATCCACACGCATTTGAAAAATTTCCCTTACTACAATCACAAAAAAATATCATTCTTAAAGTTAAATTTGAAACATACCTATATAAACATACAAATATTTTTACATATCATATAAACATTTTTGAACAAACCTAATGATGTAAGGGATTTTAAAAACGCTTAAACAGTAAACTTTAAACTCTCAAATTATTCATCTTCATATTTAAAACAAAGTTTATTTCATCCCCATTAATCTAATATTCTCCCCCTTTGGTCTACTATTTATTACATCATTTTGATGTAACACATGCAGCTAATAATTATTTTGCATAATTTATGTATATAATATTTACAACATATAAATGAAAAAAAGTTTTTACATTTTTAATTCCTCAAAGTATTCTAATTTTAAATGTTATAATTTATATAAGCTCCCGTTTCTTTTTGATGTAAGTTACGTCACGTAACTACCAAGATTACAAGATGAAGAAAAGGAATTAGCTTGCAAATCTTTCTCTTTGCTTGTATTTTCTGTTTTATTATCTTTGCTTAAAAAATATGTTGGCAACTTTCTCATGTGGTTCATCAGAATTATTTTTGCAGCAAAAAAAAAACAAGGTGCTGCAGCAAATGTTGCATACAGTATGTAAACTGATGAAGTAGGAGACCCCAAACTTCCTAAAGCGCAAAATAAAGACCAAAAAGGCAAGTTGAATGCTTTAGCAAGAGAATACAGTTGCTGACGTTTGTTTATTTTAAAATTTTTAATTGAAGCCCATTTGTGGAAGTATTTTTCTCCAGTGAGCAGCCCGTACAAAAAAATAAAAAAGTTTGCAATACTTGATAGAAAAATAATCATGGCTGAATAACGGATAGCGATGTTAGACTCATGATTGCGTTTGATTGCAAAGCGCAATACAATGTTTCCAGCTAATGGACAAAGACAACAAAACGAAAGAAATATTTTTTGAAAGATTAACATAAAAACATTAACAGTTTTTATCAAATTTAAAACAGCATGATTGACGTACCATAGAGCAGAAACCAAGCAAAATGAAGCAATATACGTTAAAAATTCAGAAGTCATATAATTTAACTTGTTGCTAAGACCAAGTTTGTTAACATCTTCTCTAGTGGGAAACCCTTCATCCGTTATCTCGAGTATAAGTATACAAGCAACAATGGCAACAGCTGCATCGCTCATAATTTCAACTCGTTCTTTGGGAACATTACCCTTAGAAAAATGCTCTAAAAACATATTTTTTTCAGTTTCTTCAAAGTGATTTATACGTCTACGAACAAACCAATAAAATTTGCGTATTAATGGTACAATGATCAACAGTGCAATAAAAGCCCAAGACACACCATAGTGAATAAGAACGGAAGCACCAGCAATTATAAGCAAAAGCAAGCTTACTAATGGTCTAAAAAGCATTATGAATGTTAATTCACGGAGTTCAAGCTTTGTCCAATTTTTTAAATCAACATGAAGTAGATTTGGTGAATGAATTGCATACAAAACTATAGCAACATCTATTATTTGAAGAATTCCCAACACAACGCACGTTGATAAAAATGAAACTTTCTCATGAGGGTAATGCCCTTGCAAAGCTAACGAAAAAGGAAGAAACGAAGTTACCAATATTTCAAAAATGACGAATGCCAAAACATAATCATCCGCACGTTTTATTACAATTGCTCGAGTGTTCATGTTTTCCCAAATTGAAAGAACAATATGAAATCCAACAAAGTATTCAATAAGGTTGTCGGAAATTAAATGAATGTGATCAGAAAATGAATTGTGGTCTTTATGTTCAATATTTTTTAATGGAATTGCAAGAAATGTTGCACAAGCTGCCATTACAGCATCAAAATAAGCTAGCATTCTATTTAATGACGTTACATCTGCTCTGTGATGATCTTCTGGTAATGTTTCATTTATATGTTCTTCATAGTATTCTTCTAGATGTTTAATCCTTTCCCTTCTATTTATACTTTCGTTCAAATTTTCTTTTGATTTCAATTTCATATTATTACTACAATAAAAATAACTTCTTATAAAATAAATCTTAAAAAAAAAAATAACTTCTTACATTTAAAGAAACTTATTTTTGGTAATTTTTGAGTTATAAGAAATTATTTAGAATAAATTTCGTATAAATATAATATTTATATTCTATTTTATTTTTAACCGATTTAATATTTTTATATTTTGCTTTGATATTAACACGAAACCATTTTGAAATTCATCCACAATCTTTATACATTTCTTTCACATTTTTACAAAAATACTTACACATAGGTAGATATCATAAAAGCAAACTTTTAACATTTATCTAAGACATAAGTTAACATACCTTAGACATAAGCTAACATTAAAATTTTTTTTTTTTTTGAATTTCACAGATAATTTTATTGTTAATTTATTTTACAAAAATAAAAAGATACATTTAAAAACTAACATTTGATATATTATTTTAAATGAGAACAGTTAGTTAAATAAGATAAATAATTAGATAAATAGATATAGGTATATCAATAATAAATTACTTATGTATACCAGTATGTAAGTTTTGATTCATAATTGGCCACTGCAAAATGTTTGATTAGTAAACAGCTTGCCACTTGCTCTATAAATCCTTAGATAGGCAGCGTGAGCGTAACGCAACCCAAATGGTTCTTTACGCGTTATGTAGTAAATATATAAGTATGTATGTACAATATATATATATATATATATATATATATATATATATATATATATATATATATATATATATATATATATATATATATATATATATATATATAGAACAAAATTGTTTAATACATTTTCAAATTATGCTTTTTCAAAATAACAACTTTAACAAAAAAAATTTGTTAAAAAGTAAAAATTAAAAATTATTTTTAGCAAAAAAATTTATTGAGATGACTTGTAAATATACTTATGTTAAAGGGGTAACACAGAAAAAAAAAAAATTCTACCATTACTTTTAAGTGTTTGCTTATTCGAAGTTTTAATATGCGGTATAATGAAATATTTGCAAACGAATTACTTTAGCCCGATACTTTTGTACCGGTTACTTAGCCCGATACTTTACCTATAATTTTGTACCGGTACTTAGCCCGGTTCAATTAAATACTTTTGTACTTGTTCACATTCTTGATCTCTAATATCAAAAATGAAGGCAAATTTGCCATATTGGAAAGCTCCCAAACACAAAAATACAAAGATCGCACCTAAAAAACTTGTTTATTTTGTGCTTTTTAGTTAGTTTATACTTGCTCAACCAAGTGACATCTTTCAAAGATACTATTATATTCAAAAAGTTTTATAGGTGTAAATTTAGGAAAAAAAACCATTTAAAAACATCAACGGTATAAAAAAAATATGCCATAAAAATGCAGTTTTTAAATATTGTTTTTGCTCACAATAGATTTTTTACCGTTTGCTTACAATAAATTTATTACCTTGTTTCGATTACTAGTTTGAAACTAGTTTGCTAAACAATTTTTTTTTACACAGGTTACTTTGAAATATTTATTTTTCCGAGTTAACTTAATTACCGAATTAATTTTCACAAATTACTGGATCAAATAATGTTGATTTTTTTTCAAAACTTTAATAGTAATAACATCAACTACTCGACACTATATAGAAAGTGTCATTCTAAGTGATGATTCCGTACTAACATTTTTTTGGTCTATTGCTTCGCAAAGTTTATTTATACTTAGTTAAAGTATGAAAAAGTTTTAGTTCAAAAAAACAACCCAGATCTATGCTGATAACTTTTAAACCAAATGGTTTACACAACTGCATACATCTTAAACAATTTTTTGCTACTTTGGCGCATAGCATACACTATATGTGGAAGGTCTAAAGATAAAAATGGCATAAATAAAAATTGTCTGGTGTCTTTCAAAATTTAGTATTGACTCCAAAAAAGTAAATTTTTATTAATTCAGCTAAGTTTTATGCTGTTAATAGGTTTAGTTATAAATAAACCTTGATAATGATTCTCGCAGAAACAAGGACACAAGAGACAAGAGTATATATATATATATATATATATATATATATATATATATATATATATATGTATATATATATTTACTATATATTGCGTAAGGAATCTTTGGGTTGTGTTACGCAAATATGTTACAAGTCTCAAGCATTTTACAGTGGCCAACTAAGCATCAAAAGTTAAATACTGATATACATTAATAATTTTATACATTACTAATATATATTATAAGCGACTAAGAGAGATAAGAGAGATACTTTTGTATCTCTATATTAGTATAGTAATATAAATTATTATACTAATATAGTTATTATAATATTATATAATATAACTATTATAATATTACTATTATATTACAATATATTATATATTATAGAGAGATATATTATAGAGAGAGAGAGATTTAGGTATGTATATATTACAGTAAAATACTTATGTAACATTACTTCAATTTAATTCCTATTAATGTCATTAGTATTATATTGTAATATATGCATATCTAAATCTCTCTCTACATATATATATATATATATATATATATATATATATATATATATATATATATATATATATATATATATATATATATATATATATATGTATATATATATATGTAGCCTACATATGTACATATATATATATATATATATATAATATATATATATATATATATATATATATATATATATATATATATATATATATCTACATATATATATATATATATATATATATATATATATATATATCTACATATATATATATATAATATATATATATATATATATATATATATATATATATATATATATATATATATATATATATATATATATATATATATATATATATATATATATATCAAAAAAATGTACTAATAAATACATAGGTTGGAGCATAGCAAACAACATAAAAATAATCAGGAAAGTATTTTAATCCAATAGGTATAACGTTTCACGACATTAGTTACTCGCTTATCCATATGTGACAGAAGTTATGGTATTTTAAACAGAAGTTATGGTATTTTAAACAGAAGTTTGGTATGTTAAACAGAAATTATGTTATTTTAAACAAAAATGATGGTATTTTATTATTTTACTAATTTTGAAGAATAGGTGTACTTAATATTTAAAAATCAAATTTTTTAATTTCAAAATGAATAGACTATATTCCTTTTTAAATGTTAATAATATTCTTTATCATAAACAGTTTGGATTTAAATCTGGTCATTCAACTGATTATGCAATCACTCACCTTGTTCATGATATATTTAAAGGGTTTGATGAAGACAAGTATACCCTAGGTGTATTTATCGATTTAAGTAAAGCTTTTGACACTGTCAATCATCAAATCCTTCTATCCAAACTGAAAAGTTATGGTATAATAAATACTAATTTGTCCTGGTTTGATAGTTACTTGACTAATAGAAAGCAGTTTATTTCATATGATAGCGGAAAAACGGAATATAAGTCAATCACCTGTGGTGTTCCTCAAGGATCAATTTTAGGACCACTTTTATTTCTCGTTTATATTAATGACTTATATAAGTTTTCTAACATTTTAAACTTAATTTTGTTTGCAGATGATACAAACTTGTTTTATTCTAGTAAAGATATCAGTAAATTATTTCAAACAGTAAACAAAGAACTTGAAAAATTAACCCAATGGTTCAAATCAAACAAACTATCTTTGAACATCAATAAATCCAAATACACTTTGTTCCATCGTCTTCATAAAAAACAAGATATTCCATTAAAACTTCCTGATCTTTTTATTGATAACGCATTATTAAAAAGAGAGCAATCAATAAAGTTTTTAGGTGTGGTTCTGTATGAAAATTTAACCTGGAGGGACCACATAGGTCTAATTGAAAATAAAATATCAAAAAATATAGGTGTTTTGTATAGAGCCAAGCAGTTTTTAAATCTATCTTGTTTAAAAAACTTATATTTTTCTTTAATTCATTGCTACTTAAATTATGCAAACGTTGCTTGGTGCAGCACAAACGCAACAAAAGTAAAAAAACTGTTTAGTAAACAAAAACAGGCTATAAGGATAATTACAAACGTAGACCGTTTCTCTCACACTAAAACATTATTTAATAAACTTAATATTCTAAATGTATATAAACTAAACCTTTACCATATTCTTATCTTCATGTTTAAACTTGATAAAAAAATGTCACCAATGTTATTTAATTCACTTTTTGAAAAAATAAACCACATATACCCTACCAGATTTTCAAAAAACAATTACATTCAATCCAAAACACATTATTCAGCAACCAAATTCTTAATTGCAAATCGAGGTCCTAAGCTGTGGAATACAATATTAAATAATGAGCTGAAATCTAATTATTCTTTAAACCAGTTTAAAACAAAACTTAAGCAATTACTGATGATACATGAAAATGAATTAAAGTTCTTCTAAAAAGCTTTTTAAACTAGCAAACAAAAACAAAAATTAACCTACTAATTACTCTTTAATATTATATTTAATATTCTAAACAATAGTCTGCTATTGTAAATGTATTTCTTATCTTATAAGTTTTGAATTTACAAACGATTTTTTAAGTTTTATTATTTGAAATACTAATTACTAAAAATATTGTAAAATTTTATAATTTCAATTTTTATTAAAAAAAGTTATTGTAAATTCTTTTTGTAATATTAATACTTATATATCATCTTATTTTACTAATCAGTTCTTAAATATAAATACTCTTTGAATTACTAAATATTTTAAACGTTATATATTTTATTTTTTACATTTTGTTAAAATATTTTATTTGATGAATATGCATTTTTTGGGGGGGCTTAATGATAAGATGAATTTTGTCTTCTTCAAGCCCCAGTCATGTAAATATTTGTTTTTATAAATTACGAGTGTAAATTATTTTCAATCGGCAAATACAATACTAAAAAAAAAAAAAAAAAAAAAAAAAAAAAAAAAATACAATTAACTTGCTGGCTCTTAATAATACTAGACTTGATCGTTTTATTCAATACTTTGCTCATTTTAAATTTCATTAGTATGTATAATTTCAAAGAGACATAAATATTATTGAAAAAAATAAATGCTTGTAAAAAATGAAATTTGATTTACAGAATAAACAGTTAAAAACATCAAAAAAAATCTATTACATAAGTTATCCAAAAGTGAAACTATGATAACTATTAAAAACTTTATTAAATATTTAGTTCAAACTAGAATAGTAAAAGTATTATTCTTAGTGATCTCTAATCATTTCAATTTTTTTTTTACAATTCTTATTTAACGTAAGTGTAAAGAAGTTTAAGTTTAAAGTGTGCACGAGTCAAAAGTTTTCATACCATGCTAAAAATAAATTTAACAAATCATTAATTTAATAAAGCGATTGACGCAGCTCGATCAGCATTAACTTGTAAATATGGTGAAGAACAACACGATAGTATAAACAAAGTCCTTATCTCGTCAATTAAAACTATAGTGCTTTACCAACTATGCGGCATTCAAAATTAAAGTCATCTCAAAAATTTAAATTGCAAATAGATAACGTTTTACAATCAAATTATAGCTTTAAATCACAGTTAATTGACTTTAAATTATAATAAAGTTTTGTATATTACAACAGTTGCATAATTGACTTTTATTTATTGATAAGAAAGTTGTTTTTGAGATAAATTTGTATGCAACGTATGAAAACCATAATACAAACAAGCAATCAAATAAAAAAGGTTAGTGAATAGTGCTTTAGTTCGAGGTTTGATGACAGCCCTAGTCATATAATCGGCATTGAGAAGAAGGGTGGCGTGAACTTCTGGTTAAATGCTGCTTTTCTATGCTTTGTGACAAGACTGTTAGGTCTTCTTGGAGCACTTTAACAATAACTAAAAAAAATCAATTAAAATTATACAAATGCTCAGCACTTGCATCAAGTATAAAAACATGTGTAAAACATTTTCCGTAAACAAATTCAACAATCGGAGTATATGATAAATAAATATCTATGTATGATATACCCCATGTATCATACATAAAAATTGTTGTATTATATAATCCAAATATTGCGCTTGTATAATGTATAATGCATTGGTATCCCTCCGTTAATTATCATTTTAAAAGGTTGTTTAAAAAGATTTACTTCTAACGAGGCTAATTAAAGCCTCAATTTCAAACAATGGAAATACATAGGTGCTGCACGTTGTTCAAATTAATAAATAAAACAGTATGTAGTTGCAAATATGAAGAAATTAAGCAGTTTATAACGCACAGGTTGTATCAACTTATGTCTGATGATATAATACATGATGTTGATGATAATTGATGGTGCATGAAGAACAAAGTATTATTATAAATTTTATGAATTAAAATTTCTCAGAAAATTGGGAATTTTTTTAAATGATTGCACAAATTTAAAAATATTTTTAAAATCTATGCCTTTAATTGATTTTAGCATAGCATGCATGGATTTAATTGGTTTAAGCATAAAAGCAGAATGAAATCTTTTTGCAGTCATGGCATATCTCAGTGCCAGATCAAGGGGGGCTAGAGGGCTTTAGCCCCGGGCGCCACACATTTAGGGGCTCCCAAAAATTTTAAAGGAACTTTTTTTTTATATGTTATTTTTAGGCGCTGGCCCATGAAAAGGCCTCTAAAAACAAAAATATCCCCGGGCCCCAAGAAGTCTTAATTCGCCACTGGCATATCTCCATGTAATTGTATAGGAGGCATATTTTAAAGAGCCAAAAAATTTGTTTTCAGATTCCGTTAAATAAGCAAGAGTTAAATTTTGTTTTAAATATTTAAATTATGCATATTGCACTATAAATATTTTTAAATATTTAAACTATGTATACTGCACTATAAATATTTTTAAATATTTAAACTATGTATATTGCACTATAAATATTTTTAAATATTTAAACTATATTGCACTATAAAACTATTGTAAAGATGTATTTTTATAAAGAAAAAACTCGTAAAGTTAAAAGTTAGTTAGGAACCAGATTGAAAAACTGCGCGCAAAACTTTGCAAAAGATTCAACTTTTCATCTGATCACATCACTTACTACATGTGATAAAAAAACGAGTAAGCTTAAAACTAATTAAATTAATACTTGACAAATGTATATATATATATATATATATATATATATGTATATATATATATATATATGTATATATATATATATATATATATTTATACTAATACTTTACTATTTAAGGTTATAATACTAATACTTACTGTATATATACAGAGACGTATTTACGGGGGGGCCAGGGGGGTTTTGGCCCCCGGGCGCCATGTTTTGACAGGGCGCCAGCTTTCAGAATGTTAGAATTTTAGAAAATTGTAAAATAGTCTATTTATATCATTTCACGAAAATTTTTATATTATTATTATGTTCAAATCATAGACCTACTTATCGACTTACTAAATATCTCTAGTTGATTTTAGAAAAATTTAGTTAGCAGAAGAAAATATCAATCAAAAGGAGATCAAATTAAACTTGCAAATTATACATAATTATGCGCCAATTATTCATCTAAAAACGTTGATTTGATACTGAAAGTCACGTGTCTAAACAAATTATTTATTTATTATAAATATTTTAATGATACGGTATGTAGCGATAGCTTAACGGTTAAGCTCATCACTCTGACGCTGGCGCTCCGAGGTCTTATCCTACGAGTGTTCTTATTTAATATACTATCTAATCTTGATATAAATAAAATTTATATTTTTTTTTGAATAAATGATTTATGATTTTTATTAATCAAATACTTGATCCTTATTTATTAATTAGTAAATAATATACTAGAAAAAAATAAATGGTGCGTTTTACCTAACATTTTCATTTTACTCTTAATTGACTTTATTAACAGAAATACTTAGGTATAGACACAGCTATTTACTTTTAAAAAATGAAATAATTCTTCAAAGATTCTCTTTACATTTTCTAAAAAAAAAAAACTCTTTAAAAATACTTTAAACTTTAAATAATCAGTTTGTTTTTTAATTTATTTTTATATAATTTGAAGTGATGAGCAGAGTAAATTACGCATTAATTATATTAAATTAGCAATTTGACTTTGATCGCCTTTTTTGCTAACCATCTTGTATATACCACGTGTGCACAATATAATTTTGAATTTTTAAGATTGCTGTCAGTTTTTTTTATTGTTGGCCTAAGTATTTTGTTCTTCGGTATGTTGTCTGCTTAATCCCTTGTATTACAGTATACAGTCTTGAAAAAGGTAAATATTCGTATTTCGATTATTGTTTTTAGTTTTAGTATTAACATTATTGTTATCATATATATATGATAACAATATATATATAATACACACTTTTTAGGATTCTTATTTTAAAAAGCAATGATGATTCATAGTAAAAAGCTTAGTGGCGCAGAAAACCGAAAACGAGCCCATGCAAAAAAAGAAGCTCAAGCAAAAATACTTTTAAAGACTGCTAAGTTAGAAACATATTTTAGCTTTACAGATAAGCAGCTTCACACATCGCCGGGTAAGTTTATTTAGCTAGAAAACCATACGTTTTATTAATTTTGCTTTCTAGCAAATATATATACATATAGGTACATATTGTTCTGTTATTTATTGTTTATACTTCATATTGTTATGTTATTTATTATTAAATGTAAATAATTTATATCTAAAATGTAGATATGTGTAGTAATCGTTATTTATGCTTTCAGTTGAAAATGTAAATAATACAAGCGATGAAAATGATCACAGCTTTATTGTTAATGAGAATAACCTATCAAATCCAGACGATTTAATATTAATATTATCAAGTAAGAGCTGTACTGAAACTAGTAAAACTCTATTGACTCCAGAATCCAAAGAACTAAATGAAACACCCTGTTTGTCCATGCATGAACATAACAAGCCCGAATGTTTATTGTAAAATCTTTATTTAAAATTTGATATAATTTATAAATAATATCTTTTGGTACATGCATGTTATACAAAATTTATTATATTTTTCTCTATAGAAACCAAAATGATCACAGATTCACTGTTAATAAAGATAATTTAACAAATCCAGACAATCTTATATTACTAAATAACAGCAGCACAGAAACGAGTAAAACTCTATTGTCTACAGAATCGGAAGAAATAAATGATACACCACGTTTGCCAATGGTTGAACATAACAGTCTTCCTAAACAAAGTATTGTTCCTGAGTAAGCTTTTTTTCATTTTTTTCATGGTAGGTTACAATTATAAACATGTACTAAGGTAGACTATTTTTTTAAGTCGCTTGTCATGTAAATTTATGCTGGAAATTAAATTATTAACAAATATAGTACACTCTGTACATTTTAAACGATACCTATATCCTCTAGTTATATTATATTATGCATTTATCTCTATTACCTAATGCTTGAATGTTTTTTTTATACAATTTGTTATAAAATTTGAATAATATTTTTTGGTTTTTGTAAATTAAACAAATATATTTTCCCTTTAGAAATGATCCTGCCAATTGGATAAAAAATCAAGAAGCGATAGATTATTTATCAATCAATGGATTTAACCAAAATTTAGAGAACAATAATTTCCAAAAGTCAAAAAAAATTTACACTCAAATATTTGGTGGGGTAAGACGTACTCGTTTTCGATATATGTCAAAAAGTATATTTAAATCTACTCTTGTTAATGGTGAAAAAATTAACCGAACATTTTTGATTTACTCAGAAAGTAAAGGATCAATATTTTGTGCTCCCTGCTATTTATTTGGTGGCACTACATCGTTTGCCACAGTTGGTTTTTCAGATTGGAAAAAAGGAGAAGAAAAAATCAAGCGTCATGAAAATTCACAACACCACAAATTGTGTGTAATGAATATGAAAGAAAGAAAAGAAGTATTAAATCGAGTTGATCAAAAGCTAAAGTATCAAGTAGAAACAGAAATAAATTATTGGAAAAATGTATTGACAAGAGTTGTAGCTGTTGTGAAATCCCTTTCTTCTCGTGGAATGTCTTTTAGAGGTGATGATGACCGTTTTGGATCTGTTCATAATGGGAACTTTATGATGAGCTTAGAGCTTATTGCTCAGTTTGATCCTTTTTTAGCACAACACATTGAGAAGTTTGGAAATAAAGGAAAAGGTTCAACATCATACCTATCATTTAATATATATGAGCAGTTCATAAGTATAATGGCAGATAATGTTATTCAACAAATGGTGAAAGAAATAAAGGAAGCTAAATACTTTTCTATCAGTATTGATTCTACTCCTGACATTAGCCATGTAGATCAACTGTCATTCATTTTTCGGTATGTTCAAAAGAATGGCTGTCCGGTAGAAAGATTTTTAGGGTTTTTACCTAATTCTGGTCATTAATCTGAAGAATTAGCAGAAGTTTTAGAATCGCATGGATTAGATATTAATAATTGTCGTGGTCAAAGTTACGACAATGCGTCTAATATGTCTGGTAGATACACAGGACTTCAAGCTCGCATTAAAAAGTTAATCCTTTAGCAACATTTGTACCATGCTCGGCACACTCTTTAAATCTTGTTGGTGAGTGCGCTGTAGACTGTTGTATTTATGCTTCTGAATTTTTTATTCTGCTTCAAAATATTTATAAATTTTTCAGTGCCTCTACTTATAGATGGGAAATACTTCAGAAGAATTTGATTAAAACAGAAAATGTATCTCTTAAAAAACTATCAGATACCAGATGGTCAGCAAGATCTGATGCAAGTATTAGTTTAAACAAAAATTGGATTGAAATAATTAATGCACTGTCTTTTATCAAAGATGATAAAACAGAAAAATCTATTACAAGATCAGAAGCTAACGGGCTATATTTAAAACTGGATAGTCTTGAAACAGCTATAATGGCCACATTATGGGGCGATATACTAGAGAGATTCAACAAAACTAGCAAACAATTGCAGTCAGTTGAGATTGATTTAGAAACAGTTGTAAGTTTATACGAATCTTTAATTCGATATGTATTAGATTTAAGGAGTATGTTTGATATCTATGAAGAGAGAGCAATAAATAAGTCAGGACACAAAACATATCGAAAAATACGCAAAAGAAAAAGAAAACTAACTGCAGATGAAAAAAGAGAAGAAGAAACAAATTTTGAAATTAGAGACTCTTTAAGAATTAATACATATTATGCTATAATTGATAAACTTCATTCTGAACTAGAAAGAAGAAAATTGTGCTATGATGAAGCCAATAAAAAATTTAACTTTTTATTTCAAATAATAAAACTTTAGCCATCAGAAGTTTACAAAAAAGCAGAGGTACTTCAAAATGTATATAAAAATGATCTTTCGTCTTCATTTGCTAACGAGTGTATACAATTCAGAAGTTATTTAATGAGTTTAACTGAAAACTTAAGACCTAAAACTATAATAGATGTTTATAAAATGATCAGAACTGAAAAACTTCAAGAGCTGTTTCCTTATGTAGATATAGCATTAAGAATATATCTATGCTGCCCAACGTCCAATTGTTCAGCCGAGAGATCATTTTCAGCATTAAAGAGGGTTAAATCTTATTTGAGGTCGCGAATGACAAGTGATCGTCTTAATAGGTTAGCAATTCTATCTATAGAATCTGTACTTACCATAGATATGAACTTTAATGACATTATAAATACATTTGCAAAACAAAACTCACATAGAAAATTATAATTTTCTATAGTGATTAATATAACTTAATATATGTTGGTATAGAAAATGTTTTTTTTTATAATGATCACCCCATATCAAAGTTGACATTATTCTTAAAAAAGGGCGCTTAAAGGAACAGAGCCCCAGGGCGCCAAAAATTCAAATACGTCTCTGTATATATATATATATATATATATATATATATATATATATATATATATATATATATATATATATATATATATATATATATATATATATATATATATATATATATATATATATATATATATATATATATATATATATATATATATATATATATATATATATAGACACACACACACAGTAAGTATTAGTATTGTAGCCTTAAAAGAGTAAAATATTGTAGACTCAGGTTAGCCCTCTATTTCTGGATTCTTTCCTTTTCTAAATAGGCAGTTATGTAATTTTTTAAAAATTGTTTTTAAAATTTAATTTTTAATTACTATATATTCTATTTAATGATGCTATGTGATAGTCAAGAAAGTACAAGCTAAACTGCACTTTTAGAAATTTTAAAAGTTTAACGTCTGCCAGATGTTTATCTTTTGAATCATAAACTAAGTGATGCAGCGATGAATACAGATTTTATAAATCAAGCAACAAAATTTGAAGGTATTAATTTATTACTTACTTAGCATTGGTCTCCATTACTCATCTTAAATAAAAGTAATAAAAATGTTGCCTTGGCTATTCTGTTCATTAATTAGACATTTACTACTTGTCTAACTTATTTAACGAAGTGCACCAACGAGAAGGTAAGCCATAGGACTTTGCACTCCGTTTGTAAATTGTCATGTTGTTGCCTAAGATTAGCTCTCCATTTCTGGCTTCTTTTCTTTTTCTTAATTGGCAGTTATGTAACTTTTTTAAACAGATTTTTTGTTTTTTTGTTTTAATTTTTACTAAATAAAAATCAACTTGAATATTTAAAACTTTCAACATCAGGAGTTATTTCTTTATTAATAAATTTTTTTTTTTTTTAATTAAATTTTTTATTTATTGCATTTTTTTGTATTTTTGTCTTTTTCTTTTTGTTTTTTAAATTCTTCACAAAATAGCTCCAAAGATACAGGTAGAATGCAACGCCTTTATGTTTCTTCTCTTTACTTTACATATCAGCACTATTTTACTTGCTAAAATAATTTGGTAAAATTTATACAATGATCTGACAAATCATATTTTTTTATATATATATTTAGTATATATACTATTTTCACCATGTACCAACTATAATATTTGGCCTTTATAATATTTGAATTTTATAAAATTCTATATTATTCTCTCCACAAGGATTCTTTAGTTTGCAATTTGTTGACTTAAAAGTGTTTTGTTCAATAGTAAGTTTTTCTCTACCCTTAACCAAATAATGGTAAAACAATATTAACACTAAGTGGTCTATAGTATTCTGCTATTGTAAAGCCACAGTCAGTTTTACCTTGATTAACGTAATAAACATAAATCCTCCCCCGGTTGTATTTCCTACTAAAACTTTAACTATTGTATGATTTTTATTATCTAATTACATAATTTTGTGCATAAATAATTAAGATAGTTTATAAACTTTGTACTCTACACAATTAATGATACATTTTACAGTAGGGAGCTTTTCCTGCATTTATTAGAAAATTTTCTTCCTAACTCACTCCATACAAGGCCATATGCAGATGTCTTATACATCAAATATATCCATGTATTTACAGTATTTGAAACTGCTCCTTCTGAAATATTGTATAAAAATAAATAAAAACAAAGATCAAAGTTCCCGTATAAACAAGTCAATGTTAAAATAAATAAATATATTTATGCATCAAGCGACTTTAATACTCTTGGTCGTCCGGTAGATGAAGTGTTTTTGTTTATTGGTTGTTATAGAAAATTGTTTTTTCCATTTTTTTCCAGGATCTAAAAATGCTTAAACAGCTTGGTTATTGATGGAAATCCAGTATAAACTATACTGGATAAATGAATCTACTAATTTACCTTGAGCAACATTTACTTTAAAGTCTACTTCCTCTAGTGGCGCTGACAATAATGTCAATAAAGAGATATCTACTTTATTTTGTGGCAATGAAAATTGTGCTGATGCAGACTAATCGTCATCGACATTTTTAAACAAACATTGTCTAAAACTTTGTGGTTTTCTGGATGTATCTGATACTGAAAATTCATGAGTGCAATATTGTCCTAAAAACTTTTATAAGTTTTATTTGTGTACCAAATGGGGTTTTATGGACCATTTCTTGTAAGAAATGCTTTTGACATAATCAAGTAGATTTGTTGTTTTTAAATTATCTTTCTTTCCTTGTCTTTTTATTAAGTCACACCAAATATTTCTTTCTACAGTTAAAAATGTGAAAAATATAATATTTGTTGGAACTACATTATCTATCATAGCTATTAGAAAAACATTTATAAAAAGCATATTGCAACCCAGACAATATCGCCATTTTTAAACATCGTCGATTTGTTTTGATTGTTACAAACACTGCCTCGTTTTTACGGAATGCTTTATGAAAAGGTCTATTGTATGAATGATTGTTGTAAAAATGATGTTTTATTTAAATTTATATTCAGAGTTATATTCAAATTAAATTAAATATTTAAATTGTTGAAATTATTTAATTTAGTTAACTATTTAAATTAATTTTTTAAATTGTTGAAAAAAATATAAAATAAGTTTTTAATTTAAAATGAAAATATATTGATAAAGTTGTTGATTAGCGTTATAAAAAGTCAAATCTTTTCCAATGTATAAATAACAGAACAGTAAATTACGTTTAAGTTTTGCATAGATAATGCTCAGCCCTTTTTAAAAAAAGCAGTCTAAAGTATTGATCCCTGTAAACACGTGTTCAAAACGTCTTGTGTTTATTAAGACATTTTTAATCTGTTAGGATTTTTTTTTTTTTTTTTTTTTTGCTAACAGATAATATTAATAATAAAAGTTTTAACAAATTTAGCAGCAGGACTTCGAGAATATCATGAGGATCTTATCATGAGGCCCTTTACAATGCTTTTTAGTATCGAGTATAATACAATATAAATACGTAATATTACAATGTAGTAATACAATATTAAAAATTTATAAACAATAACAAAACGTTTGACAAAACACAGTAATAAAAAGCAATAAAATATGAAAATAAAAGCATTAAATAGGTAATTTTGCAAAGAAATCACGAAAGTATTCGTAGATAATAAAACATAATACAACAAAGTCTAATATACCAGCAATAATGAGAAAAAAAAAAACTCAAAAATAGGCAAAGATATTTACAATCGAAAAAATGATTTCTTTTAAATGCGGAGTAATTTAATTGGGTTGAAAAGCCAAAATAAGGTAAAACTATATAGTTCCTAAGAAGAAGCCCACAATTAGGCATACAAAATTTTTCGTATTTAGTTTTGCAAAAAAAAGAGCATTGAGATAGTTGTCAATTTGTAAATTTTATTTGTTATTCGCTTTTAAAGAATAAAGGTATTGAAATACCTGTGGGTTACTTTTTCTTTACACTCGAACATAAACTTTCCGCATGTTTCAGTATTTTTAAATTTATACAACATTTTTGAATTTTTATTATTAGTTTAATTATTTATATTTTATGAACATATACTGTGAATTTACCATATAAGTTTGTTACTTAATTTGATATTATCTTGTCACCATAATTGAATTTAAAATACGAATATGGAAGCGCGTTTAGTTTGTGATATATTTTCTAATTAGATATGTGATTCATATACGTTTGAAGAAAACTATCTGAAAAACTTAGATGAAATATGCTCTCACCCGAAGGATTTATTTGTTAAAAGTTTGAGCACAGTTTCAGAAAGCTTGATCTAAAATCTTTGCGAACGCTTATATACTGAAATCTTGGATATATTTCGCACAGAACATTTCAGTGATATAAATATAACGTTAGACTCAAAAAATCCAGCTGAAAAGAATCTTCGCAACAGATATAAAACATCATTATGTTTGGTAGATATTTATCTATTTTCGATCACAATATGCGAAAAGCAATTTCATAAAGATATGGTTAAGGTCATAATCTCGACCATAAATGTTGAAGTTATTAGTAACTAGTTTTTAATCTCGTCAGTTAAAGAATTAGTTTTTATGACAAAGTCGATTTAAATAAAATGCAAAGAAATAAAAGTGAAGCTAGGTCTTATGTGAGAAAAATAAATTCATCAAAATAAACTTACTGAAAACCTTAAAGTATCAAACGAAAATACATTTTACGAATTATTCTATTACTTATAGTTTTATTTCTGTAAAATATTGGAATAATTGCATTATTTTAAAATTTACTAAACCTTTAGTGTATCTTATCTAACCCATATGCCGGTGTCGCGTTAAATAAGTAGATCGTTAAATAAGTAGACAGTCAGTTCTGCGTAAGCTTAACGCATGCGTAGATACGATGTAAAGCTTCCGTTGGGTAGTTTTAATTCATCGTTAAATAAGTAGCCTTGTTTACGTTAGGTATAAACTTAAAAAACAAAAATACAGGGTTTCCCACTTCATTTCGACAACGTATCATTCAATTTCGACATTGTATTAGTACATTTCGACAAAGTTTTATTCAATTTCAATACCGTTGCATTTGATTTCGACTGTTTTGCATTCAATTTCGACAGCGTTAATAATACTTAAATTAATATACAAATAAAGCAGTTATTCTTTCTAAATACATTTAGATAATATAATTTTTTAATTTGGATACAAACTAAAATCTAAACAAAAAAATTATCGTATATAAGGTATTGTAATTGCAAATACTCGCGAGTAAAAATAAAAATTACAAAAGTTTATTCTTCAATGGTTCTTTTCTTGAACACGGAATCATATACCTCAGTACGTGCGCAAAATAATTATTACAGTTTGTGCTAGTAATATTCAATGCACTGTTTTGTATATTTTCAAGCAGTTTCTCCTCAGTTCTAGACGAACATCTTCTGATAAACTGTTTCCATTCAGAAAATATATTTTCAATAGGGTTTAAAAAGGGTGAATATGGAGTTAAAAATATCAAAGAATGCCCAGCACGTACTATTTCATTATGAAAAACAGCAGTTTTATGAAAACGAACATTGTCTAACATGAAGATAGCTCCAGCAACTTCATCAACAGCTAATTGGGCTAATACTAAACGAATAAAATCTAAAAAGCTTTCTGTATTAAATGCTCTTGTTTGTGCTTCATATTTCAAAATTTGTTTTTGTTCATTGCACAACAGACGGAAATATTTCTTAACCGTATATTGGTCACTGTTTGTGTGACCCTCTTTCTAGCTAAAGAACGTCCTCTTCTAACTCGCATTGAAAAACTAAATCCTACTTCATCAATAAAGAATATTTTATTGTCATTCATAGAAGACAAAATGTTCATGAATCTTTCTGCATAAGAAGGTCTTTCATTCCGAATTCCGAAAACACGTCTTCCGAATTTTTTCTCTCTGGAATATTGTGAACACGTTTCAAAGTATAATTAAAACTATCAATGCATCTTGCATAGAATTGCGTAGATTGACTGACTGAAATGGATTTTTGTTCAAAAAGTTTTTGTTTAATTTCCTTAAGAGTTATTCCACAATTATCATCAATTCAATTTTTGATTAGTACCTTGGATTCTTCTGTTAATTTTTTGTTTCTAGAACCACCTTTTAATTGCCGTTCTATCGGCAAACCATTTTTATATTTTTTAATAATCGAATAGATTGTAGTTCGTTTAAATCCAAGAATATTTGCAATTTCTGATGGTGAGTTTCCATTTAAGTAAGATTCAATTATCCTTGAACGGTTTTAATTTTTGATTGTTTGATTCGGCATTGCTGTTTATAAATACTGAAAATGATATTTAAGCTTTTATTATGAACTCTTGTTGTATTGAAGAGTCAAATGCTTTTATTTACTTCATAAAAAATTATAACATTAATTTATTTTTTGATGACAATTTAATTATGTATTGTTGGGATATTTTCCAAAGCGTAGATTAGGGTAGTTCGCCGAAAACAAAACTTGCGAAAATTTCGCATCTTTATCTACCGTAATAGAATTGTTATTGCGGAAGTTGCACATGCAAAAATGCACATTCTGTAACGCGCTATACGAAAATATAAATAAATAAAATTCCGTAATAAAGCATTGCGAAAGAAAACTTGCGAAACAAATCATTTCGTAAGAATACTTACGAAATAGTTCCTTACGGAAAAAGCATTCCGGAATGTGTAGTTACGAAAAAGACGCAAAAGATTTTATGTTACGATATATTTAAGATATTAACTGTTAACAGTTTAAATAAAAAATAATAAAATTATAAAAAAATGTTGTCAAATGATTCTTCAAATGTTTATACAAATATACCTAATATATATATATATATATATATATATATATATATATATATATATATATATATATATATATATATATATATATATATATACATTAACGGGATTTTACTGTATATATATGTATATATATATATATATATATATATATATATATATATATATATATATATATATATATATATATATATATATATATATATATAAATATATACATATATATACAGTAAAATCCCGTTAAGTTGGACTCTCAATGAATAGATAAACAGTATGCCTTTCTTTTTAAAAAGTATAAAGAGGATGTGTGATAAACAGTTAAAATCTTTATTATAAAGAACGAGAGATCTCTCATTTCGTAAGAATACTTACGAAATAGTTCCTTACGGAAAAAGCATTCCGGAATGTGTAGTTACGAAAAAGACGCAAAAGATTTTATGTTACGATATATTTAAGATATTAACTGTTAACAGTTTAAATAAAAAATAATAAAATTATAAAAAAATGTTGTCAAATGATTCTTCAAATGTTTATACAAATATACCTAATATATATATATATATATATATATATATATATATATATATATATATATATATATATATATATATATATACATTAACGGGATTTTACTGTATATATATGTATATATATATATATATATATATATATATATATATATATATATATATATATATATATATATATATATATATATATATATATATATATATATATATATATATATATATAAATATATACATATATATACAGTAAAATCCCGTTAAGTTGGACTCTCAATGAATAGATAAACAGTATGCCTTTCTTTTTAAAAAGTATAAAGAGGATGTGTGATAAACAGTTAAAATCTTTATTATAAAGAACGAGAGATCTCTCTAAAGGTAAATGATATCAGAAAGAGTAAAAAGAAAAGAAATATATGTGAAACAGCGGGATGTGAACCTGGGTCTACGTGGCCAAATGTCTTAACTGAATGAGCTATACGTTCATTTAACTAAGTGAATAATAATATTTATTTAATATATAATTAAGAAACTATATAAAACAGAATTTACAGAAAGAGATACGTATGCAAATAGGATTCTATATATCAGGAATATGAATAGTAATGTGAACCTTTAGATGCTTTTAATTAATATCTGGACTCAAAAACTAGTTACTTTTAATGGAACACAATAGGCTGTCGGAGCCTCAGGGAAATTATATTCAGAAATGATTATATTAGACTCAGAGTTAGCTAGAAATCATTACAAAGTGTTTAGGACAGATGTCTAGTACAAATAAGCAAAAGATTTAAAGCAAAATGATTTATATTATTTGAAAAAGTTGTTTTACGTACATTTCATCATAATTTAAGTAGAACTTAGTAAAGCAAGGGAAACGTATTGAATTAAGCACAATGAACTCAATCTTAAAAGAATAACTAACAGAAGAGAGGTTGTCACTATTGTGAAGGTGACGAAAGATCTGTAATATAGAACATGGAGGTCAAAAAATGCTATCTTAAGTAAAAAGAGTTTGATGAACAAAAGTTACAATGGCTGCGGGATGCGAACCCGGATCTCTGCGGCGAATTATCACGTATCTAACTGATTGAACTATACAATCTTATACTTAAACTTATATCTTGTTAAAATTAAAAAACAATATTTTCTAAGATCGTTACTTCGAAAAGCGTATTCAAACAGGACTCTACATACCTTTAAAATCTGCTAGAACTTTAGTAACGTGCACACTTTTAGAAATTATTGAAATAGGTATATTTTATCAGAAATATGCTTAAGCTAAAGCATATTTTTGAGCCTCTTTTTACTATTTGCTTAAGCATATTCGAACCTGTTTCAAAAATTTCATATGCTTTAAAATAAAAACATGTATATTCCTACCCATCATTCTTATTTTTAATATACGTAATGAGTTCAAAAAACATCGTTGTATATATTTATTATGGCACGTTTCGTAAGTTTATTTCCGTTAAGAATTCTTTCGTATGTTGTGATCCGTAATACTTTCGTTTCGAAAGAAATTTTATTTTTTATCAATATTTCTAAAAATAAAACCATAAAAATTTAATAGTTATTATACTGAAAATAAAAATTCATTATAAATATTTTGGGATTTAAAGATGTTAATTTTTACAATTAAAATCAGTCTGGCAAACAAATTTTTTTTATAGACTTCAAAACGTCGTGTGGCGAAAATGTTTGTTTCGCAAGTGCGATTTCCGAAACCTCTACTTTCGTATGTTGCAAAATAGTTTTGTTTCGTATGTCAACTTGCGAAATGCTAAATTTCGGAAGTGGCTTTTGCGAAATAAACATCGGCGATTTTAAATGTTTTGTAACATTCGGTACGAAAAAATTTAATTCCGCGTTCTCAATCTCCTTACGCAAAAATGTTGTTTTTCCGGAATTGCACGAAATCCTCCGGTTAACAACCCTAGCGTAGATATCTTTTTTTTGGCAATTAGAAATAATTTATCCGGTCAATAAAAATAATGAATATAGCAATTAAAAACAACTATTATGGTAAGGGGCTATCCATAAAGTACGTACGCAGTAAAACCACTGATTTAGGACCCCCTCCCCCCTTGTACGCACTTGTATGCTTTCAACGACCTCCTCCCCCTTCTGCGTACGTACGCATTTTTTATTACAAGTTCAGGCTCTCCTCCCCTTCCTTCCCCAACGCATTAATTTTTCAAAACATTAAACACAAAAAAACATTTTGTTAATTTCTCTGTGCTTAATTAAAAACCGGAAAGTTATTTGTTAATAACTTTCCAGTTTTTGTTAAAGAAAGAAAAATATTCTAAAAAAGAATTCTTGTTGCGAGTATTTATATTTCATATTTCCTCAAATGGTGACTTAAATAAATCAAATATGTTATCAAATACAGGCATGAACTCTGCTTCCACACTTTTATAATCAATCTCCTCACTGATATCTTCACTTTTATTAATAGATTCACTGTCACTTACACTATCCTCACTCTCCATTTCAACCGTGTTTTTTTTTGTGTATGTGCTTTCTTGTGCCGTTTCATTGCAGCCTCGCTTGGCCAGTATTTATTGCACTTGTCGCAAATTCCGTTTGAGAGCTTTTCCTTTAACGATGGGCAATACAGATCAAATGGTATAATTTTGTATCTTAAACCTTCTAGAGGTATATCATGTAGCAAAAGTCGATGTGTCAGTGGTGCAAACGTTGATTGTTTTGATACGTTTTTAAAATATCGAGACGGTTCCATTGCTTTGTAACCATTCTCGCAGTATTCGTAGATTGCCGGAAATGGAATGAAACGTTGGGGGAAGTTTTTCAGCCAGTTTGTTTCAAACGGTGTGCAACATGACTCCTCTTGGCATTTTACGATTTGTAGGCTGTATCGCGATTGCTGACAATGTTTGTCTACCCAAACAGGATCTGGAATTGGTGGTTCATATGCTTTTCCAACTGGTACAGCCTGGCAATGAACAGGATACCCGTCAATGACGGTTTTCTCCCAAACTTGGGATAAAACGTCAGCCGCTTTTTGAAAGTTCTCTACCTCCAATTCATAGTCGATTGTTTTTCCAGAAGAATCAAGGTGATTGCCAAAAAAATCATGAGGAAGGACTATTCCAGCCAAATCACGAGAAAGAGGTGCCATTCTTCGTTCTACGGGGTTAAAGGCTGAAAGGCCAGCTGCATTCACACCATGAAGAAGGGCATCTAAATTAAGCAAGCGAAAGAGGTCAACAGCAGTTGCTAAGGTTTTAGGGAAACGTGGTGCTTCATCCTGAGCTCCATCAGTCTCCATTAACATAATTGGTCTACGTTTAACCTACTCGGTTTTAAAAAGCTCTCTAACATCAAAAGCATGTGTAAAAGCATTTGATGTATCGTGTTTCGCACTTCTTATGCGTATGAAAGTGTCCCCACTGTATGATACATTTCCAGTATTGTTAACTTCGCATACGCCATACACTGATGGGATCAATTTGTGCTGTGAGCTAACGACAAAATCGTGATCCATGAGTTTGACCTTGTATTCCATATGCATCAGCAACGGCGCTTGAAGGCTTGCTGCAGCAATACCCAATGGGACCCTGGCTTTATCATCGTTAGAAATGAAAAGCACAGCTTTTGGTCCAAACAATTTGCAAACTTCGAACATGTCGTCAATGAATGATTTGGCAAACATTCTATCGTCATTTTTTTTTCGCATTGAGTTTTCTGGACGTAACAGCTTTACTGGAACTGTGCTGACATGTTTTTTTCCTTCAGAAGTGTTTCCACGTCGTGGTAAAAGACGAAGGTACAAACCACTCCTACTCAAGGTAAAGCCTATCTTTGTCAACTCTTCCTGAAGGTCATCTAAAGTGGAGACGCTACGGAGACATTCTGTTCTTCGACGTTCGTCAGCTGCTGATAAATTTTGCACAATTTTTATAATTGTTGATAAAAGCTCTGGTTGGTCAACTTCGAGACGCGGTCGTCCAGTATGGTTTCGACTAAACTGTTTCAAAGCACTTGATGCTTCAGGGATGTTCTGACACACAGTTTCGATGCTCTCTTTAAGTTTTTGTCTTCGTTTTCTTTGACGAGCTGATTCACGAATCAATCTGAAAACGAAATATCAGTAAAGCTTTGATTCCGTTATAAAAACTTCTATACTTAAGGTTTCGCAACTTTTGGCTAATGTTGCAAAAGAAAAAGTACGCAAATTCTTATTTCAAATAAGAAAGTATTATTTACAATAAGATTATGAAAGTTTCTGTCTTTGAAAATGTTTGGTTTTTATAGCCAAGACGCTTTTCTATACGCATAAATAAACTCTGTATTATTTAACATATATCTCTTGATATTTACTAGAAACCTGACAGTTAAGCATTCTAAAATGAAATATCAAATAAAGAAATACATAACTAAATTGTCTTACCTGTCCAATTTTGTTTTTTCTTTTCTTATGGTTTCTTTCACAGTGTTTATTTGTTCCTTTGTTACGGTAGATAAACCAGAATCACGTACGACTATCAAGGATGCACGTTGTGATTCAAGATCTGAGATTTTCTTTCGACTCCTAACTTGTGCCGGATTTTCTCTTTCTTTTTTGTTGTCTGTTAAATCTAAATTAAAAAATGCCAAAAAATAAGCTATTATAAATTCTTGACAATTACTACTAATCAATTTATTTTGGATATAGAAAAATAGGTCTAGTGGTCAACATTATAAATTTCTGTGACTGCTCTAAGGTCGTACGATGTAGTTTGATTTACAATACGGTTAAACTCAGTAGGCCGGGTGAATATAAAAGAGCAATTGCTTTTACTCAGTAATTGTTCAGTTTTACGTGAATAAAAAATTGAGCAATTATCCTCAAATTTCTATTTACGTAAAGTTGAGCGTTGTTGGAGTAAATTGTTCAGCTTTACGTGAATAAAAATTTGAGCAATCTTGGTCAAATTTTTATTCACGCAAAGCTGAACAGTTACTGAGAAAAAGCAATTGCTCTTTTTTATTCACCCGGCCTAATGTATAGAAAATCACAAGAGAGAAAAAGTTTTTAAAATATTACAGAAATTAGCTTACTAATTTCAATTCTTGCAGGCTCTGTCGTAGTTGCATTTAGGAAACTTCGTGTTTCATTTGACGAAGACGGCGCTGGATGGATATCTTTTTTCTTTTTGCTAGGTGGTGAAATGGTATTTCCCCAGAATGACTAAGTGATACTTTCGACTTTGTTACTTTCTCTTTTAACTCATTTATTTTTTTTTCATACAAGGATTCATTGTTTTTTACTATTTTCCACAACTCTTGTGCTTGCTGATACTGCTTTTGTTTTTCAAGTGTTGAATATGCTTTTTTATATAACTCAAGGAATTGAAGGTATTTTTTCTCGTTCCCGCGCGGCATCTTGGTCATAATAAATAATAAGTTTTTTTTCCAATGAGGCGTATTGAGTTTTCGAATAGAATCATAAAAGTTTTTTTTGTTTTAGTTTACTCAAGATAATTGCCGTTACATTGCATCATAAAAAGTGTTGGTTTCCATCAGCATTTAAAGTAACTATTTTTTACAATTATCACAATGATTGTCATATGCATTGTCACATGTATGTTCATTTCGCTTCGCCTGTCCTTAGCAATCTTAATGTATGTTAATATTAACTTTAATGATAAAAAAAATAATAATATTACCTTTTTTTATTTTATTGTTTTTTAAAAACAAAATACTAACCTTTTAAGAGAAATGGGAAAAACCAGGTTCGTAATTAAAAAAAGAATTCAGAAGAAGTTTTCTTTGATTACAATTTTGTTACTTTTCATATTGCTACAGTCGAATTATGTTGCAAAAAATGGAAAACATTATTTAGAGATATTATAGTTCGATTTTTTCTCTCCTCGTTACTTATAAAGAAAAATAAAAAACAATTGTAATTGAAGTCAGAAAAAAAAATAACATATATTATATTATGATTTTTTAACGTGAAATTCAATGTTTTTATAAAAAAACATTAAAACACGTGAAATTCAATGTTTTTATAAAGAAGTTTAGGAGAGATAGTTAAACCGCGTACGTACTCGCTGTCGTTAACACCCTCCCCTCCCTGTACGCATTCGTACGTTTCAGGATAACCCCCCTCCCCCCATACATGCGTACGTACTTTATGGATGGCCCCTAACTTGAAATAATTAATATCCACATTGTTTATTTTACCTATATACTTTACATATATCCAAAAAAATATTGAAACCATGTTCATGATGTCAGTACCCACTTTAAATAATGCAGAATTAAAAAAATAGCCACATTAATTATTTTATTGTCCCGATTAAATTCAACCCATTATTATTTAATAAAAATTTTCATCATAAATATAAATACTTTAATTCAAAAAAGAGTGTTTTTAAATTGTCGAAATGTGATGCAACAGTGTCGAAATTGAATGCAAAAGTGTCGAAATGTAGTGATACATCATGAGTAATAATATTTAAAAATTTTTTAAAACTATATAATTAAATTGCCGGCGCTGCTCAACTTTCTCTCCCCCCCCCTTGTTTTTATGATTGATTTTGATAGAGTACATTATGCTGATTCTAAACCATTTAAAAAACAAAGGTCTGAAAACTTGAAGAAAGTACTCTATCTTGATGTTAAAGTATAAAAATCCACATTAAAAAACGCTAATTTTCCACCATCTTTTTAAAAACATTTTACAGGGTTATTCATTCTTATATGCGCGTCTATTCATTTTTATATGCGCCTTTATTCATTCTTATATGCGCATTTATTCATTTTTATATGCGCCTTTATTCATTTTTATATGCGCATTTATTCATTTTTATATGCGCCTTTATTCATTTTTATATGCGCATTTATTCATTTTTATATGCGCCTTTATTCATTCTTCTATGCGCATTTATTCATTCTTATATGCGCATTTGTTCATTTTTATGTGGTTTACAAAAGCAATTGTAAAAAAGCAATTTGAACCAAAAAAAATCATTTAATAAAATCATTGAAAAAACAGTTTATTATTTCAAAGCAAATTTTTCTTATTTCCTGGTAAACGAGTTGAAAAATACTTATAAGACGAAGACTTTTTACATTCGATGATGGTTTATTTAACTTAGTATTAGTTTTTAGTTTAATTTTATTACATTATATTAAATTGTATTATTGTATTAAATTTCTTGATTGATTAATTTATTTTTTATCTAATTATTTATTTTTTTAGATTTATTATTTAATTATATAAAATTATTAATATCAAATTTTTGCCCTATGGATGGAATAGAAAATAATCGTAAAACAAGGTAAAATGTTACAAAAGAGCACATTGAAATGCTTAAACATTTAGTTGAAAGAAATTAATCTACAACAAGCATTTCCACTTCTCTTAATTTATCGAAGCGCACAGTTCAAAATCTTGTCGTTAAGTTAAACAGAGGAGAATTCGACGACATGGCTGCATTCAAGTCGTCTTCTGATAAAAAACGAGGTGAAAGACCTATAAACGCCTAAGTAAAAAATATTATCGGATTATGCGTACAAGAAAACAATCTTTGCACGCAAGAAACAATAAAAGAAAATCTTTCTGCAGCAGGCTTCAACATGTCTCAGCCTACTATTTCAAGAAAACTCAAACGCTAGGATTTATCAAGAAAACGTGTTGTGCATGTGCCAGAAGAACGAAATTCAACACGAATTATTAATGCACGCTATGCATTTGCAAGCGAAATTAACGGAATTTCAGATGAAAAACTTATTTATTTGGATGAAACTGGATTTAATGTGCACACTAATAGCACATATGGTTATTCGCTAAGAGGTGCGCCAGCAATTTTACAGTCGCTTGCAAATCGTGGCAAGAATGTTAGTTTAATTTGTGCTGTTTGAACAATGGGAGTGCTTGCTTATGAAACAAAAACTGGAGGCTGGAATGCAGATTCATTTTGTACTTTCATAACTACAATCATGGCATCAGCGATTAGGAATGCAAATGTGGAAATGCCGGTGCTTGTTATGGACAACTGTAAATTCCACTGGAGTCTTTCTGTTAGGCTAACACTAGCCTCTTATGGTATAGCTATTAAGTATCTGCCAGCTTACACGCCACAGCTTAATCCAATAGAAGAATTTTTTTCTTCTTTAAAACATACTTACAAACAGGGAGGAAGGCCTCGAAATACGGATGAGGTAATTAGGAAACTTAAAAATATTATGGATACTACAGAGTTTAATATAGTTCCATTTTACAACCATATGCGTAGTTATATAAATCAAGCTGATACTGATAGTTTGTGATATAATTCTTAGTTACACTAAGGGAGTGTAATATTCTAAGCAGTAAATTTGACTAACTATGACATTTATACTACTCTAAGAGATTTATTAGGATAATATTCTTTTTTTAGGTTTCTTCTTGTTGTGCATGGCCACTAGCATTATGTTTTGTTGCATGTTATCAGACTTGTATCGTCACTACTTTTCTGTATCAAGCAGAAACCAAAGCATTACAACCAACACTTCTATATTTTCAGCACTTATGTTTATCATTATCTTCTCCATCCTCCTAAACCAAATATGTTTATTCTTATTCAAATATTTTCCATCCTCCTTAACCAAATATGTTTGTTCTCCACTGATGACATGTTTCTTTACTATTATACATGTTTCTCTAATTTCTGGTCAAGGTAGAACTTATTATTCTTTACTTTGACATTCTGTTCAAAAACAAAAGTGTTCTCCATAAATCTCTTTATGTTTTACTAAACTGTTTAATAAGTGCTTGACTGAATGTTAATCTTGACACCTGTCCCCTCCAATCAGTCTTCTCTCTGTTATAAGAAGAGACAAACCAATCATTTTAGAAATCAGTGGAGAACAAACATATTTGGTTAAGGAGGATGGAGAATATTTGAATAAGAATAAACATATTTGATTTAGAAGGATGGAGAAGATAATGATAAACATAAGTGCTGAAAATATAGAAGTGCTGGTTGTACTCCTTTGGTTTCTGCTTAATACAGAATAGGTATTGGCCTACAAACTTGGGATACTTAAAGAAAACATCAGGCAAAAAATTATCAATACTCTTAAAGGTAAGATACTCTATATTTATTTTAATGGAAAGCGAGTGAAACAGATTGAAGAAGACTTTAACTAACTGTTTTTTTTAAAAGTGATAGTAGTCTGTGTTACACCATATGATATAGATGGCATTGATGACAAACAGCTGGGTATTGTTCAGTCAGAAAGGCTTCAAAAGTATTACTTCAAAACGCATCCTCGTTTTCATTATTTCTACTGCGGTGATATTCTTAGGTGCGGTGATATTCTACTACAGACACCATCCTAATAAATTATTAATTTATTATTATATTAATATTAGTTGTTATTTTTTTTTTATTGTAGTTATTGTAAAAATTCTTATTATTACTATTACTTTAATTTGTATAATTATATTTTTTATCTTATGTTATTATTATATATTTTTACTATTATTATTATTGTCTTTATTATCAAAACTATTGTAAAATGATTTACGGAAAAAAAATAGCTTGTTGTTGTTGTTGTTGTAGAGTTTATTATTATTGTGTATATACACAATAAAAATCTCAAAACAACTGCAGGTTTTGAGATGCTGAGACGTAGTACAAAATTAACTTCAGAAACATACATTAATATAAAATACATATTTTATATTATTGTATGTTTCTGAAGTTAATTTTGTAAAACTTTTAGGACTTCCATTTTATGCATTGACTTATTTGTCAATTTTGCCTTGAACTATTAGTTAATTTTGTTGTATATTTAAGTGTTGCAATTAAGTATTACTAAAAATACTCATTAAAAACAGTCTAAGATAAATTTAACTGTAAATTTATTATGGATTTGAACCTAATTTTCATAAAGTGACCCAAGATACTGACCAAAAAAAGCTAGTTGTTCTAGGGCCACTAATTTTTAAACCATACTACTTAATGGAATTTTATTAGTATAAGTCAATATACTTATACTAATACAAAGTAATTAGTATACAGATTTGATGGTATCAGTTTTGCCATTTTTACACAAATTTCCGCTAGACTTTGTTAAACCTCTTGCTTTACAAAACTTGGAAAAAAATGTGTTAATAAAATTACTGATTGTTAAAATAAATATACTGAAAAAATAACAATTTATGTAACTACTTTATTTTATAGATTTTTGATACTCTTCAAAAAACTCTAAAATTTTAGATTATTTGATAAAGTCTGCTTATTTTCCTCAAACCAATCAACGATAAAAGGTTTAGAGATTAAACTGGTAATGGTAGTACCAGTTTAATCTCTATTTTTACTTGTTTTAATTCAAGTAGTTTTTCAGAAAGTTTTATTGGGTGTTTTTAAATAATGTGTCCTGATGTTGTTTCACATTTGAAGTGTGTTCAGTTTTATGATTCACTCTTTAATAATTTAAGTAAAGATGATGCACCATTGTTAGTGCATAGAGTTGTACATGAAAATGGTTGTGATTATTTTTTAAAAGGAAATGCGGCAGTATATTTAGGTAGCAGTATCAACCTAAGTTTGATTATATAAAAAGGTAATGAAATGAGGTAACGCTACCTGAAATGTATTGAGAATGGAACATTAGAGGTGTTACCTTTTGTTACTGTGTTATACTGTCATAAAAGGTGTTCCTTTAGTACTATCATTGTTGTGAATGTATCCTATTATTACTGCTGTTTTTATTTTTATTTGCATGACTTTTTTTATTTTATTGTTGGTTTGTTTATGTTTGTTATAGTTCATGTTTTTTTTTATTGTTGGTATTGTTTATGTATGTTTTAGGTAATATTTAAAAAGATCATTAATTATTTTATTTTTGTAAGTATTTTATAGATGTCTAATGTTATACAATTGGTTAGTTTAGGTCAACTAGAGCTTGTTCTTTATTTTGTTACTGGCATGATGATTTGTTTTGTTCACTTAGTAGTTGTTTTTTTCTTACTGTCATCAGTTATTCATTTTATCAACTAGGGTTATTGATATAAATATAATTAATAGGTACAGTTATTGAAGTCAGTTCTTTATTTACATATATTTGTTGCGATTGCAGTTAACTATAGCTACTATTACAACTACACCAAAAGTAGTATTTAAAAATAGGCTATGTAATTTTTAATTATAATGAGATGTTTGATCAGTTTTTTTTATAGAATATTGTGAAAGTATAGACTATTCTGGCATGTTGATACCATGGCTGTTTTAACATTTTTAACACTTTTATGTTTTAAAAATTCAAATCTTTTTAGCACACATTAAGAGTTCATTTTATAAATCAATTTATTGACATATATTGATCAATGCATTTATTAAGTACTCTTCTGGTACAAAAGCAGGTACTTTTATTATTATTATTTTTTATTCGTTGCAATTTTATGAAATTATTTATATTATACTATATTTCTATACTATATAGGCTTGTAATTCCATGTGGAAAATTTGAATTTCTTCCGAAAATGCCCAAGTTGATATTTTTTAAAAGAACTTAAAAACCATGTTATTTTATTTTGCTATTTATATTAAGTAAGGATATTTTGATCTTGTTTTCCAAATAAAATTTTATTGTAGCATAAAGTGTGTCGCTTCTTTAATGTCATTTTTATTTAAAATATTCACATAGTAAGAAATAGTAAACTAAGTTTAGGTCACATTTTATTATTATTGTGCTGTACATACACCGTTAAAATCGTCGAATAATACCTGTCTAGGTTGTTATTCAACGGTAATACAGTAGTGATGTAGTGGTAGAGCGCTCGCCTCATAATTGAGAAGTTCTGAATTTGATCACCACCACCTCCCTGGTACTACCGCACTTAACTTGTTTCTCCGCGTAGCGGTTTTGTTTGTTTTGGTTTGTGTTTCGGAGCTAAAGAGTTGTGAGAGGGTTGTAACCAGAACTAAAGCAGCCTCCACGACTGGAGTGGCTTTTTCAGTCTCTCCAGTCGTGACACGAATTAATAAATTCTCTTCTTTTTTCTGTGAAAACATCAGAATACTTTTGTTAGTATTTATCTGCGTAGAATCAAGTAGCAATTACAAATTTTACAATTGATAGGTTTAAGGGATAAAGATAAATAATTTAACGTAAAACATTTTGCTAAAATGCATAGTTAAATTGTTTAAGAATATAATAAACTTCCTTGTGAGATGACTATTTTAATTGATATCAGTAATGACCTAAAAAAAAGGCTCTTTCTTAAAAATATGTTACTTGTCATACTATACTATTAAGGTATAAATTACGACTAGAATAAAAGTCGTGAGTTAAATATTATTAAAAGTAGTAAATTATCACTTTAAAAATGCCATAAAGTAATAACAATTTGCAT
Source organism: Hydra vulgaris (assembly GCF_022113875.1). Lineage (NCBI taxonomy): Eukaryota > Metazoa > Cnidaria > Hydrozoa > Anthoathecata > Hydridae > Hydra > Hydra vulgaris. Next base: position 18,745,477 of record NC_061164.1, read on the forward strand.
GACAAAGTATATGCTTTTAGTTCGGTTAACGTATGTTTTTTTTTTTAATTTATTCGTCTGGGTTAACAAATAACGCCTTAATTGTTCAACTTGTCTACTTATTTAACGATCTACTTATTTAATGTGACTTACTACGTTAAATAAGTATCCGTAAACTAACGCATGCGCAGAATAATTTTTTGTCTTATTTAACGATCTACTTATTTAACGTGACACCGGAAATAAAATAAAACTCATCAACTTCAATATGGTTTAATAATAAGAGCTCAAGCTGTTTTGTCAAACTTGAGTTGCAGTAGCCAATTCATCTAGAGGTTCGAAATTGTCAATTGGGGACATGACAACGTGTTTAGCATTTTGCAAAGCACCTTAAGATCTGAAAAAATACCATTTTATCTTGGATCGAGTAGAGCAGTAACTGAATAACGTTTGTTTTTTCAACTACTGAAAAAAGTTTTTTCATTGCATTTTTCATAGCAACTTTCAACTCCTGAACACTGATATTGCTAGAGATTGTTTCCAAAGCTAAAATTATTGTTGTCACAGGAACTGATGAAAGAATCAACACCTAACAACATTTTTGTTGCCTCATCAAAAATACTTAAAAAGTTCACCACTTTTTCACAGAGGCTCCAATCTTGGATAGAAAATTCAATTCCCACTGAAGGAAATTTGATTAAGGTGGCAGCTTAGGCTGGCTTTACGTATAAAGTTTGTTCAAGCATGTAACAGTAGCGTTTCATCTTGTAGCAACGTCGCTTTTTAAGTCAATTCAGACTTTCGTATCCATTTGGATTTCTTGCTTTCTGCAAAGTTCAGTGTAGGAAGCAATAGAATGGTATGCGTAAGAATAGAGTTTTCGACTCTTTGCAATCAGTCCGTCTATGTTTTTCGTCAAATTGAGAACAAGAGATGCAGAATTTGACATGGTTCCAATCTTTAGAAATAAAGTGAACCGTCATCCCCAAGTATTAATAATGAAATGATGACCATGCATTAAGACAGACTAACACACATTCAACTTCTGATTGAACCAACTTTTCTTTGAGACCAAATTTTATTTTTTCATAAGTTGGATCCACTAAACTTCTTTAGTATTTCTTGCTAGCAATTTCGTAATTAGGAGCAACAAGAGCATGGTGCCTCAAAAACTGTAGGAACTCTAGATTTTATCATGTCAATTATTTGTTTTTTTGATCGTATATTAAAGATTGGAGCTGTCTCTCTCTTGTTTAATTTCAACTCAGCTTCTTCGTTGGCTTTTGGATTTTCCGAACTTTCTGGCATAAGTTTGATGTCAGGATGATGATTCTTCAGGTGTGATGTTAGTCTATATAATCCTTGTTTTTTAGGTTTGTCTGATCCTTTTGAAATTTTGTCGTTGCATGTTTTGCACTGAACTATTTTTGTATTGTTTGCTTTAATAATGAAGTATTTCCATAGTAAACTTGTTGTTCTATTTAAATTCATTTTGTTAGAATGAAATATAAGGCGGTTTTGCAATGTTGCTGGTTTGCGTCAAACACAAATTTTAAAAATATAATTGACAAGTTTTTTGTATTTCCAATATTTATTGTAATGATTGCTACACAAAAATTTCCTTAACAATATACTTTCTTTGAAAAAATATTACCAATTTCAATACTACAATTCCCTTAAGGAGATTACAATTGAAATTGCTGTCCAATTGAAATAGTTGTCAGGCCCGTAGGAACAAAAATTATACCCCAAAGCTACCCCAAAATAGTTTTAAGGCCTTTTTTTTTAGTCATTTTTTTGGTCGATTTCTTTAAAATTATTTATTTGAAAAATTATTGGGGGAGGGCGGAATGGACTAATGCCCCTGCGGCCCCTCCCAATCCCCCGGTTGCTACGAGTCTGGTTGTCCAATTGGACATTGTTTTCGAAGGGAAATTCTCGCGTGAATGCAATTAAAAACTGTTACGCTAAACTTAAAAAAGAGTTGATTGAAAAGAAACAACAGATAATTTAACATTTTATTTAACACTTTACAGATATTATAAAATTAGGATATAAGTTGGATTTTTTAATTAATTGTAATATTTAATATATATATCTATTTATATAAAAGTCATACTCATAATAACAATATTATTTTTCAAATAATAACGATAAAAAACTTTACAAGATATGAATATTATTTAAAAAAAATTATTTCCTTTTCAAACAAAGCAAAACCTTATTTCCGTTAATTCTTAATCTTATCATTTAATTTAAAAAACATCTTTTTTAAAATTATTTTATCAAAATGATAATGCTTAATAAAGCTTTAAGATATCCATTTTCAGTAGCATTTCTCCGGTCAGAGTTGTAGGCCGGAACCGAACCGAATTTTGGTCGATCACAAATCTGATGGATTCAAATGTGTATTAGATAATAAAGTATTCTAATAACTCAATCTCCTCACATTTTTATGCGGGTTACAAACCTTTTGGGGTATTTTAGTTCCCATGCTGTGATCATTTCAATTTTTATACTAATTTTTTCCACATTCTCATTTGGTTTAAAAATAAACAAACTTAAATTTAGATTATGATAAATTTTTTATTAAAATGGTTTGAATTGAATTTGACTCGCTTTTAAAATGGGCTTAAACAACCCCCTCAATCTTTATTTATTTATTTATTTTAATTTTATTTATTTTAATAGATAGAATAAACATTTTTAATTATATATGTGACGGTAAATTGTTTTTAAGACCACTTTTCGAAGCCTTTTTCCTTTATATGTTTGTTAGGATTTTATTTTCCACTTTATTTTCTCCACCTTTAAAATTGCATATCTTTTTTTCTAGTTGACCTCAGATAATAAATTAGGTATCAAAATTTGTCATTAATAATCTCTACATAATAGAATTTATTTGGTTTAAAAAAAAAAGTTTTAATTTTTTATAAAGGTGCCTATATACATATATATATATCCCAGCCGGCACAACTCAGAAAATAGTAACGCTTGGTTTCTGTTGCGTTTTTAAAACCTTCTAAAACAAAAAGAATAACACGTATCCTAAATGGTTTTTATTCCGTGAAATTAACTATTACTATTTACCATAAATACGAGTTAAAGTATTAATGGTTTCTCCGTTATGGAAACGTAGTATTATATTTTAATAACTTTCCGTAAGGAATGTGAAACCACTGATGAAAACATGCAACATTTAAATTTGACTTTAAAACCTCAAAAAACACGTGTTAAACTCTAGTAAAACTGCCCGTAATATACACATGCTTTTGGTTTACGCTTGGATCGTGAAAAACACGTGCCTATATAGGTTTTATTTCCGAAAAAGAAACTAGGTGTGCCGATAGGGATATATATATATATATATATATATATATATATATATATATATATATATATACATATATATATATATATATATATATATATATATATATATATATATATATATATATATATATATATATATATATATATATATATATATATATATATATATATATATATATATATATATATATATATATATATATATATATATATATATATATATATATATATATATATATATATATATATATATATATATATATATATATATATATATATATATATATATATAAACTAAACGCAGCCATTTCTTAAACCAAAAACTAAAAACAAACGAGTCGATACAAATAGCTTTTATGGCTTCAGTAATGTATCAAGACAAAATACTTTTTGTTGTTAGCACAGCTCAAAATATACTACATAATTTATATTACATAATTTACACGACATACATATTACATAATTCATTTCAGCCGCTTTTAAAAATAGCATATTGCTCATAAATATACTAACACAAAAGTGTTAGGTTCACAAATAACTTTAAATAAGTGCTCCGAAAATGTATGTTAATGAAAAATGTATAAGCTCCGAAAATGTATAATTTTATTGATATATCTTCTGCAAAACTATTATTACGCTTTAGTTATTTAAAATATTTTGCCATTATTTACGAATTTATTTGTTTGCATATTTTAATTTTAATTTTTTATTGTTTTTTGTTTTTACCAGTTTGTTTTTTGCCTTAGTTGCATTTTACTTATATACAAAGCTATTGCTTGTGATCAATTGCTTTTTTTTATACACCCGGCCTTTTTATAATTCCCTTTTAAAAATTTCATTCATTTTTATGATTAATTATTAGATTAACGTTATCTCAAGTTACTATTTCTTTAAGCTCAATGCTGTTAGAAATGGTTATAACTGACACATAATTGATTGAAACTATTGTTTGATGCAAATTATCACTGAAAAGAAAAAAAAAAAAAAAAAGTACGAATGTAGCTATAAGTAATAAACAGTTACAAAAATAGAAAAAATCAATATAAAACAATGTTATATATATATATATATATATATATATATATATATATATATATATATATATATATATATATATATATATATATATATATATAATATAAAACAATGTTATATATATATATATATATATATATATATATATATATATATATATATATATATATATATATATATATATATATATATATATATATATATATATATATATAAAACAATGTTATATATATATATATATATATATATATACTGGTTACACACTAATATTTAAAAACTAAATATCGAGAAATCAGTTAAAGTGATATTTATAATAAAACAAAGAATAATTTCATGAAATCATTAGATATGAAAAATATTAATTTCCTGTTTCGTTTAAAACACATAAACTTAGAAAAAAGAAATTGTAACATACATTACATGATGATAAACAACTTTATCATCATGGTGAATAACAGTTTTATCTTTCCACATACTTATTTTTTAAGATCTGTTGTACTTAGTATATATTTCATTCCTTCTCATTATTACTATCACACGTACAACTGTAAAGTTGTTAGCATTGTAAACTTACAATAACATAAAAACAAATAAATAACTAATAATGCTATTTATAGTTAAAGGTTTTGAAACTAAATTTTTGAGCACAAATGACTTTACAAAAACAAAATTTACTATTAATTAAGACATATATTGCGGTTGCACACTTCGAATTCGTAATAGTTCAAATATAAATATATTTTTAGTTTCATACATATGTTCATTTTTTTTTCATGCATATATATATTTAAAAATTATGTATATATAATTCATATATATATATATATACTTTTTAGTTAAAAGTCATAAAAATGTTTGATCAGGTGTAAATATTTAATCAATAAAAGCAATAGATAAAAACCTTTATTTTATTTATGCATCCATAAATTAATTATTTGCTAAATTTTTGTTTTAAATTTTAAAAAAAAATGTATTTATTTTTCAAAACTTGCTTTTTGTGGTATCCCATAAGTGGGATAACAATAGGTAGTTGATTATTTATTCAACAAGTTTTTTCATAACTTCCTATTTTTTCTTTTTTTTTTTTTTTCACTTATTTGAAATTTTAGGATAAGAGTCTGAGTATTTTTAGTACTCACAATCTGATTCCCCAAATATACATTTTCATTTTCTTTTTCATTTTTTTTTATTATTATCTCTGCTTCTTCTTTTTCTTCTTTTTTTAATGCATAAAACAAAAGTAATTGTAACTTTTTAAATGTTTCATTAAACTGTTTAAGTTATGTAACATAAATATGTTAAAATAGCTAAACGTTTTTTTATTTTTAATATTTTGCAAAATGTTTTATACGGGAGGAGGTTAATTTTGTAACAAATAATACGAACATAAGCAGTGAGAAATGGTTGGGGTGTTGAGGGTAAGACTTAATGAAAACATACAGTTGTGATGAGGGTAAATGGGGGTTCTTAACCAGTGGATTTTCTGCGTTATCTTTTATTGTCTGTTAAAGTTAAATTGCTATAAATTGTAGAGAATAAAACTTTAGGTCAGTGTATGGTTTAACAAAATACTTACGTTACTAACTAAAAAACTAGTCGGGTGGACACGGAAAAATCCGGTCAACTTTAAATTAAGATTTCTCTAAAACCACAAACGCTTTTTATTTCAATTTTTTTTATTATTAAATTTATTTACATCAATTAGAGTTTCAACTTAGTTTTAAGGGGCCTGATGGGCTGTTTGGCAAGAGATCGAATTTTATAGCGGGTTGATGCCATCATTTCGCAGATATTTTCTATTTTCATCTTATTGATGACAGCAATCCACTTTTTTTGGAAATCCTTTTTATTTTTTAGTACTCCACCTGTCTTACGAAGGAACTTGGATGCAACTTTTTCTCGTCGAATTTATTTAAATTGATCATCAAAAGGTTTATCTTTGATCTTATAGTAAAATTGTTGATCTGGAAGTTGTGAAAAGTTCGCCTTGCAATATGTTTCGTCGTCTTCTATTTTACACATACTTTTATCCGTCATTATTCTAACCAACTTCTTTGCGCGTTGAGTTCCTCTAATTTCACCATTTAAGCTTCTCATAGATGTATTTTTCTAATGAAATGCTTTAGTTCCAGCATTTTCAAGTAATTTTTTGATATAAGAACGCAAAATCTTGAATTTTCTTGCTAGATCCCGCTATGACTGGTTTGGATTTCGAGCTATTGAACGTAAAATCGACTTTACCTTTTTAGATTTATGGAAAGTTTTCTTTCTTACGCTTCTAAATTTTCTTTTGATGCTTTGAGTAGTCTTGGACTTAGATTTTGGGACATTTGTACGTTTAGCAATCAAACGATATGAAGTTGATGAATTTTTGCAAAAAAAAATTCACAACTTATTAACGCACATCAATTTGTTTCCGAAATATTTTGCAAATCATTGATTTGTAAACAAAAGTTTATCAACACAATTAAAGATAATGACGTAACGTTTAATTAAAAAAATAAAAGAAATAAAAAGCATTAGTGGTTTTAGAAAAATCTGAATTTAAAATTGAACCGTGTCCACCCGATATATGTTTAAACCAGTTTTAAATTTCCTGCTTGTAAATGGGGTATTGACAATATATTTGTAGCATTAAAAAAGTATGAAAACCACATCCGTTATTGGATTATGCATCTAATTTATTTGATAATTCTTAATGATTTAGCCTTCAAACTAACTGAGGTAAAGTGTCCTTTAATAAAGAGGGTATATAATTAATTCTTCGGCTTTTTTTTTTTTTTTAATATTTTATTCGTCATTATAAATATAAATTTGTATAACATTTTACCGTGAAATATATGACTGGTGCAAGTAGAAGACAATAGTCTTATCATCTTGTCCCATTTTTGTCGTTGACAAAATATAACAAAATATAAACCAAATACAAATATAACAAAATATTTATAATACATATGATTTTTTTTTATATTTTTTTATTTTTATTTTACAATGAACATCATTAAATAACCAAGCAAGTAATATAATATAATTTCAAGAAAGGGTGAAGGTTTAAATTGAAAAAGTTTGTAGTGTTTGTAGTTCTATAGTTAACGACTCACACTCCGCATTATAAATACTAAGATTTTCTGATATTTGAAAATAAATTAAATTATGAATTAAAAAACATATTCTACTTTCTCTGCCACCAACTCGGACTTGATGAATTGATTTGTATCTTGGTAATTGAAGATTTGAGTTAACGGAATCTTCAATTTAGCACCAAGTTTGTAAAAGACATATTACCTTAAATTTATGGTTTATGTTTCGTAACATAGCTTTAAGATTTTCAAAGTTTTTTTTATGACTTCTAATGTTTAGGGTTAATGTCGAAAATAATGGCTGCGCTAAGTTAAAATAAGAAGATACTTCCTCAACATTAAAGTAACAAGAGTCAATTTCAATTTCATTAAAAAGATTTATACTAGGACCTTTATTTTAATTCAAAAGCAGTGAATTATTTTTATCAAAAAATTTAAAAGTTTTTGTTTTATTTGTTTTGTCAGCCATTTGTATAATTAGAAATAAAAATATATTTTTGAAAACAAAAATTAATATTTTTATTTACTTAGATCTTTCTTGGTAAAATCACTTTTTAATTTAATAATTTTGTCGTACCTTACAGCAACGTTCTCTCTCCTTTTTTTCTCCGTTTTCTCTCCTTAGCTTCACCTCTGAAAATAGCTTCTTTCGAAGTCTCTCGAGAGTAATCTTCGTTTATATAAATGTTTAGTCGATGGACTTCTTTCAGGATTTTTGCTTTGTCTTTTAAATCTTAGTAATTTTAGAATTATAGCTCTTGTTTTTCCGTCTTTTTTATATCCTGTGCGATGGGCTCGTTCGATCTCTACTTCATTCACTTCCAAAGTTTTAGAGAATAATTTTAAAACTTTATCTTCAGTCTCATCCCAGGTTTTGTAAACACTTTCCGTAATCCCTTTAATTCTAAGATTATTTCGTCTTGAGCGATCTTCTAGAATTCTATTTTCCTCATTAATATTTTGTATTGAGCTTTCTTTCTCTAAGTTGTTATTTACCGTTTTGACTCATTTAATTCTTTTTCTAGTTAGTTTATTTTGTTTACGTTATTAGCAGATTTGTTTTCAATCAATCCCAATCGATCGTTTATTATTTTCAAATTAGAACTCAGAATATCAACAAAGTTTTTTTCTTATTGTTTTAGTATTTTTTTCAGTTTCTTTTTTGTATTCAATGAACATTTGAGTCAGCATTTTCTTTATTTCTGATACTGTTGCAGCCATATATTTTTTAAATAAAATTCACAAGGAACGAAATATATCCTGGAATATACAGATTTTAAGACACGTGCTAAACTAAGACGCCATCTTTAACCCGCCATTATTATATTATTATTGCCATTATTACATTAAGGTGAGTTTCCACTCATCCGTTTTTTCACGGAAACGGGAAAGGGACGGGAAAAATAATCACGTGGGCATGCGTAGAATAACATTTAATTTGTCTGAAGAAAAACTACGCATGCTCACGTGATTATTTATCCCGTTCCTATCCCATTCCCGTGAAAAAACGGATGAGTGGAAACTCGCCTTTATTACTTATACTGACAAAATATGATAATACCTATGACACTGGAACTAGAGAGCCTATATACTCAGAGAGCGGACATACGGAAAATACGGAAGAACGGCGGCCATGTTTTTGCCAAACTAGCGTATGACATTCACGAATTCAAGTAAAAACAAAAGAAAATGAGCACAATAATATTTTCAACAGAAATATATTTTTAAAAATTAAACCTTTTTATGTTTTATTTTTTCAAAATTATTTTTCGACAAAATTATTTATTTATTTACGAAATACCTTTAAAAAAAAACAGCAAAAAAGTAGTTGTAATTAATAAGTAATTTTAAAAAAGCTTTACAGTTTATTTTATAAATTAGTTGAACCTAAACCTTTAGTGCCAATGCATCCATTGTCATACTCTTGCTGCCAAGTTCACAAGAACCTTTTTTAGTTTTTTTCTTTTTACATAATAAACGCTTTTTTTTAAGGCTAAATATTTTAAGTCTGAATGTTATAAACCTGTTTTTTAGATTCAATTTAATTTGATGACAACTAGGATACAAAGTTAGACTTTTAATTTGTTCATCAGAATTAATTTTCTCTAAAAGCATAGTATTACAATTCTTTTGGGAATTAAGGTATGGCTCAAAAGATCTGAATATTAATTCCATTTTTAAAAAGAATGCAAATGTTGTTTCATTAGCAAAAAATAAACTACCCACTTTGTGCTCTTTGTCTGTAACAAACTTTGTTTAATCAGCATTAACTCTATTTTTAGAAACTAGAGATTCAAAACAAATTGTGCAAACTTTTTCATAACTGCTTTTTGATGATTTTTTCAAGAATTGGGCAACGCAAATAAGTTTCAAGTTATTTTTAAATTGAAGAGCAGTAGGAATTACTTGTTTTGCACGTACCAGGGAAAAAAGATTCTCCAGGCAATCCTGCGTAAATCGTGATGTCATTAGAAAATCAAACTTTTTTTCTAAAAGAAACTTATTTTGCAAGTTAATAACTGATGTTGTTGATAATATAACACCAGATTGAATAGGTTTCCACCTTATTTTTCCAGTTTGGCCTAATATTTTTAAACCATTGAATATCTCTATGATTTCATATAAAAAAGTTATTGTTTCATTGTAAACTTTGTCATTTTTCATGCTAAGAGCCATACCTGGGTTTCGTGAAGTCATTAATGTAAACCATTTATCAACAGTTCCTATAAACCAAGCACTTGTGAGAATAGAATCATCTTTTATTTCACTTGCAATAAATTTTAATCCACAACTTACATCATAATTCATTACAGATGTTGCTCTTGATACTTTCATTTTGTTGAAATGTTTTTCATCAAGATGTAAGCTTGTAAGCAAACTTCAAATCCATACCTTCTTGAAAGTCTACAAGCTTGTTAAGGTGTTTTGAATCTATAATTGGCGATTGAAGTTTATATTTTTCTTGAATCTTAGCTGTTATTATAAAATGTTTGTTACATAAAAGAGATGTTCTTATATTCTTTAATAAATGTGGTACGTCTGCTAAAAAATCAAAAATCAGTAGGGTCATATGGGTGTTTAATTGAACTAGAAATACTGCCACTTTTAGTACAGCTAATATCAAAAGATTTCCACATTGCCTGGTTAATGGCACCCATATAAGAAGTAACACTATTAACTTTTAATCTTATTTCTTCAGTATACTTTATTATAGATAGGACAATGTTTTTTAAAACACCCCCATTAACAGAACTTCCAGTATAATAATATGCAACAGTTTGTTTCCATCTTGTAGATATTCCTCCAAGCATAAAAACTAAAGCATGGTTAGCTTGGCCATAATGTTCAGGTAATGTAACAACTCCATAGTAATAGCTTGTAGATGTGTCATAGTCACTTTCAGTTATTGACATTTCATCAAGAATTAAAACACATTCTTTTTCATGGATTTTCATGGCATTCACCTTAGTTTTCATAAACTTAAAAACTTCTGTTAGAATGCCACTTTGAAATTTTATATTTTCTAATCTTCGTTGTAGGGTAGGTAATAATGGGTATGGTAAATTTAAACGAAGTAAATTTTCATAACCACTTTGACCACATGTAAATTTGAGTTCTAACGCTTCATTTATGGTATCATTTGACCATTTAATGAATTTCATATTTTTTCTACTTAAGGATAAAATTTGATCTTCTTTGAATATTGTTTTCAAAACTCTAAATTTATCTCTCTTTATATGATTATATTTTTGAATAGTATTTATTCTTGGTTTCGATTTTAAAATGTTAATTTTTTTTTTTTGACTAATGACTTTTTTTTCGCATTTCGCATTTAAATCTTGTATAAGTAAACTTTTATCAACCTCAGTTGTGCAAAGTGATTTAAATACTATATTGTTATTTACTTCAATTAAAATATTTTCCACAACTTCTCCACTTTCTATATAACTTATTTTCTTTTTTTTGGTATTGGAAAACGCTCGAGTGGAATTTTTCGCTTATGTTTTGCTCTAACATGTTTAAAGACAGTAGGAATTGCATTATGTTTGAGTTTTCTTGATCCATCTTCTCTGGTTTTTTCCCATTGATTATCATCAAAGTTTACCTTAATAAAAAAATTGAACGAATATAATGTATTTGTATGGATTCTAAAATAACTTATTTCTAGGATTAATTACATAAAACTGTATTTTCTTATGATTACTTTACATAAAAAGCTTGTGTTTGTAGGTATTCAGTTAAGTCGTTTAACTTTAGAAATCCAAATCGCCCGTTGTTTTTCATTTCTTGGGAATAAATCCTTTCTCAGGCCAGTTATGGCAGCCTACTGCAGCACAACCAGGCATACTTTTACAAATATTTAATACAAATTTAGTAGTAGACTTTATTCGCAGTTAGTATTTTTGGCAAAAAGATGGCGTCTAAAATCATAAAAATCGAACAACCAATCAAAAACGATCACACGTATGTCCGCTCTCTGAGTATATAGGCTCTCTAACTGGAACTATATCACTGGTTGTTTATAGTAGGGTGTTTTCCCTGCTCGCTGTATGTATATATGGTATGTATATTTTACGGCTACAACTATAATAATAATAATAAAAAAAAATTAAAAAAAAATACCACTTCATGGGTTTGTGGCATTAGTGCAAGTTGAGTTAATGGCATAGTGTTACGGGCTTATGGCATTATTCAATTTTATTAATTTCATTGTTGCGATACCAGAAAATAAATTTGTGGCGAAAATTGAGTTCGACAGATGGGACAATATTATTTTACCTACACTTACAAGATTTTATTTTGAGTATGTCTGCTAATATTTTGAAAAATAAATGAATATTTTGAACATAATTAAAATGAACCAAATTATTTATAACTCAAACAAATTTGACCACGAAGCCATGCCTAGAGTTCCAAGGTTCGACGTCAGCTCTAGCCTGATAAGAGACATTGGTAATAAAAAAGGCGTGAACTTCCTAGAGCTAATCCGCGGTGCTCTGTGATAAAACCGTAAGGTTTTTTAGCACCACATTATTAACCACACACACACGCACAGACACGCACAACATACACACACTCTCAGAATAAAAAATTAAAATATATAACTTTAAATCTAATTACCTATTTCTTATAGGGGAAACCGGGACAAGATAACGAATGGGGAAAGATGGCTTTTTTCAACAAAAAACTTAAAAATAGGTGAAAACGAAACTATATTTACTTCTGGTATTTTAAAACGCTAAATAGTTTTTTTAAATAATATTAACGCAATTTTATACACATAAATTTATTTTTTGTGCTTAAAAAAGAATACCTCGGTTTCGTTCATTCATAATCGATGGTGTCCTGCAGGTATAACTTTTTTAAAATCATTTTTTTGCAATGCGTGTTTATTATTGTATTACTTTAGTTAGAGTAATACAGTAATAAATGGTAAAATTAAACCATTCGAAAACTTTATTGAAAAAACTATTATAAAGATTAATCAAGAAAATAAAAGCCTGTTTATTATTAGAGACATGAACCTAGATGCTCTGACTTACCAAAAATTTCCTAAAACAAAATCATTCTTTGATATGCTCTTTAAATTCAATGTCTTATCAATTATTAATAAACCCACACGTGTTACTAAAAATTTAGCAACTGCAATTGACAATATTTTCATTAATAACAACCTAGAAACAACATTTGAATCCGGAATATTCCAGACAGATATCAGTGACCACTTTCCTATTTTCTTAAAAGTAAACTATTTAAAAACTGCGTCCGATAGTCAACCAAATGTTATCAATTTGAAAAAACGTATCCTAAAAATTAGCAGTACTAATGAATTAACATGTAAATTAAAACAAGAAACGTGGAGAAGTGTATATAAATGTCAAGATACTAACGAGGCTTTTAACAATTTTTTAAGTACATTATTGAAGCTCTTCAATGAAACCTGCCCATACGAGGATATAAAAATTAAGGCGAAAACACTAGCTAATCCGTGGATGAATAAATCGCTGTTAAAATGTTTAAAAAAAAAGTAATAATTGTATAATAAATTCCTAAAAAATAAAAACAATTACAAAAAATATAAAAACTTTTACCAAGCACTAATTAAAAATGCAAAAAAAAGCTATTACAGTACGCTAGTTTTCAAATACAAATTTAATAGTAAAAAAACATGGTCCATAATTAATAATATAATCGGTAAAGAAAAAAACATTGCATCTTTACTACCTAAAAGAATTAATATTGATAACACTGATACATACAATGAAAACTTAATTTCAAAAGAGTTCAACAAGTATTTTACAAATGTTGGCCCAAATCTTGCCAATAAGATAACACCAACATTAGAATCATTTAAAACCTACCTAAAACCCTCTAATGAAAAAATATTGTGTAACATAAATTAAGCTATAAAGAATTTGAAACAGCATACTTTTCTTTAAAAAAAAAAAAATCCCTAGGATATGATGAAATACCTAGCAACATTTTTAACAAAACTAGCTTAAGCAAACCTTTATTTCATATACTAAAACTCTCATTAAAGTTTGGTGTTTTCCCTGATGCTCTCAAAATAGCTAAAGTAATCCCAATTTACATAAGTAACAATTATTCGAACATTACAAATTATAGACCTATATCTATACTTTCTGTATTCTCAAAATTGTTTGAACGCGTAATTTATAATAGAATATTCGAATATTTCACTAAAAATAACTTATTCTACCCAAAACAATTCGGATTTCAAAAAATCATTCGATTGAACATGCAATTATTGAAATAGTCAACCAAATAACTGATGGGTTTGACAATAACAAATTTACTTTAGGAGTATTTATAGATCTATCTAAAGCATTCGACACAGTCGACGATTGCATTAAAAAATTAAGCATTATGGTATAATTAATACAACCTATTTCTGGATTAAAAGTTTTCTTACTGATAGAAAGCAATATGTTAGTAATGTGCAATCCGGAATATTAAATGTCGTTTGCGGAGTTCCACAAGGATCGATCCTTGGTCCGCTCTTATTCTTAATCTATATTAACGACTTTTGTAATGCATCATTAAAACTGAACTCGATAATGTTTGCAGACGATACTAATTTATTTTTTACTAATAATTATATTAAACATCTTTATACAGATATGAACATAAAATTGAATAAATTAAATAGTTGATTTAAAGCTAGCAAACTGACACTTAATGTTGAGAAAACCAACTATACTCTATTCCATAAAAAAATACAAGAGTTAAACATTTCTCTTAAATTGCGCGAACTGTACTTAAATGATACAATAATTAAAAAGCAAGCAAGTATAAAATTCCTCGGAATCTTTGTCGATGAAAATTTATGCTGGCTTCCCCATATAAATTACATACATTCAAAAGTTACCAAAACTATTGGCGTAATGTATAGGGTCAGACCATACGTCAATATGCTAAGTCTCAAATTAATATACTTTGGACTGATACAACTTTTTATTAATTATGCAAATATATCATGGGCAATTACGCAAACTTAAAAACTTCAAAAAATTTATAGGCTCCAAAAACACGCTTACCGTATTATATACTGTAAACATAAACGTGAACATGCAAAACCTCTTATGAGAGATATGAAAATGATGGATATATTTGAAATAAATATTTATCAGCATCTAAAACTCCAAACATTTATATGTTTATACTTATATCAAATAAGGATGGTTTGCAAAAAAATTGCGATGATTGGAGACTGGGAACAAAAAAGCCCCAATATTTGAGACGTACCTGCCCCAAACGTGAGAGCAACAAGTTGATAAAACATTTTTTGTACTATTCTCAACAAGACTTACATTTATCCATAAATTTTAAATTTCATTGTAAAATATTTTAGCGTTCAAAAATTATGACGATGTAAAGTTTGAATCCCCCTCAATTCGAGGGGGTTACAATTTTTATATGTTCATAATTTTTGAGCGCTAAAATATTTTACTATGAAATTTAAAATTTATTGATAAATTTAAGTCTTGTTGAGAATAGTACAAAAAATATTTTATCAACATGTTGCTCTCACGTTTGGGGCAGGTACGTCTCAAATTTTGGGGCTTTTTTTGTTCCCAGGCTCCAATCATCGAAATTTTTTGCAAACCATCCTTATTTGACATAAGTATAAATATATAAATGTTTGGATGAGCTACATGTCTGGAAGTTAGCTATCTCAAACACCAAAAAATGCTGGATCCACCCCTGGATACTATAACAACCTCTTGCCAGCAAACTTCAAAGATAAGTTTGAAATAAATTCAAATGAAAAGTATGGTCTAAGATCAAACAGAAATAAAAACTTTAAATTGCCTCGGAAATGTGATAAACTCTCAGAATTTTGTATATCTTATCGAGGACCTAAATAATGGAATGATTGTCAAAAAGATTTTAAATTTATGGTGAAGTCTTTAAATTCATTTAAGTTTCAATTAAAAAAAAAAAAAAATTAAAATTTGAACTTAAGATAAAGTTTTTTCTTTTTACTTTTTTGATTAATTTAACCTTGTCTTAACTTTTTAATGATAACATTGTTATTATTATATTTTTATACGAGCTATTTATTCTTACGTTGTTTTATTTAAACTTGTACCTAGGAGTTCTATGAAAAGATTGCGATAACGTAATGTTATCCTTATCTTCTTTGAGCCCCTATCTAATTTAACTTAATTTTGTTGTAATGTATATACTTTTATATTTTATTTTATGAGATACCATATGTATACGTGCATTGTAATAATATTATACGATGTTAATCAGAAAAAAAAAAAAAAAAAAGTAATTGGTAGTTTTTAAAATTTTATAAAATTGGATGTATAAATCGCATGATAAGTCACGTGACAGATTTTTTAACCTGAAAGGAAGTTGTGGGCTCGAAATTTCTATATTACTTTAATTTTAAATATTTTATATAGTTATTTTCTTGTTTTAATTTATATTTCCGCATAAATTAATTTATGTTACCGCCGAAGTTATTTTTTGCATATATAATATTTCCGCATTATTTAAATTATATTTCCGCATAACCCTGTAGTAATCAAGAAAACGTTATAAAATATTTTATCTCAGACAATCACAGACAAATAGACGCCAATTAACAATCAGTTAAATCATCAAGTCTCAGGGAAACAGAATACAAAATTATTTAAGAGTAAGTATTAGTTGAGTTTTTGCGGAACAAATGGGCATGCGCCCAGTATAAAAGCAAAATAACTAAGTGGAAAAAATATAAATAATTGATTACATATACATGTCTATCCCCAGCAGTAAACGAGGAACAAGTTTGATCAAGTTCACTTTTATAGAGTTATATAAAGTTTTTAACTAGTCATTAAAAGAAAAAAATTCTCAATCTCTTACTTAAATTGTTAACATAGTAATTTGTTTCCCAGAAATCTCTAATCACTTACTTGATTACTACTTGATCTTTTATCATATCTTGATTACAGTTTATCTTTGTTCATCTTTAAAGCCCGTCGGGAAAAAAGAGTAATTGATTGCATGAGAGAGAGAGTTGATTATGCAATTTTAATATGGTTTAAGAAGATGTTTACCCAGGCACACGACGTTATTTCGACGTTGATTTACAGTTGATTTTTAGTCGCGACGTCGTATAAACAAAAATCAACGTTGTATAAACGTTGAAAAATATGTTTAAAACTATCAAATTAAATCGACGTTGATTCCACGTTAATTCAACGTCTATATTACGAGTTCGACCGTTCGTAATTACAATATGAGAACTAAAATACGCATGCGTGACTTAAAATTTTTTATATTAGCATAACAAATAACAAGTAAAGACATAAAAAGTTACTTATTAGCCCAATAAAAAAACAAGTAAAGTCACACATGCTAATAAATTAGGCCATCTGTTGCCTTTTTATAAGGTTTTGAATTTGACAATTTAACAATAACACATGGCTCAACTTGTGATGCAGTTAGTTAGGTAAATAATAAATTGATATGTTATAAATATAAAATATATATTATATATGTTTTTCTTATTTATATAATATATATATATATATATGCATATATATATATATATATATATATATATATATATATATATATATATATATATATATATATATATATATATATATATATATATATATATATATATATATATAGATTCCCTATATATATATATATATATATATATATATATATATATATATATATATATATATATATATATATATATATGTATATATATATATATATATATATATATATATATATATATACATATATATATATATATATATATATATATATATATATATATATATATATATATATATATATATATATATATATATATATATATATATATATATATATGTATATGTATATATATATATATATATAGGGAATCTTAGGTTAATAAATAATTAATTATTAACCTAAAATGGCTTTTTACTAACTAATGGAAAGTTTTATTGTGTTGAATTTGTGTATGAAAATGGATGATGTTTTACAAAATAATGATTTATCAAGCTTTTTTACCAATTCATGTGATTTAAAGAGTTTGAATATTTTTTATATTAAAAAATTTTTATTAATTTTTTAAAGATTTTTCTTGTAAAGTTGTATAAAAAAGAATTTGTGCTTGCTCCTTTAGTCCATGTTAATGGTTGGTAGAAGGATCAACATAAAAATTTAGCAAATTTTAGCAACTGTATAATGTATCATAACGTACAGTTTAAAGTTGTATTCTTCTGTTAGCTATTTTACATGAACAAATTTTTAATATATGAGTATTTTTTCTATTATATTTTTTATTATACTTTTCCAGTTGAAAAAGTATAGTAGGGCAAGCAAAATGTTCATTCGAGCTATTTGGATAGAAAATACAGAGAAATAACGAGAGAAAACTGGATTGATAATTTTTTGTGCTGGCCATCATCATTAAATGTAATAAATTGTTTCAATGAAATGCATAAACCGCATCTAACTAATACAGATTTACGCCACTCAAAGTTAAATGTCATGGAGATAATGTAATTTTTTTTTTTTATATAAACCTTAAGTCATTTCTTTTTTTCCTTGTTTTTTTAACATGCTTTCATTCTGTATATGTTGTTTTCAGTGTTTAGATATATTCTTTATTATATATTCTTTATTATATGATATATTTAAAACATTTTTAAATTGAACGAATATTCTTAGATCATGAGTTATGTGATAAATTTGCCACTACTAGTGATATTCAGATAGAATCAGATTCAGAAAACGATAACTATTTTAAAAGATACTTAATTCAAGTATTATTAGTTTTATTTTGATATTAATTTTTATAGGAGCCACTACCATGCTTATGCAAGAGAAAACATAATAACCAACAGAATAGTAAGCAAGTACCTACTCCTGTAACGCAAAAAATGAAACAGAAAACAATTTTTATGCATACTCCACATACTGTAGCTCAAGGTATTAATTGTCTGTCTGTAAGTTGATTTAGGAAGAAAAGATTCTGAACATTTTTTTCTATGCTTCAGTGATTTACACATTTTATTGGTTGCTAAATTAATACATTTTATTTAGTTTATGAATAATGTTTTATTTTATAAATGTTTTGTTCTTGTGTTTCAACCCTTTTAGAAATTAATTAATGTTTGGTTCTTTTGTCTTTCTGATATATCTTTATTGTTAGAAAGAGATGTTAGTAAAAACTCTTTCCAGTAATTAAAGTAATATCATGACAAATAGTTCTGAAAATTCTATGGATGAACTTGCAGCAGTAATTTAATGATTATGATAACAGTTTAAATGATTCTTGGGTGAGGTCAAAAGTGATGGGTTGTTTTAAACCATGACTTTTTGCAGTTTTTTAAATTGTTTTTTAAAAAAGTATTTATTAATAACTTATCCTAAGTTAATCTACTTTTTATAAATGTACTATAAAAATAATGTTGTGTAATTATTTTCTTAAACCTTTAGTTTAACAAACTTTCTAAAATTGGAGGTAAAACAAAAATCAAAGTTGAATTAACGTTGTTTCAACGTTGTTCTAACGTCTTATCAACTACGTATCAATCGAATATATCACTATTTAAAGTTGAAATATGGTTGATATGTAGTCGATAAGACGTTAAATCAACGTTGAAACGACGTAATCATCGACGTTGTTTCAACGTCGTAGTTTTCGACGTCGGATTTTCTTTCCAATTCAACCAAATTTCAACGTTGTTTCAACGTGGCATATGGTCGGTTTGCGACGTTGTTTCAACGTTATTTCAACGTCATTGTGCCTGCTGGGTATGTTTATAGAAGGTAAAAAAAAATAATAAGTTCACTTTGCTATTACAAGCAATTGTAAAGTTCTGAGGGATGGAGAAACATTGATACACTTGAGTAAACTCAAGTTACAAAGTTTACCCAATGTATCAATGTTTCTCCGCCCCTCAGGAGTTTACAACCTTACGGGTTCTAAACTATGCTCTGATATATACCAATAATATTTAGAATAGCTTCGTTAATAGGTATAGATGGAAATAAATTAACTATATCAAAAGAAACATGAACTTCTTTGGGATTTATTTTCGATTGCATGGCTTCATTAAAAAAAGCGTTTTGAATTAATAAGCCTATTTTTGTTTTTATTTAATGCTGGTTCAATAATATTAAAAAGGTATTCTGACTATGCCTAACGTCACCCGGAATTAAGCAACAACTGAATTATTCAATCTAGGTTCAAAGGTTGTGTCACTAATGCATCAGAAACTATCTTATATGAAAATTATAACTAATATTGAAACCTGCGCTCTACGACTTAAAAAAACTGAATAAATTAACATGGGTAAAATTTCTAAGATAAAACGTTTCTAAAACTTTGAGAAATTTATTTAAATTTAATTAAATGGTAAAAAAGACGTCGAAGAGATATTTTCGATGTCTTTAGACTATTTACCGTTTGACAAGAGTCAAACGGTAAATAGTCTAAAAATATATAAAAATGAATATGCTAAATAAATTTAAGGCCATCAAAATGATTATAAAACGATGTATTTTATTATGTAGTACTTAAACCAAGCTAAACATTTGCACTTCTTAAATTTGCCATGAAAGCCAAGTTATCGAAAACAGATATTGATATTTTTCTGTCTTCTGTGACGTGACTTTTTAATTTAATTTCTACAACACTTAATTTCGCTGAAATTAAGTGTTGCAGACCCATAACAATTTAAAAATCTGTTATTGACTAAAGACTATCAAAAACGAAAAGATAATTCAGCTATTTATTTTTTGGTTTTTA
>NC_061164.1:18767188-18791977 GCF_022113875.1 Hydra vulgaris
TTGTATAAGTAAACTTTTATCAACCTCAGTTGTGCAAAGTGATTTAAATACTATATTGTTATTTACTTCAATTAAAATATTTTCCACAACTTCTCCACTTTCTATATAACTTATTTTCTTTTTTTTGGTATTGGAAAACGCTCGAGTGGAATTTTTCGCTTATGTTTTGCTCTAACATGTTTAAAGACAGTAGGAATTGCATTATGTTTGAGTTTTCTTGATCCATCTTCTCTGGTTTTTTCCCATTGATTATCATCAAAGTTTACCTTAATAAAAAAATTGAACGAATATAATGTATTTGTATGGATTCTAAAATAACTTATTTCTAGGATTAATTACATAAAACTGTATTTTCTTATGATTACTTTACATAAAAAGCTTGTGTTTGTAGGTATTCAGTTAAGTCGTTTAACTTTAGAAATCCAAATCGCCCGTTGTTTTTCATTTCTTGGGAATAAATCCTTTCTCAGGCCAGTTATGGCAGCCTACTGCAGCACAACCAGGCATACTTTTACAAATATTTAATACAAATTTAGTAGTAGACTTTATTCGCAGTTAGTATTTTTGGCAAAAAGATGGCGTCTAAAATCATAAAAATCGAACAACCAATCAAAAACGATCACACGTATGTCCGCTCTCTGAGTATATAGGCTCTCTAACTGGAACTATATCACTGGTTGTTTATAGTAGGGTGTTTTCCCTGCTCGCTGTATGTATATATGGTATGTATATTTTACGGCTACAACTATAATAATAATAATAAAAAAAAATTAAAAAAAAATACCACTTCATGGGTTTGTGGCATTAGTGCAAGTTGAGTTAATGGCATAGTGTTACGGGCTTATGGCATTATTCAATTTTATTAATTTCATTGTTGCGATACCAGAAAATAAATTTGTGGCGAAAATTGAGTTCGACAGATGGGACAATATTATTTTACCTACACTTACAAGATTTTATTTTGAGTATGTCTGCTAATATTTTGAAAAATAAATGAATATTTTGAACATAATTAAAATGAACCAAATTATTTATAACTCAAACAAATTTGACCACGAAGCCATGCCTAGAGTTCCAAGGTTCGACGTCAGCTCTAGCCTGATAAGAGACATTGGTAATAAAAAAGGCGTGAACTTCCTAGAGCTAATCCGCGGTGCTCTGTGATAAAACCGTAAGGTTTTTTAGCACCACATTATTAACCACACACACACGCACAGACACGCACAACATACACACACTCTCAGAATAAAAAATTAAAATATATAACTTTAAATCTAATTACCTATTTCTTATAGGGGAAACCGGGACAAGATAACGAATGGGGAAAGATGGCTTTTTTCAACAAAAAACTTAAAAATAGGTGAAAACGAAACTATATTTACTTCTGGTATTTTAAAACGCTAAATAGTTTTTTTAAATAATATTAACGCAATTTTATACACATAAATTTATTTTTTGTGCTTAAAAAAGAATACCTCGGTTTCGTTCATTCATAATCGATGGTGTCCTGCAGGTATAACTTTTTTAAAATCATTTTTTTGCAATGCGTGTTTATTATTGTATTACTTTAGTTAGAGTAATACAGTAATAAATGGTAAAATTAAACCATTCGAAAACTTTATTGAAAAAACTATTATAAAGATTAATCAAGAAAATAAAAGCCTGTTTATTATTAGAGACATGAACCTAGATGCTCTGACTTACCAAAAATTTCCTAAAACAAAATCATTCTTTGATATGCTCTTTAAATTCAATGTCTTATCAATTATTAATAAACCCACACGTGTTACTAAAAATTTAGCAACTGCAATTGACAATATTTTCATTAATAACAACCTAGAAACAACATTTGAATCCGGAATATTCCAGACAGATATCAGTGACCACTTTCCTATTTTCTTAAAAGTAAACTATTTAAAAACTGCGTCCGATAGTCAACCAAATGTTATCAATTTGAAAAAACGTATCCTAAAAATTAGCAGTACTAATGAATTAACATGTAAATTAAAACAAGAAACGTGGAGAAGTGTATATAAATGTCAAGATACTAACGAGGCTTTTAACAATTTTTTAAGTACATTATTGAAGCTCTTCAATGAAACCTGCCCATACGAGGATATAAAAATTAAGGCGAAAACACTAGCTAATCCGTGGATGAATAAATCGCTGTTAAAATGTTTAAAAAAAAAGTAATAATTGTATAATAAATTCCTAAAAAATAAAAACAATTACAAAAAATATAAAAACTTTTACCAAGCACTAATTAAAAATGCAAAAAAAAGCTATTACAGTACGCTAGTTTTCAAATACAAATTTAATAGTAAAAAAACATGGTCCATAATTAATAATATAATCGGTAAAGAAAAAAACATTGCATCTTTACTACCTAAAAGAATTAATATTGATAACACTGATACATACAATGAAAACTTAATTTCAAAAGAGTTCAACAAGTATTTTACAAATGTTGGCCCAAATCTTGCCAATAAGATAACACCAACATTAGAATCATTTAAAACCTACCTAAAACCCTCTAATGAAAAAATATTGTGTAACATAAATTAAGCTATAAAGAATTTGAAACAGCATACTTTTCTTTAAAAAAAAAAAATCCCTAGGATATGATGAAATACCTAGCAACATTTTTAACAAAACTAGCTTAAGCAAACCTTTATTTCATATACTAAAACTCTCATTAAAGTTTGGTGTTTTCCCTGATGCTCTCAAAATAGCTAAAGTAATCCCAATTTACATAAGTAACAATTATTCGAACATTACAAATTATAGACCTATATCTATACTTTCTGTATTCTCAAAATTGTTTGAACGCGTAATTTATAATAGAATATTCGAATATTTCACTAAAAATAACTTATTCTACCCAAAACAATTCGGATTTCAAAAAATCATTCGATTGAACATGCAATTATTGAAATAGTCAACCAAATAACTGATGGGTTTGACAATAACAAATTTACTTTAGGAGTATTTATAGATCTATCTAAAGCATTCGACACAGTCGACGATTGCATTAAAAAATTAAGCATTATGGTATAATTAATACAACCTATTTCTGGATTAAAAGTTTTCTTACTGATAGAAAGCAATATGTTAGTAATGTGCAATCCGGAATATTAAATGTCGTTTGCGGAGTTCCACAAGGATCGATCCTTGGTCCGCTCTTATTCTTAATCTATATTAACGACTTTTGTAATGCATCATTAAAACTGAACTCGATAATGTTTGCAGACGATACTAATTTATTTTTTACTAATAATTATATTAAACATCTTTATACAGATATGAACATAAAATTGAATAAATTAAATAGTTGATTTAAAGCTAGCAAACTGACACTTAATGTTGAGAAAACCAACTATACTCTATTCCATAAAAAAATACAAGAGTTAAACATTTCTCTTAAATTGCGCGAACTGTACTTAAATGATACAATAATTAAAAAGCAAGCAAGTATAAAATTCCTCGGAATCTTTGTCGATGAAAATTTATGCTGGCTTCCCCATATAAATTACATACATTCAAAAGTTACCAAAACTATTGGCGTAATGTATAGGGTCAGACCATACGTCAATATGCTAAGTCTCAAATTAATATACTTTGGACTGATACACCTTTTTATTAATTATGCAAATATATCATGGGCAATTACGCAAACTTAAAAACTTCAAAAAATTTATAGGCTCCAAAAACACGCTTGCCGTATTATATACTGTAAACATAAACGTGAACATGCAAAACCTCTTATGAGAGATATGAAAATGATGGATATATTTGAAATAAATATTTATCAGCATCTAAAACTCCAAACATTTATACGTTTATACTTATATCAAATAAGGATGGTTTGCAAAAAAATTGCGATGATTGGAGACTGGGAACAAAAAAGCCCCAATATTTGAGACGTACCTGCCCCAAACGTGAGAGCAACAAGTTGATAAAACATTTTTTGTACTATTCTCAACAAGACTTACATTTATCCATAAATTTTAAATTTCATTGTAAAATATTTTAGCGTTCAAAAATTATGACGATGTAAAGTTTGAATCCCCCTCAATTCGAGGGGGTTACAATTTTTATATGGTCATAATTTTTGAGCGCTAAAATATTTTACTATGAAATTTAAAATTTATTGATAAATTTAAGTCTTGTTGAGAATAGTACAAAAAATATTTTATCAACATGTTGCTCTCACGTTTGGGGCAGGTACGTCTCAAATTTTGGGGCTTTTTTTGTTCCCAGGCTCCAATCATCGAAATTTTTTGCAAACCATCCTTATTTGACATAAGTATAAATATATAAATGTTTGGAATGAGCTACATGTCTGGAAGTTAGCTATCTCAAACACCAAAAAATGCTGGATCCACCCCTGGATACTATAACAACCTCTTGCCAGCAAACTTCAAAGATAAGTTTGAAATAAATTCAAATGAAAAGTATGGTCTAAGATCAAACAGAAATAAAAACTTTAAATTGCCTCGGAAATGTGATAAACTCTCAGAATTTTGTATATCTTATCGAGGACCTAAATAATGGAATGATTGTCAAAAAGATTTTAAATTTATGGTGAAGTCTTTAAATTCATTTAAGTTTCAATTAAAAAAAAAAAAAATTAAAATTTGAACTTAAGATAAAGTTTTTTCTTTTTACTTTTTTGATTAATTTAACCTTGTCTTAACTTTTTAATGATAACATTGTTATTATTATATTTTTATACGAGCTATTTATTCTTACGTTGTTTTATTTAAACTTGTACCTAGGGGTTCTATGAAAAGATTGCGATAACGTAATGTTATCCTTATCTTCTTTGAGCCCCTATCTAATTTAACTTAATTTTGTTGTAATGTATATACTTTTATATTTTATTTTATGAGATACCATATGTATACGTGCATTGTAATAATATTATACGATGTTAATCAGAAAAAAAAAAAAAAAAAAGTAATTGGTAGTTTTTAAAATTTTATAAAATTGGATGTATAAATCGCATGATAAGTCACGTGACAGATTTTTTAACCTGAAAGGAAGTTGTGGGCTCGAAATTTCTATATTACTTTAATTTTAAATATTTTATATAGTCATTTTCTTGTTTTAATTTATATTTCCGCATAAATTAATTTATGTTTCCGCCGAAGTTATTTTTTGCATGTATAATATTTCCGCATTACTTAAATTATATTTCCGCATAACCCTGTAGTAATCAAGAAAACGTTATAAAATATTTTATCTCAGACAATCACAGACAAATAGACGCCAATTAACAATAAGTTAAATCATCAAGTCTCAGGGAAACAGAATACAAAATTATTTAAGAGTAAGTATTAGTTGAGTTTTTGCGGAACAAATGGGCATGCGCCCAGTATAAAAGCAAAATAACTAAGTGGAAAAAATATAAATAATTGATTACATATACATGTCTATCCCCAGCAGTAAACGAGGAACAAGTTTGATCAAGTTCACTTTTATAGAGTTATATAAAGTTTTTAACTAGTTATTAAAAGAAAATTATTCTCAATCTCTTACTTAAATTGTTAACATAGTAACTTGTTTCCCAGAAATCTCTAATCACTTACTTGATTACTACTTGATCTTTTATCATATCTTGATTACAGTTTATCTTTGTTCATCTTTAAAGCCCGTCGGGAAAAAAGAGTAATTGATTGCATGAGAGAGAGAGTTAATTATGCAATTTTAATATGGTTTGAGAAGATGTTTACCCAGTGGGCACACGACGTTATTTCGACGTTGATTTACAGTTGATTTTTAGTCGCGACGTCGTATAAACAAAAATCAACGTTGTATAAACGTTGAAAAATATGTTTAAAACTATCAAATTAAATCGACGTTGATTCCACGTTAATTCAACGTCTATATTACGAGTTCGACCGTTCGTAATTACAATATGAGAACTAAAATACGTATGCGTGACTTTAAATTTTTCATATTAGCATAACAAATAACAAGTAAAGACATAAAAAGTTACTTATTAGCCCAATAAAAAAACAAGTAAAGTCACACATGCTAATAAATTAGGCCATCTGTTGCCTTTTTATAAGGTTTTGAATTTGACAATTTAACAATAATACATGGCTCAACTTGTGATGCAGTTAGTTAGGTAAATAATAAATTGATATTTCTTTATGATCGTATTATTTCATGAGTGTGGATTGCAAGTAGAGATTACTTGATATATTATATAAATATAAAATATATATTATATATGTTTTTCTTATTTATATAATATATATATATATATATATATATATATATATATATATATATATATATATATATATGTTATATATATGTATGTATATATATATATATCTATATATATATACATATATATATATATATATATATATATATATATATATATATATATATACATATATATATATATATATATATATATATATATATATATATATATATATATATATATATATATATATATATATATATATACATATATATATATATATATATATATATATATATATATATATATGATATATATATATATATATATATATATATATATATATATATATATATATATATATATATATATATATATATATATATATATATATATATATATATATATATATGTATATATATATATATATATATATATATATATATATATATATATATATATATATATATATATATATATATATATATATGTATATATATATATATATATAGGGAATCTTAGGTTAATAAATAATTAATTATTAACCTAAAATGGCTTTTTACTAACTAATGAAAAGTTTTATTGTGTTGAATTTGTGTATGAAAATGGATGATGTTTTACAAAATAATGAATTATCAAGCTGTTTTACCAATCCATGTGATTTAAAGAGTTTGAATATTTTTTATATTAAAAAATTTTTATTAATTTTTTAAAGATTTTTCTTGTAAAGTTGTATAAAAAAGATTTTGTGCTTGCTCCTTTAGTCCATGTTAATGGTTGGTAGAAGGATCAACATAAAAATTTAGCAAATTTTAGCAACTGTATAATGTATCATAACGTACAGTTTAAAGTTGTATTCTTCTGTTAGCTATTTTACATGAACAAATTTTTAATATATGAGTATTTTTTCTATTATATTTTTTATTATACTTTTCCAGTTGAAAAAGTATAGTAGGGCAAGCAAAATGTTCATTCGAGCTATTTGGATAGAAAATACAGAGAAATAACGAGAGAAAACTGGATTGATAATTTCTTGTGCTGGCCATCATCATTAAATGTAATAAATTGTTTCAATGAAATGCATAAACCGCATCTAACTAATACAGATTTACGCCGCTCAATGTTAAATGTCATGGAGATAATGTAATTTTTTTTTTTTTATATAAACCTTAAGTCATTTCTTTTTTTCCTTGTTTTTTTAACATGCTTTCATTCTGTATATGTTGTTTTCAGTGTTTAGATATATTCTTTATTATATATTCTTTATTATATGATATATTTAAAACATTTTTAAATTGAACGAATATTCTTAGATCATGAGTTATGTGATAAATTTGCCACTATTAGTGATATTCAGATAGAATCAGATTCAGAAAACGATAACTATTTTAAAAGATACTTAATTCAAGTATTATTAGTTTTATTTTGATATTAATTTTTATAGGAGCCACTACCATGCTTATGCAAGAGAAAACATAATAACCAACAGAATAGTAAGCAAGTACCTACTCCTGTAACGCAAAAAATGAAACAGAAAACAATTTTTATGCATACTCCACATACTGTAGCTCAAGGTATTAATTGTCTGTCTGTAAGTTGATTTAGGAAGAAAAGATTCTGAACATTTTTTTCTATGCTTCAGTGATTTACACATTTTATTGGTTGCTAAATTAATACATTTTATTTATTTTATGAATAATGTTTTATTTTATAAATGTTTTGTTCTTGTGTTTCAACCCTTTTAGAAATTAATTAATGTTTGGTTCTTTTGTCTTTCTGATATATCTTTATTGTTAGAAAGAGATGTTAGTAAAAACTCTTTCCAGTAATTAAAGTAATATCATGACAAATAGTTATGAAAATTCTATGGATGAACTTGCAGCAGTAATTTAATGATTATGATAACAGTTTAAATGATTCTTGGGTGAGGTCAAAAGTGATGGGTTGTTTTAAACCATGACTTTTTGCAGTTTTTTAAATTGATTTTTAAAAAAGTATTTATTAATAACTTATCCTAAGTTAATCTACTTTTTATAAATGTACTATAAAAATAATGTTGTGTAATTATTTTCTTAAACCTTTAGGTTAACAAACTTTCTAAAATTGGAGGTAAAACAAAAATCAAAGTTGAATTAACGTTGTTTCAACGTTGTTCTAACGTCTTATCAACTACGTATCAATCGAATATATCACCTATTTAAAGTTGAAATATGGTTGATATGTAGTCGATAAGACGTTAAATCAACGTTGAAACGACGTAATCATCGACGTTGTTTCAACGTCGTAGTTTTCGACGTCGGATTTTCTTTCCAATTCAACCAAATTTCAACGTTGTTTCAACGTGGCATATGGTCGGTTTGCGACGTTGTTTCAACGTTATTTCAACGTCATTGTGCCTGCTGGGTATGTTTATAGAAGGTAAAAAAAAATAATAAGTTCACTTTGCTATTACAAGCAATTGTAAAGTTCTGAGGGATGGAGAAACATTGATACACTTGAGTAAACTCAAGTTACAAAGTTTACCCAATGTATCAATGTTTCTCCGCCCCTCAGGAGTTTACAACCTTACGGGTTCTAAACTATGCTCTGATATATACCAATAATATTTAGAATAGCTTCGTTAATGGGTATAGATGGAAATAAATTAACTATATCAAAAGAAACATGAACTTCTTTGGGATTTATTTTCGATTGCATGGCTTCATTAAAAAAAGCGATTTGAATTAATAAGCCTATTTTTGTTTTTATTTAATGCTGGTTCAATAATATTAAAAAGGTATTCTGACTATGCCTAACGTCACCCGGAATTAAGCAACAACTGAATTATTCAATCTAGGTTCAAAGGTTGTGCCACTAATGCATCAGAAACTATCTTATATGAAAATTATAACTAATATTGAAACCTGCGCTCTACGACTTAAAAAAACTGAACAAATTAACATGGGTAAAATCTCTAAGATAAAACGTTTCTAAAACTTTGAGAAATTCATTTAAATTTAATTAAATGGTAAAAAAGACGTCGAAGAGACGCCTTTAATAGCTTATTTTCGATGTCTTTAAGACGTCTTTTTTTAGTCAATTTTGCAAATCTAAAAGACATCTTTTTTCGACATCAAAAAGACGTCTTTTTTATCTTAATCTTGACATGAAAAGACATAAAAATGCGTCTTTAAGACGTCTTTGTTAATCGATTATGCAAATCTAAAAATTTTCTTCACGACGTCGAAAAGACTTTTTTGTCATACTTATTAGTATACTATAGTATCCTATACACTATAGTATTCCTGTTTTTCATATGTGAAAAGCTGTTTTCATTAAATGAAATGATAATAGCTTTTCATACAAAGTATGACATAAAGCTCTTTTTTTACTGATTTACCGTTTGACAAGAGTCAAACGGTAAATAGTCTAAAAATATATAAAAATGAGTATGCTAAATAAATTTAAGGCCATCAAAATGATTATAAAACGATGTATTTTATTATGTAGTACTTAAACCAAGCTAAACATTTGCACTTCTTAAATTTGCCATGAAAGCCAAGTTATCGAAAACAGATATTGATATTTTTCTGTCTTCTGTGACGTGACTTTTTAATTTAATTTCTACAACACTTAATTTCGCTGAAATTAAGTGTTGCAGACCCATAACAATTTAAAAATCTGTTATTGACTAAAGACTATCAAAAACGAAAAGATAATTCAGCTAATTATTTTTTGGTTTTTAATTTCGTTAAAAATGAATAACAACACCTTAAGAGTTGTTATTCATTTAAACTGGATAAAATTATTATTAAATGCTCTATTTTAGCCTGAAACATAACTATGCTTTACTTAACAACATAAAATTATAAAAACTGGCAATATCGTTAGCAACAGATAAAATACACATAAACAAAAATATAGACATAAAAAGCAATATAAAATTACAATATAAAAAGCTGCATTGGTGTTTAGCTATAAAAAAGTGTAACTTTCCAGCATCATTTTCACTTGGTCTTTTGTATCCAAACCAAATATTTTGCAGACAATTTTAAAGATAAATCTGTTGTCATTATATGCATTTTTTACTTACTTTGTTAACAACAAACAACAGTTAGCAAGGAAATAACAATTTTAACATAAAAGTTAAAGAGCCAATCTTTTGTCTTAACAATTTCATCATTCAACTAAATACAAACAACAAAACTATTTAGATCATTTGAAAATGTTAAAAAAAAAAAAAGTTGCAAGTTTACTGAAAGCTTCTTCTTTGTCCGCTTCACTGGCTCTTGAACAAGTAAATAAAATGTTCACAGGTTTTAATTTTTGTATGGAAATAAATATTTCAATGACATGTAGTACCAATATTCATCAACACAACACATTAAAAATTAGTCCAAAAATAAACAGTAACACTTTTTAAAACACTTATCTGCGACTAAATTAATTGAGACTAGATCATATTGATACCATAGCTCTTTGTTTGGTGGAGAATTTTTGTACTTCAGTGCATTTATGCCTTGTAGCATATACAATTTTTTCTCTGCCATGTTTTACCATCTAACTGGCACCACGCCAATTTCTTTTTGCTTTTTCCCATTACCATTTTCTCGCAAATCAGCTGCAGAAAATCTATTTTGAAACTCCATTTAAGCAAGGATGCAAAAGCACTGTATTTAAAATCAATCGTAAAAAATGAACTTTTAATAAAAATAAATAACAGAAAAAAAAAATTAAAAAAAAAAAAAATGTAATAAGTATAGATTTGCAAGTAAAATGTATAAAGATAAACAAGTTGTCAAAGATACATTTAACATATATGAATATATATATATATATATATATATATATATATATATATATATATATATATATATATATATATATATATATATATATATATATATATATATATATATATATATATATATATATATATATATGTAAGATAATCGATGTAGCAACACTTCCTTAAAAAATTTTAAAAGTTAAATTCCAGGACATTCCAGGACATTTTGTTGCGTTTTCCAGGACGATTTATATCTTACTAAATGAATATTATCAATTATCTTTACGCTTTATTTTTTTCATATTGATTGAATTATAGAATAGAATATTATATTATTATATTATTATTATTACTCTCTTATTTTAAAATTAATTTCAAACCATTAATATAAAAAAAATTTTCGCATAAAAAATTCAATATTATTAGTAATTTTTTAACTTGACTCAGAAAAAAAAAATTCCAGGACATTTCAGTACATTTTTGAAAAAAATGTAATTTTCCAGGACAAAAATCCAGGATATTCCAGGTGTGGCCACCATGTATATATATATATATATATATATATATATATATATATATATATATATATATATATATATATATATATATATATATATATATATATACATATATATATATATATATATATATATATATATATATATATAATATATATATATATATATATATATACACACACACACACACACACATAAATGTGTGTGTGTGTGTGTGTATTTTAACAATAATAAAAAATAAAAGACATAAATTCCGTATAAGAGTTAACTGTACTGCTTTATAAACAGTTTGGCAGTTAATTTATGCAAAAAAATTTCAGAGAATTCAAATTATAAAGTACACATTATTTTGTTATTTGAACAATTTTAAATACTACAGGTTTTTAGCATTTTTATTATCAATTCTTAAGAACTTCTTGGTTCTTTTATATCCACTTCTTTGTAAGATCTCTCAACTCTTTTATAACCACTTCTACACATGATACAAGCCTTCTTAATGTTTTAATAACCACTTCTTGACAGGATACAAACTTCGTCATGCGATACAAACTCTCTATGTCTCGTTGAGCGAAAGATACTTTGACTCAAAATGAGGTTTTTATTTTTTTTAAAAACGAAGACCAAATATATTATTGATTTGGGAGAAATGTAGGAGCTTCTACATTGACTAATTTAAGGATAACATGCAAGGGAATGCTGCTACATCGAGTGAGGGTTTGGATTAAGGCAGGTGTAGATCAATCGATGTAGCAACACTCTCCTACATTTCTCCCAAAATCAGTAATATATCTGGTCTTCGTTTTTAAAAAAATCAA
Source organism: Hydra vulgaris (assembly GCF_022113875.1). Lineage (NCBI taxonomy): Eukaryota > Metazoa > Cnidaria > Hydrozoa > Anthoathecata > Hydridae > Hydra > Hydra vulgaris. The sequence goes on from NC_061164.1 coordinate 18,779,510, forward strand.
AACCTCATTTTGAGTCATAGTATCTTTCGCTTACCTTATGACCCTATGTCTCATACAGCTAACCTTACCACTTTTTCGCATAACCTAATTGAACAACAGCCTATTGCAAATCAATTTTTAAATTTAAAAAAATTGAAAATATGCCGAAATAATGCTTGGCGTAAATATTAGTACACATATTTTCACTATATTAAAAATTACATCATATTTTTGGCAAATCATCTTAATGATTTTCTTATAACATTCGTAATTATTGAAAATTCTTTAAGGAATAATCCTTAAAGAATTTTCGAGAATAAGAGAAAATCTTCTCTTATTCTTTGCAATGTTATCACCTCATTTAACAATATATATATATATATATATATATATATATATATATATATATATATATATATATATATATATATATATATATATATATATATATATATATATATATATATATATATATATATATATATAATTTTTATTTTTAGCTGTATTACTTTTGAAATTATTTTTTTTTTTTAATAGTGTCAAATCAGGTGTATCCGATTGTTCTATTTGGAAAATATCAACAGTTTTTAATGTTATTTTGTTAATTTCCAACAACCAAAAAAATTGCCTATAAGTCACATTAAGTAATCAGTTCGTGTTTATTTCCTCCAATTTAATTTTAAAACGGCGGATGAAAATAGTGTATATCTTAGAGTAATAAACAAAAATATAGGTATTTTCATATATATTCTAGTGTCAATCGGCTTTTTTTAGTTATTATTCATAATTCTACATATTATTTTAGTAAGAAATGTATCATCATCTAATTAAAAGCAGACGGATTCTGTTGTATATGTGACATACAGTGTATATATATCATATAATATATATGGTTATATATATACACAACTGTATATGTCAAATATACAACAGAATCGGTTATATAATCCGTGATACACATATACTATATGTGTGTATATTTTTTATTTATGTATGTATGTATTGTATGTATATGTGACATATACAACAGTATATTAAATATCCTCACGTATTTCGTACGTCTTTGTTTATTTAGTATATACAACACGTTTTATATACTAAATAAATAAAGACTCAAATGAATTGTTTCATATATGGAAAAAATTTGTCTCTTCTTAAAATAATATATCTTCAAACATAAAATTATTTTGCATTACATAACTTTTTTTATGTTTCATTTTTATTTTCAGATTACCCACAACAAGCTAATATCATGGTTACACCCTATGTTTCAACGCATCCTTTAATTTCTGATAAACTGCGATTACCTCCACATGGTGGGAAAACAAGAAAACGTAAAGCAAACTGTTATAACTGGAAACAGTCAAAAAGAAAGCGACTTAGACAATCAGGAAAGGAATATATAAATGTTAAAAGCAAAGTTATACAACCAAGAAGTATTAAAAATAAAAAAGATTGTAAAAATTGTTGCAAGTTTAAGTGTTTTGAGAAGATTTCAGAAGACAAGAGAAAAATATTATTTAATGGACTGTGGGGAATGTCTCTGATTGAAAAGCAACACTTTTTTAGTAAAACTACTGAACGATTAGATAAAAAAAGATCTCGAACCAATAAAGTAAGCAATTCAAGGAGAAAATATACTTATTTTTACAATTTCTTTGATAATGATATCAAGCATCGTGTATGTAAAGAGTTTTATTTGTCTACATTAGACAAATAAAACTCCTTACATACACAGCAGCAGGCAAATATCATACTATCATGAAAATAAATTTGAAACTGGTGTTCCTGCGCTAACAAAATGGGGGAAACATTGTAAAAAAAAATTCTTGAAATGACTAAACAGAGTATAGAAAACCATAACCATATTTGAAGAAACTTTATAATTTGTATTTAACATATTGCACTCAATATGAAATTTCACTAGCAAAGGCATGTATGTACCGCAATGTTTTTAATACAAAATTTAATAATGAATTTCAAAAGCCGAAAAAGGATCTGTGTGATACATGCTACAAATTTCAAATTATTGAAGATGCAAATGAAGAGCAAATCCAAAAGTATAACAAGCATATTGCATCAAAGAATGAAACAAAAATCGAGAGAGATATGGATCGAAAGTTGAACTCTCCTTCCACAACCATAGTTTGTATTGATCTACAAAATGTCTTGAGCTTGCCAAAAAGTAATGTGGGAAACTTCTTTTATAAAAGAAAGCTCAGCTGTTATAGCTTAACAGGTCACTCTTCACTGAACAAAAAAGCATATTGTATATTATGGCATGAAGGTATGTCAGGTCGTTCTGGTAATGACATTGCCAGTGCTGTGATATGTATGCTAAATAAAGTTTACTAGGATCTTCCTAATATTAATAAATTTATACTTTGGTTTGATTTTTGCTTTCACAGAATAGAAACAGTCATATGTCAGCTGCATTGCGTGAATTTCTTATTGATCATCCAAATATTGAAATCATTGAGCAAAAGTATTGTGAGCCAGGGCACAGCTCTATTTAGGAATGTGATAATATACATAGTCAGATTGAGAAATCAGTACATTCAGCAGAAATATTTAGTCCTCTTGGGTTGGTGAAAGCAATGTTGAATGTTAACCAACGTAAACCATTTTTTGTATACCAAATGCAAAAAAGCGATATTAAAAATTTTTCAAAAATTGCTAGTCTTCTGAACTATAAAAATGTTCCATACTTTAATGTTAAAACGCTTGTATATAGGTTTAATGCTCTTGGTCATGTGTATTTCAAGACTCGTTTTACAGATATTTATAAAGAGGCACGGCTGTCTAAGCCAAAAAACACACGATCATCAGGAAGTAATCTTGAAGAATCATTAATTCCATTGGCATCTTGTTTTCGACAAAATATTGAAATTTCTAGTGAGAAGATAAAAGACATTGTTTCTATGTATCCTTACATGCCAGCTGTAGATGTTTGTTTCTATAAAACATTATTTCAGTAGTTGTTTTTTTAACTCTTTATCCGGATATTTGTGTAAGGTTCATTTAAACTGTTCTTAACTTGTTATTTTTGTTAAAGACATTTATTTTTTATTTTCAATAAATCTTTTTAGATAAATATAATATATATATATATATATATATATATATATATATATATATATATATATATATATATATATATATATATATATATATATATATATATATATATATATATATATATATATGTATATATATATATATATATATATATATATATATATATATATATTGTCAAATGAGGTATTGCAAATGTTTTGTCTAATACTTGTCTAGTAATAATAAGTCTGGTCCGTTTCAACGTCACGGAAGATTTTTAATTGTCAATTATTATTAAACAGTATTAGACAAAACATTTGCAACCAACATCAAACAGTGCTAAACTGTGTTCCTAATTTTACATGTCTTAAAAACGAAACGAACTATACTACCACAGCAAACAGTTTAGGAGTCTGGAGTTATAGCAAGCCATGATATGAGCAATCAGCTGACAGGTGACCGTACACAGGCAGAATTTCGTTGACAAGTGCCATTTTGCAGCGGACAAAACAAGTACAACTTTTTTGTTTTTTTCATTTTCTTAAGTCTGGTGTCTGGTCCGTGTCAACGTAACGGAAGTTTTTTAATTATCAAAGGAAGTATTCAGAAGTTCCTAGAAGTTTTCAGAAGCATGCAGAAGCTTCCAGAAGTTTCCAGAAGAAGCATCTGGAAGCATCCAGAAGTATGAAGAAACATTCAGAAGCATCCAGACGCATCCATAAACTTCCAGAAGCATCGTAAAGAAGCATCTAGAATCTTCCAGAATAGGTCACACAGGTTCATTTTACTATATAAGAGACATGAAAACCGACATGTAATTCAGTCAGTATATGGAAGTCAATCAGTCACTATTATTAAAACAGTTTATTGAAGTGTTTTATTGAAGAACATCAATACAAGAAGTGAAATACAACAAGTTTTTCATTACATTAATACAGTCCACATCCAACCACGTTGTGTTTCACAGAGCATTATTGTATCATCACAAGGTAAATGTAACACGGTAAGCCTTGAGAAGTGTGATTATTTATTTCTATTATTTTTATGACTTCAAGTGCAAAAATGGCTCCTCACAGTCTTGGATTGGAACTAAGAAAAAAAATTATTGGCGATTACGTTAGTGGAATGTCACAAAAAAGTATTTGTGATAAATATCGCGGAATAAATGGACCGTATCAAGACTATGTTTTAAATATCGTTCTACGGGGAAGTTAGCAGCAGATAACAATGATGGAAGACCGCGTTCCACCACATCTAGAGAGGATTCTATAATTGTCAGATCCGTCAAGAAGGATCCCTGGATATCATCAGTCGAGATACAAAAGCAGTTAGAGCTGCCTGGATTGGACCGAACAATCAGACGACGTGCTGTTGAAGCCGGATTGTTTTCTTGGCGTCCTGCAAAGAAACCGCTGATTTTACTAAAGAACCATAAGAAAAGACTCCTGTTTGCTTCATCTCATATTGACTGGAATGTGCGGAAATGGCAAACTGTCCTGTTCAGTGATGAATCAAAGTTCAACATCATTGGGTGCGATGTCTTTTGCCATGTACGTCGACCGGCCGGAAAACGCCTCAATTTACATTACTGCCATAAGGCCGTGAAGCATGGTGAGGCAATGTAATACTCTGGAGGTGTTTTTCTGCTAACAGTCTAGTTCCAATACATCGAATTAATGGAATAATGGACCGTTTCATGTATGAAAGTATTCTGAAAGATGTTATGTTACCTCATGCTGAATGGAATATGCCAATAAATTGGGTTTTTCAGCAAGACAACAATCTGAAACACACCGCAAAAGTAGTCAAGCAGTGGTTTCAAGACAACCACCTATTGTTGATGGATTGACCACCTCAATCTCCGGATCTCAACCCTATGGAGAACCTGAGGGAAATCGTCAACCGCAGAATTAATTACGAAGGTGTTCGTAATAAGGATTAACTGTTTTAACAAATCCAAAAGGCTTGGGCAGCAATTCCACAAAGTTTCATTGATCCACTCCATGATCAAATCTATGCCTCGAAGAAGCAAGGCTGCGATTAACAACAAACGATTCGCCTCAATATATTGATAGCGAAGTACAGCTTGGTCAACATTTTGTGGAGTTGCATTTGTTTTGTCCTGAAGGAAATCAACTTTTTTTAATACTTTTGATTAATTTATTAATTTTAATGATTTGCATTAGGCTGTTGTTCAATTAGGTTATGCGAAAGAGTGGTAAGGTTAGCTGTATGAGACATAGAAAGTTTATATCTCGTGACGAAGTTTGTATCCTGTCAAGAAGTGGTTATTAAAACGTTAAGAAAGCTTGTATCATGTGTAGAAGTGGTTATAAAAGAGTTATTACAAAGTGGTTATAAAAGAGATCTTACAAAAAAGTGGATATAAAAGAACCAAGTAGTTCTTAAGAATTGATAATAAAAATGCTAAATACCTGTAGTGTTTAAAATTGTTCAAATAACAAATTAATGTAAAGTAATGTAAAGATTTATTATAGTCACTTCTTTACTTTTAAATTTGAATTCTATGAAATTTTTTTGCATAAATTAACTGCCAAACTGTTTATAATAAAGTACAGTTAACTTTTATGAAATTTTTTTGCATAAATTAACTGCCAAACTGTTTATAATAAAGTACAGTTAACTTTTATGAATTTTTTTTGCATAAATTAACTGCCAAACTGTTTATAATAAAGTACAGTTAACTTTTATGAAATTTTTTTGCATAAATTAACTGCCAAACTGTTTATAATAAAGTACAGTTAACTTTTATACAGAATTTATGTTTTTTTTTTTTTTTATTATTGCTAAGTTTCAACATGCTTATAAACGTGCATACATTATAGACACAATGAAACAATGCTTAAAACATCTTACTAAAATAGTTACTTACTAATTAACAATAGTTTCTTATTTACTGAAGCTTAATTAGGTACTTAGATATAAAAAACAGTGTAAAAAATGTTTACATTGTTAATAAAACTCAAATGAAAAAAAACCAATTTAAATGTCAAAATTAAATTTAAATGCTGTAGTTAAAAAAATTTAAATGCCATTATTGGTCTGATAAAAAAGAACAATTAGAGTAATAAACATACAAATGATAGAAATTTTGTATAAACCATATATACGACCACATTTAGATTATGCAAGTGTAATATGGTGTACCTATCTGACAGGAGATATAGAAAGGCTGGAAAGAACTCAACAATTCAAATGTATAAAGTTGTTCACTGTTATGAGAAAAATCAATGGTCAAATTTTGCGTTTTCTCTTATTAATAAACCTGGGATTCATACACGTAGGTAAAGACATAAATTAAATAGTGAACGAATGAAAAATTGTCCAGCAAGATTTAATTTTTTTACAAAAAGAACTGAGAAATTGTGAAATGCCTTAAAAACCGAAGAAGCTAATGTAATATCATTAAACTCATTTAAGGCTATTTTATCATCCAGATATGATTACTAACGTTTACATTCACAATGGTATTGTAGCCAGCGACGTTAACAATTAAATGCTTGTTTGGTGTTTTGTGGTTGTCGTATTAAAAAAACGGCTTTGTTGTATGGTTATGTTTATAGTAACGGTTGCAATAACCTAGTGATAGGTTCTGCAGGGATACATTATCTCTGTTTTAACATCAATAGTATTATTATTTATTAGATGATTTTTCTAATGTTATAAGGTTTTTCTAATGTTTACGTTTTCAGAACAATTCAGAGCTTCTACCAACCCGTAACAACCTTGACCAAATCCATATAATATATATATACATATATAATATACATATATATAATTATATACATAAATATATACATATATAATATACATATATATATATATATATATATATATATATATATATATATATATATATATATATATATATATATATATATATATATATATATATATATATATATATATATATATATATATATATATATATATATATATATATATATATATATATATATATAGATAGGCGTAGAGTAGGCGTAGAGTAGGGTGCAACGGGAGCAGGCTGCCCCCTTGAGTTAACCTTGCCCGCCTTGAAGTGTAATCTAATCTAGTAATAATTATTATTTTGATTTGATTTTTCATTTTTAAACAGAGGAAGAAATGATAGGAAAAAATCAAGTTTTTTCTGTAAAAACGAAGAAATAAATAATCCATTGCTAAAAACATACCAATAAAAAAAAAAGCGTTTTTAAGATTAAAACTCGGAAAACTTTACTAACTAAGGAATCTTTTTTTCAGATAAAAAATACGTTTTTGTAACAAAATAAAACTATAGATTCAATCTTTTGATCTCAATTTAAGATTTTTTTCATCCATTATACTAATTTTAAAAGTAATTTTTTTAGCAACGTTTTTGTTTTTGTGTAGATTATATATTAATGAAATTAAATTTTAAGATTCAAATAAAAAGAAAGTATCAATTACAAAATATTTACAGAAAGCCATTTAGACAAGGTACCTAGGTGTACTTGACTTAACGGTAATAAAACTTTTTTTATGCAAACTTTAAAGTAAGGGATCGTCCATAAAGTACGTACGCTCGGAGGAGTAGAGGGGATCTGGCGTATATAAGAGTGGCGTATATAAGATGGGAGGGCAGTGCATCAATTATAAAAGAAAGGAGACACTAAATTAAAAAAAATCATAAAATGTTAGATAAATAGGTTAAAAGCGTAGGTACTTTTAGGGAATCGAAGGGTACTCAATAAATCGTATTGCGAAATGCGGGGGGGGGGGGGGAGGGGAGGGGGGAAGGGTGGATGAAAAAAAACGTACGTACTTTATGGACGACCCCTAACGGTGAGTTCACTTGACGACAACTTTAAGAAGTTATGAAGACTTTAAACAAATCCACCGCTGACGTTTCAAACTTTGGTCTTTCTTTTTAGAACTTTAAAAGAAAATTTAAATCGAAGTTTTACTAAGTTTCATTTTTATACAGAGTGCAATAAAAGTTAACTGATAAAAATTGTTAAAAAAGTGCATTACTTATTTAACAGCTGTTGTAAGTAACTTTTACTAAGTAAATTTTTAATTTGCTGCATTTTACTTTTACTTGTGTAAATATTTTGAGCGATGCTTGTATTCTAGTTCTTATTTTTATTTTTAATTATAACAGTCGAATTTTGAAAATTAATTACTGCTATTATTTTTTATTTACTTTATTATTTGTTTAAATTACAGATTATTGTCGATTACTCTTAAAAAATGATTTATTAGTTTCCATTATTAAAGAAATAATTAAATAGAGTTAAAAAACTAAAAAAAAAATTGTTTTTCGAAAAACTTACAGCATGGATAAGTTTATCATTCGAACTAAGAAAAATAAATCTCATAATGCCAATGTGCCCATTTCATCTGCCGTAGAAGTATTATCGTTTTCCGATGATAAGTTAAAGTTACAAACATACAGTACAGATCTTGTTGATGATAATGATGAGGATCAACAAAAAAGATTTGAGCTAACCTCATTATTTATGGAACAAAATTGTTTTACCAAATTATATATATATATATATATATATATATATACATATATATATATATATATATATATATATATATATATATATATATATATATATATATATATATATATATATATATATATATATATATATATATATAGGGTGACCAGATGTACTCTTTTTTAGAGTATTATACTCTTTTTGATGTAAAATTTATTATACTCTCTCTTTTTCTGAAAAAAACAAAATATACTTTTTTTTTTTATACTACTCTTTTTTTTTATACTACTGAAATTTATTTATTTGAGATAAACAAGAAATGATAAACGATTTTACACCAGATCTAAGCAGTATTTTTTCTAAGCTAATATTTCTTTTACCATGACAACAATATAAACTTCTGGACGTAATGAGACAAGCTAAGTTTATAAAATTTCTCAAGGAGAGTGAAAATTTTTAGATATATTTAAAGAAACTTATACATTCGCCAAAAAGTGAGTAAAAAGCGATCAACATATCTTTTATCTGCACTATTTGTAACAACAGTTTCATTACATTTTCAGAACAGTTTTAATAGTCATTAAAGGCAAATACAATATTGCTCAACACGCAGCTTCAAAAGCACATAAAAAATGTTCATCGGTTTTTATAAAACAAAAGCTAGAATCTTTATATTTTTAAAAAGGATTTAGCTGCTTATGATAAAAAATTACAGTCATTGAGCTTGTATGGTCATACCACAACGTAAAACAAGGCAATTTATTCAGGGATATGGACTGCACATCAAATTTTTGAGAAAATTCTGTAATTATAAGATAACGTGTGGAAAACGTCAGTGTCTTGTTAACAATTTAATTTAAAATTAATCTGAAGGTTTCTTAAAAAAAAGATTTTTTGAAAAAACTTTGTTGTTGTTGCATGTGATGCCTTAAACCACAAATTTTTTTTTTTTTTTGTGGTTCGATGCATCTTTTAAAATACAAGATTTTATTTTGAAAGCTGGTTGTTAAACCAACTTTCAAAATAAAATCTTGTATTTTAAAAGTTCATAACCTTCGAAATGAAACTGCAGAAACAATAGCTAATATAATTTTAAAAGATATTAACTTTGACAATATACAAGATAATGTTATTGGATTTTCAGCAGATAACGCAGCTGTAAACTTTGGTGCTTTATCAACTGATAAAAAAAAGAAATGTGACTTCTGTTGTAGCAAAATTTTATGCCACAATAATTGGTTATTCGAAAAAGTGGGCTGGAAGATTTTGTAGTGAAGCATGGAATAGTAAAGTTAAAGAAGAAATTTTTAGATGACAAATTTAAGGAAGCTTACATATTTTCTTAATTGAACTAAATCGTTGCTTATTTTATTTAAAAGCTTACATATTTTCTTAATCGAACTAATCGTATTCCTATTGTTAGTGATAATGAGATTTTTGGCTATATACCCAATAATGATCATTACCCATTAATAACTTTTTTTGTTCATTTCGTCGGCAAATTTGACCCTTTTTGTCATTCTGTGAGCAAATGCTTAGACAAGTAAATCGGTAAATTTAAACAGTCAGTTTGTAAATGTTGTAAATGCAGTCGAAAAACTTTAAAAAAAGCGGACATTTTTTTTTAGTAGGCAAAATTTTTAATGGCATTCCCCCTCCCCCTTACGTGACATCTACTCGCGCCGCACTATGAGTCCAAATCGCGAAAATGTGGCCAAAGCTTTTTTTCCGAATTTTTTATTTTAGAGAAAATTAAAGATACATTGTTTTTAGAAAATATTTATTTTAAAGATTATATCCAGAAGATTTTTTAAAATATTATTTTATATTCAAAGTGTAGTACATACTCAAACAATCTCAAACAGTCTAATCCAACATTTTGAAGTAGATATTATCATAGTAAGAAATTTTAATCAAACATTCAGATTTTTACTAGATTTTTACTGTTTATTACACTTGGTTTTGAAAAACAAACGTTGCACGATAAATTATAAAAGAATTTTCGTTGTCATTAATTAAACATGAAAAGATTAGAACTTATAAACATAATTGAAGAAGTTGGTACAAATAATGCGAACTTGCAAGCCATTTTATATCTGAGATGGAAAAAAAGCTCACCAATAACAAACTGTCTGATGACATCATTGATGTTGAACTCTCCGAAAAAATTAGACCTTTTATTCAAAAATTTAAAATTAAGTATGCAAAACATACTTAATTTTAAAGAGGGTAATTTGTTTCGTAATAAAGATACTAATCCTGAATCAAATTCAAAAGAAGGAAGACCAGAAAAAAAATGGGCAGAGTATTCATTAAGAATAAAAAGCAGAAAAGTTTTAAGGTATTTTCTAGTTTAGAAGTATTTATTATATTTGTTATGCGTTGGATAACCTTATCATTATCATATAAGGAAAAATTTATAAAAATTTATCTAATAATGATTATATTATTTTAGTTTAGCTAAATTCCATACAACTGAAGAATTATTAGAAGCTGCTATTTTACGTGCAAAATCTAGTCCTGGAAAATCTAATTTGGGAAAGTAAATTAAACTACTTTCTGAAAATAAAAATGAAACAAACTAAAGTGATAAACATCAACCAGTTATGATGTCTGCAGATCAAGCTTTATCGCTTAAAATTCATTGTGATTTGAGTGATTTACAATATCAGATGATTAAAAACTCATCTCTAGTGCAAAATGCTAACATTTATCCTCCATTAAAAACAATTTTTAAATCAAAAGCAGATTGTTATCCAGAGGATTTGTTTATTAAAGAAATGTCTGCAATTTGTAGTTTACAGAACATGGTTAACCATACTTTGTCTCGAATTTTAAAACTAAATTCTGAGCTGCTTCAGAATTTAGATGAAACTGTAACCCATGGGGTATTTAATTTGAAATGTAGTATGGACGGGTCTTTGCAAAGTATTTATAATCAAAGATTTGACTATACTGATCTTTCTACTGAAGTGCAGAATGAACAATCTGCACTTCAGTAGAAAGATATTTCAAACTGCAATAGTTCCTTTAAAATTAAAAATTGGGGATTCAAACATCTGGAATATATATATGCATATACATATATATATATATATACATATATATATATATATATATATATATATATATATATATATATATATATATATATATATATATATATATATATATATATATATATATATATATATATATATATATACTATATATATATATATATATATATATATATATATATATATATATATATATATATATATATATATATATATATATATATATATATATATATATATATATATATATATATATATATATATATATATATATATATATATATAATATAATCGACCTTAAATCAAAATGGAACAAGTGAAGCAGCTAGAAATTTTATATTTGTGTACTCAATACATTCAAAATAATGTGGTAGAAATTTAGTAGTGGACAAAAATGGAAATTTTAAGTTTTTTCACTTTTTGTAACCGCGTAAATTAATACTTGAAAATTTAAAAACATAAAATCAAAAGCTAAAAAATCGATTTATAGTATATTGTTCGATTAAATCAGCATTGTCAATAGAATAAGATAATTAAATTTAAAAAAAGTGTTAGGATCTTATATAATGATGTAGAAATTAATAAACTTGAAAACAAATAAAAATTTCGTTAATTGTTGTCAAAAATATAGTTTGTTTATTAGGCACGAAAAGGTACTCGTTAAACTCATAAAACACGTAATAAAAATTATGCAAAAGATATTTTCCTGTTAATACATAAATATATGTTCTATATTAACAAAATAATAATTATTTTGAAATACTTTTGAAAATCAACTTTTGGCCACGTTTTTGCCATTTGGACTCATAGTGCGCCGGCCCTGATCGGAAATATACTCTTTTTACTTTTAAAAAATCAGGTCAGCCTATCTATCTATCTAT
>NC_061164.1:18792975-18950475 GCF_022113875.1 Hydra vulgaris
ATAAATTATTTTGCATTACATAACTTTTATGTTTCATTTTTATTTTCAGATTACCCACAACAAGCTAATATCATGGTTACACCCTATGTTTCAACGCATCCTTTAATTTCTGATAAACTGCGATTACCTCCACATGGTGGGAAAACAAGAAAACGTAAAGCAAACTGTTATAACTGGAAACAGTCAAAAAGAAAGCGACTTAGACAATCAGGAAAGGAATATATAAATGTTAGAAGCAAAGTTATACAACCAAGAAGTATTAAAAATAAAAAAGATTGTAAAAATTGTTGCAAGTTTAAGTGTTTTGAGAAGATTTCAGAAGACAAGAGAAAAATATTATTTAATGGACTGTGGGGAATGTCTCTGATTGAAAAGCAACACTTTTTTAGTAAAACTACTGAACGATTAGATAAAAAAAGATCTCGAACCAATAAAGTAAGCAATTCAAGGAGAAAATATACTTATTTTTACAATTTCTTTGATAATGATATCAAGCATCGTGTATGTAAGGAGTTTTATTTGTCTACATTAGACAAATAAAACTCCTTACATACACAGCAGCAGGCAAATATCATACTATCATGAAAATAAATTTGAAACTGGTGTTCCTGCCCCAACAAAATGGGGGAAACATTGTAAAAAAAAATTCTTGAAATGACTAAACAGAGTATAGAAAACCATATCAAATTGTTTCCACGAGTTGAGTCACATTATTGTCAAAGCATTTCCTGCAAACAATACTTTGATGGATCATTAAATTTGAAGAAACTTTATAATTTGTATTTAACATATTGCACTCAATATGAAATTTCACTAGCAAAGGCATGTATGTACCGCAATGTTTTTAATACAAAATTTAATAATGAATTTCAAAAGCCGAAAAAGGATCTGTGTGATACATGCTACAAATTTCAAATTATTGAAGATGCAAATGAAGAGCAAATCCGAAAGTATAACAAGCATATTGCATCAAAGAATGAAACAAAAATCGAGAAAGATATGGATCGAAAGTTGAACTCCCCTTCCACAACCATAGTTTGTATTGATCTACAAAATGTCTTGAGCTTGCCAAAAAGTAATGTGGGAAATTTCTTTTATAAAAGAAAGCTCAGCTGTTATAGCTTAACAGGTCACTCTTCACTGAACAAAAAAGCATATTGTATATTATGACATGAAGGTATGTCAGGTCGTTCTGGTAATGACATTGCCAGTGCTGTGATATGTATGCTAAATAAAGTTTACTAGGATCTTCCTAATATTAATAAATTTATACTTTGGTTTGATTTTTGCTTTCACAGAATAGAAACAGTCATATGTCAGCTGCATTGCGTGAATTTCTTATTGATCATCCAAATATTGAAATCATTGAGCAAAAGTATTGTGAGCCAGGGCACAGCTCTATTTAGGAATGTGATAATATACATAGTCAGATTGAGAAATCAGTACATTCAGCAGAAATATTTAGTCCTCTTGGGTTGGTGAAAGCAATGTTGAATGTTAACCAACGTAAACCATTTTTTGTATACCAAATGCAAAAAAGCGATATTAAAAATTTTTCAAAAATTGCTAGTCTTCTGAACTATAAAAATGTTCCATACTTTAATGTTAAAACGCTTGTATATAGGTTTAATGCTCTTGGTCATGTGTATTTCAAGACTCGTTTTACAGATATTTATAAAGAGGCACGGCTGTCTAAGCCAAAAAACACACGATCATCAGGAAGTAATCTTGAAGAATCATTAATTCCATTGGCATCTTGTTTTCGACAAAATATTGAAATTTCTAGTGAGAAGATAAAAGACATTGTTTCTATGTATCCTTACATGCCAGCTGTAGATGTTTGTTTCTATAAAACATTATTTCAGTAGTTGTTTTTTTAACTCTTTATCCGGATATTTGTGTAAGGTTCATTTAAACTGTTCTTAACTTGTTATTTTTGTTAAAGACATTTATTTTTTATTTTCAATAAATCTTTTTAGATAAATATAATATATATATATATATATATATATATATATATATATATATATATATATATATATATATATATATATATATATATATATATATATATATATATATATATATATATATATATATATGTATATATATATATATATATATATATATATATATATATATTGTCAAATGAGGTATTGCAAATGTTTTGTCTAATACTTGTCTAGTAATAATAAGTCTGGTCCGTTTCAACGTCACGGAAGATTTTTAATTGTCAATTATTATTAAACAGTATTAGACAAAACATTTGCAACCAACATCAAACAGTGCTAAACTGTGTTCCTAATTTTACATGTCTTAAAAACGAAACGAACTATACTACCACAGCAAACAGTTTAGGAGTCTGGAGTTATAGCAAGCCATGATATGAGCAATCAGCTGACAGGTGACCGTACACAGGCAGAATTTCGTTGACAAGTGCCATTTTGCAGCGGACAAAACAAGTACAACTTTTTTGTTTTTTTCATTTTCTTAAGTCTGGTGTCTGGTCCGTGTCAACGTAACGGAAGTTTTTTAATTATCAAAGGAAGTATTCAGAAGTTCCTAGAAGTTTTCAGAAGCATGCAGAAGCTTCCAGAAGTTTCCAGAAGAAGCATCTGGAAGCATCCAGAAGTATGAAGAAACATTCAGAAGCATCCAGACGCATCCATAAACTTCCAGAAGCATCGTAAAGAAGCATCTAGAATCTTCCAGAATAGGTCACACAGGTTCATTTTACTATATAAGAGACATGAAAACCGACATGTAATTCAGTCAGTATATGGAAGTCAATCAGTCACTATTATTAAAACAGTTTATTGAAGTGTTTTATTGAAGAACATCAATACAAGAAGTGAAATACAACAAGTTTTTCATTACATTAATACAGTCCACATCCAACCACGTTGTGTTTCACAGAGCATTATTGTATCATCACAAGGTAAATGTAACACGGTAAGCCTTGAGAAGTGTGATTATTTATTTCTATTATTTTTATGACTTCAAGTGCAAAAATGGCTCCTCACAGTCTTGGATTGGAACTAAGAAAAAAAATTATTGGCGATTACGTTAGTGGAATGTCACAAAAAAGTATTTGTGATAAATATCGCGGAATAAATGGACCGTATCAAGACTATGTTTTAAATATCGTTCTACGGGGAAGTTAGCAGCAGATAACAATGATGGAAGACCGCGTTCCACCACATCTAGAGAGGATTCTATAATTGTCAGATCCGTCAAGAAGGATCCCTGGATATCATCAGTCGAGATACAAAAGCAGTTAGAGCTGCCTGGATTGGACCGAACAATCAGACGACGTGCTGTTGAAGCCGGATTGTTTTCTTGGCGTCCTGCAAAGAAACCGCTGATTTTACTAAAGAACCATAAGAAAAGACTCCTGTTTGCTTCATCTCATATTGACTGGAATGTGCGGAAATGGCAAACTGTCCTGTTCAGTGATGAATCAAAGTTCAACATCATTGGGTGCGATGTCTTTTGCCATGTACGTCGACCGGCCGGAAAACGCCTCAATTTACATTACTGCCATAAGGCCGTGAAGCATGGTGAGGCAATGTAATACTCTGGAGGTGTTTTTCTGCTAACAGTCTAGTTCCAATACATCGAATTAATGGAATAATGGACCGTTTCATGTATGAAAGTATTCTGAAAGATGTTATGTTACCTCATGCTGAATGGAATATGCCAATAAATTGGGTTTTTCAGCAAGACAACAATCTGAAACACACCGCAAAAGTAGTCAAGCAGTGGTTTCAAGACAACCACCTATTGTTGATGGATTGACCACCTCAATCTCCGGATCTCAACCCTATGGAGAACCTGAGGGAAATCGTCAACCGCAGAATTAATTACGAAGGTGTTCGTAATAAGGATTAACTGTTTTAACAAATCCAAAAGGCTTGGGCAGCAATTCCACAAAGTTTCATTGATCCACTCCATGATCAAATCTATGCCTCGAAGAAGCAAGGCTGCGATTAACAACAAACGATTCGCCTCAATATATTGATAGCGAAGTACAGCTTGGTCAACATTTTGTGGAGTTGCATTTGTTTTGTCCTGAAGGAAATCAACTTTTTTTAATACTTTTGATTAATTTATTAATTTTAATGATTTGCATTAGGCTGTTGTTCAATTAGGTTATGCGAAAGAGTGGTAAGGTTAGCTGTATGAGACATAGAAAGTTTATATCTCGTGACGAAGTTTGTATCCTGTCAAGAAGTGGTTATTAAAACGTTAAGAAAGCTTGTATCATGTGTAGAAGTGGTTATAAAAGAGTTATTACAAAGTGGTTATAAAAGAGATCTTACAAAAAAGTGGATATAAAAGAACCAAGTAGTTCTTAAGAATTGATAATAAAAATGCTAAATACCTGTAGTGTTTAAAATTGTTCAAATAACAAATTAATGTAAAGTAATGTAAAGATTTATTATAGTCACTTCTTTACTTTTAAATTTGAATTCTATGAAATTTTTTTGCATAAATTAACTGCCAAACTGTTTATAATAAAGTACAGTTAACTTTTATGAAATTTTTTTGCATAAATTAACTGCCAAACTGTTTATAATAAAGTACAGTTAACTTTTATGAATTTTTTTTGCATAAATTAACTGCCAAACTGTTTATAATAAAGTACAGTTAACTTTTATGAAATTTTTTTGCATAAATTAACTGCCAAACTGTTTATAATAAAGTACAGTTAACTTTTATACAGAATTTATGTTTTTTTTTTTTTTTATTATTGCTAAGTTTCAACATGCTTATAAACGTGCATACATTATAGACACAATGAAACAATGCTTAAAACATCTTACTAAAATAGTTACTTACTAATTAACAATAGTTTCTTATTTACTGAAGCTTAATTAGGTACTTAGATATAAAAAACAGTGTAAAAAATGTTTACATTGTTAATAAAACTCAAATGAAAAAAAACCAATTTAAATGTCAAAATTAAATTTAAATGCTGTAGTTAAAAAAATTTAAATGCCATTATTGGTCTGATAAAAAAGAACAATTAGAGTAATAAACATACAAATGATAGAAATTTTGTATAAACCATATATACGACCACATTTAGATTATGCAAGTGTAATATGGTGTACCTATCTGACAGGAGATATAGAAAGGCTGGAAAGAACTCAACAATTCAAATGTATAAAGTTGTTCACTGTTATGAGAAAAATCAATGGTCAAATTTTGCGTTTTCTCTTATTAATAAACCTGGGATTCATACACGTAGGTAAAGACATAAATTAAATAGTGAACGAATGAAAAATTGTCCAGCAAGATTTAATTTTTTTACAAAAAGAACTGAGAAATTGTGAAATGCCTTAAAAACCGAAGAAGCTAATGTAATATCATTAAACTCATTTAAGGCTATTTTATCATCCAGATATGATTACTAACGTTTACATTCACAATGGTATTGTAGCCAGCGACGTTAACAATTAAATGCTTGTTTGGTGTTTTGTGGTTGTCGTATTAAAAAAACGGCTTTGTTGTATGGTTATGTTTATAGTAACGGTTGCAATAACCTAGTGATAGGTTCTGCAGGGATACATTATCTCTGTTTTAACATCAATAGTATTATTATTTATTAGATGATTTTTCTAATGTTATAAGGTTTTTCTAATGTTTACGTTTTCAGAACAATTCAGAGCTTCTACCAACCCGTAACAACCTTGACCAAATCCATATAATATATATATACATATATAATATACATATATATAATTATATACATAAATATATACATATATAATATACATATATATATATATATATATATATATATATATATATATATATATATATATATATATATATATATATATATATATATATATATATATATATATATATATATATATATATATATATATATATATATATATATATATATATATATATATATATAGATAGGCGTAGAGTAGGCGTAGAGTAGGGTGCAACGGGAGCAGGCTGCCCCCTTGAGTTAACCTTGCCCGCCTTGAAGTGTAATCTAATCTAGTAATAATTATTATTTTGATTTGATTTTTCATTTTTAAACAGAGGAAGAAATGATAGGAAAAAATCAAGTTTTTTCTGTAAAAACGAAGAAATAAATAATCCATTGCTAAAAACATACCAATAAAAAAAAAAGCGTTTTTAAGATTAAAACTCGGAAAACTTTACTAACTAAGGAATCTTTTTTTCAGATAAAAAATACGTTTTTGTAACAAAATAAAACTATAGATTCAATCTTTTGATCTCAATTTAAGATTTTTTTCATCCATTATACTAATTTTAAAAGTAATTTTTTTAGCAACGTTTTTGTTTTTGTGTAGATTATATATTAATGAAATTAAATTTTAAGATTCAAATAAAAAGAAAGTATCAATTACAAAATATTTACAGAAAGCCATTTAGACAAGGTACCTAGGTGTACTTGACTTAACGGTAATAAAACTTTTTTTATGCAAACTTTAAAGTAAGGGATCGTCCATAAAGTACGTACGCTCGGAGGAGTAGAGGGGATCTGGCGTATATAAGAGTGGCGTATATAAGATGGGAGGGCAGTGCATCAATTATAAAAGAAAGGAGACACTAAATTAAAAAAAATCATAAAATGTTAGATAAATAGGTTAAAAGCGTAGGTACTTTTAGGGAATCGAAGGGTACTCAATAAATCGTATTGCGAAATGCGGGGGGGGGGGGGGAGGGGAGGGGGGAAGGGTGGATGAAAAAAAACGTACGTACTTTATGGACGACCCCTAACGGTGAGTTCACTTGACGACAACTTTAAGAAGTTATGAAGACTTTAAACAAATCCACCGCTGACGTTTCAAACTTTGGTCTTTCTTTTTAGAACTTTAAAAGAAAATTTAAATCGAAGTTTTACTAAGTTTCATTTTTATACAGAGTGCAATAAAAGTTAACTGATAAAAATTGTTAAAAAAGTGCATTACTTATTTAACAGCTGTTGTAAGTAACTTTTACTAAGTAAATTTTTAATTTGCTGCATTTTACTTTTACTTGTGTAAATATTTTGAGCGATGCTTGTATTCTAGTTCTTATTTTTATTTTTAATTATAACAGTCGAATTTTGAAAATTAATTACTGCTATTATTTTTTATTTACTTTATTATTTGTTTAAATTACAGATTATTGTCGATTACTCTTAAAAAATGATTTATTAGTTTCCATTATTAAAGAAATAATTAAATAGAGTTAAAAAACTAAAAAAAAAATTGTTTTTCGAAAAACTTACAGCATGGATAAGTTTATCATTCGAACTAAGAAAAATAAATCTCATAATGCCAATGTGCCCATTTCATCTGCCGTAGAAGTATTATCGTTTTCCGATGATAAGTTAAAGTTACAAACATACAGTACAGATCTTGTTGATGATAATGATGAGGATCAACAAAAAAGATTTGAGCTAACCTCATTATTTATGGAACAAAATTGTTTTACCAAATTATATATATATATATATATATATATATATACATATATATATATATATATATATATATATATATATATATATATATATATATATATATATATATATATATATATATATATATATATATATATATAGGGTGACCAGATGTACTCTTTTTTAGAGTATTATACTCTTTTTGATGTAAAATTTATTATACTCTCTCTTTTTCTGAAAAAAACAAAATATACTTTTTTTTTTTATACTACTCTTTTTTTTTATACTACTGAAATTTATTTATTTGAGATAAACAAGAAATGATAAACGATTTTACACCAGATCTAAGCAGTATTTTTTCTAAGCTAATATTTCTTTTACCATGACAACAATATAAACTTCTGGACGTAATGAGACAAGCTAAGTTTATAAAATTTCTCAAGGAGAGTGAAAATTTTTAGATATATTTAAAGAAACTTATACATTCGCCAAAAAGTGAGTAAAAAGCGATCAACATATCTTTTATCTGCACTATTTGTAACAACAGTTTCATTACATTTTCAGAACAGTTTTAATAGTCATTAAAGGCAAATACAATATTGCTCAACACGCAGCTTCAAAAGCACATAAAAAATGTTCATCGGTTTTTATAAAACAAAAGCTAGAATCTTTATATTTTTAAAAAGGATTTAGCTGCTTATGATAAAAAATTACAGTCATTGAGCTTGTATGGTCATACCACAACGTAAAACAAGGCAATTTATTCAGGGATATGGACTGCACATCAAATTTTTGAGAAAATTCTGTAATTATAAGATAACGTGTGGAAAACGTCAGTGTCTTGTTAACAATTTAATTTAAAATTAATCTGAAGGTTTCTTAAAAAAAAGATTTTTTGAAAAAACTTTGTTGTTGTTGCATGTGATGCCTTAAACCACAAATTTTTTTTTTTTTTTGTGGTTCGATGCATCTTTTAAAATACAAGATTTTATTTTGAAAGCTGGTTGTTAAACCAACTTTCAAAATAAAATCTTGTATTTTAAAAGTTCATAACCTTCGAAATGAAACTGCAGAAACAATAGCTAATATAATTTTAAAAGATATTAACTTTGACAATATACAAGATAATGTTATTGGATTTTCAGCAGATAACGCAGCTGTAAACTTTGGTGCTTTATCAACTGATAAAAAAAAGAAATGTGACTTCTGTTGTAGCAAAATTTTATGCCACAATAATTGGTTATTCGAAAAAGTGGGCTGGAAGATTTTGTAGTGAAGCATGGAATAGTAAAGTTAAAGAAGAAATTTTTAGATGACAAATTTAAGGAAGCTTACATATTTTCTTAATTGAACTAAATCGTTGCTTATTTTATTTAAAAGCTTACATATTTTCTTAATCGAACTAATCGTATTCCTATTGTTAGTGATAATGAGATTTTTGGCTATATACCCAATAATGATCATTACCCATTAATAACTTTTTTTGTTCATTTCGTCGGCAAATTTGACCCTTTTTGTCATTCTGTGAGCAAATGCTTAGACAAGTAAATCGGTAAATTTAAACAGTCAGTTTGTAAATGTTGTAAATGCAGTCGAAAAACTTTAAAAAAAGCGGACATTTTTTTTTAGTAGGCAAAATTTTTAATGGCATTCCCCCTCCCCCTTACGTGACATCTACTCGCGCCGCACTATGAGTCCAAATCGCGAAAATGTGGCCAAAGCTTTTTTTCCGAATTTTTTATTTTAGAGAAAATTAAAGATACATTGTTTTTAGAAAATATTTATTTTAAAGATTATATCCAGAAGATTTTTTAAAATATTATTTTATATTCAAAGTGTAGTACATACTCAAACAATCTCAAACAGTCTAATCCAACATTTTGAAGTAGATATTATCATAGTAAGAAATTTTAATCAAACATTCAGATTTTTACTAGATTTTTACTGTTTATTACACTTGGTTTTGAAAAACAAACGTTGCACGATAAATTATAAAAGAATTTTCGTTGTCATTAATTAAACATGAAAAGATTAGAACTTATAAACATAATTGAAGAAGTTGGTACAAATAATGCGAACTTGCAAGCCATTTTATATCTGAGATGGAAAAAAAGCTCACCAATAACAAACTGTCTGATGACATCATTGATGTTGAACTCTCCGAAAAAATTAGACCTTTTATTCAAAAATTTAAAATTAAGTATGCAAAACATACTTAATTTTAAAGAGGGTAATTTGTTTCGTAATAAAGATACTAATCCTGAATCAAATTCAAAAGAAGGAAGACCAGAAAAAAAATGGGCAGAGTATTCATTAAGAATAAAAAGCAGAAAAGTTTTAAGGTATTTTCTAGTTTAGAAGTATTTATTATATTTGTTATGCGTTGGATAACCTTATCATTATCATATAAGGAAAAATTTATAAAAATTTATCTAATAATGATTATATTATTTTAGTTTAGCTAAATTCCATACAACTGAAGAATTATTAGAAGCTGCTATTTTACGTGCAAAATCTAGTCCTGGAAAATCTAATTTGGGAAAGTAAATTAAACTACTTTCTGAAAATAAAAATGAAACAAACTAAAGTGATAAACATCAACCAGTTATGATGTCTGCAGATCAAGCTTTATCGCTTAAAATTCATTGTGATTTGAGTGATTTACAATATCAGATGATTAAAAACTCATCTCTAGTGCAAAATGCTAACATTTATCCTCCATTAAAAACAATTTTTAAATCAAAAGCAGATTGTTATCCAGAGGATTTGTTTATTAAAGAAATGTCTGCAATTTGTAGTTTACAGAACATGGTTAACCATACTTTGTCTCGAATTTTAAAACTAAATTCTGAGCTGCTTCAGAATTTAGATGAAACTGTAACCCATGGGGTATTTAATTTGAAATGTAGTATGGACGGGTCTTTGCAAAGTATTTATAATCAAAGATTTGACTATACTGATCTTTCTACTGAAGTGCAGAATGAACAATCTGCACTTCAGTAGAAAGATATTTCAAACTGCAATAGTTCCTTTAAAATTAAAAATTGGGGATTCAAACATCTGGAATATATATATGCATATACATATATATATATATATACATATATATATATATATATATATATATATATATATATATATATATATATATATATATATATATATATATATATATATATATATATATATATATATATATATATATATATATATATATATATATATATATATATATATATATATATATATATATATATATATATATATATATATATATATATATATATATATATATATATATATATATATATATATATATATATATATATATATATATATATATAATATAATCGACCTTAAATCAAAATGGAACAAGTGAAGCAGCTAGAAATTTTATATTTGTGTACTCAATACATTCAAAATAATGTGGTAGAAATTTAGTAGTGGACAAAAATGGAAATTTTAAGTTTTTTCACTTTTTGTAACCGCGTAAATTAATACTTGAAAATTTAAAAACATAAAATCAAAAGCTAAAAAATCGATTTATAGTATATTGTTCGATTAAATCAGCATTGTCAATAGAATAAGATAATTAAATTTAAAAAAAGTGTTAGGATCTTATATAATGATGTAGAAATTAATAAACTTGAAAACAAATAAAAATTTCGTTAATTGTTGTCAAAAATATAGTTTGTTTATTAGGCACGAAAAGGTACTCGTTAAACTCATAAAACACGTAATAAAAATTATGCAAAAGATATTTTCCTGTTAATACATAAATATATGTTCTATATTAACAAAATAATAATTATTTTGAAATACTTTTGAAAATCAACTTTTGGCCACGTTTTTGCCATTTGGACTCATAGTGCGCCGGCCCTGATCGGAAATATACTCTTTTTACTTTTAAAAAATCAGGTCAGCCTATCTATCTATCTATCTATCTATCTATCTATCTATCTATCTATCTATCTATCTATCTATCTATCTATATATATATATATATATATATATATATATATATATATATATATATATATATATATATATATATATATATATATATATATATATATATATATATATATATATATATATATATATATATATATATATATATATATATATATATATATATATATATGTACATATATATATATATATATATATATATATATATATATATATATATATATATATATATATATATATATATATATATGTATATATATATATATATATCTATATATATATATATAAAGTAACTTGGTTCAATCATTATGTCTCATAGTGGGTTTTGTTACTAATACTTTCACTAAGAATTTTCCAATTTATGAAATTCTAAATGCGGCAGGCTCAATTGTAGTGACTTCTTGAAGTTAGTTTTTTTAATAAATTTTCGATGAAATTCTCAAATTGCTGGATTTAAGTAATTATTATTTTTTTTAATATATAGATCATTGAATATATATATATATATATATATATATATATATATATATATATATATATATATATATATATATATATATATATATATATATATATATATATATATATATATGTATATATATATATATATCTATATATATATATATAAAGTAACTTGGTTCAATCATTATGTCTCATAGTGGGTTTTGTTACTAATACTTTCACTAAGAATTTTCCAATTTATGAAATTCTAAATGTGGCAGGCTCAATTGTAGTGACTTCTTGAAGTTAGTTTTTTTAATAAATTTTCGATGAAATTCTCAAATTGCTGGATTTAAGTAATTATTATTTTTTTTAATATATAGATCATTGAAGAATTGAGAATATATTCATCATTGGAAAGATTATAGTATAGACTGTTAAAAATTAAAAATAAAAAATTTCTTGAAAAAGTAGATAGTAAAACTTTTAGCATTAAAAGTAAAAAATTTATCGCAAAAATTCTAAATTTTGACTTTGATAAAGAATTAAAAAATTGTTCCAATTTGTACTTTTTCCATATTTTGATTTTTTTTAGTCTATAGTATCTACTAACTACCTGAAAAGTGTAGCTGCGATGATCCGCGATCTTGAGCGCTAAATAATTTTGAAAAATGATGTTTTTTTAAACAAATAAAAAACTTCGAAAAAAATAATTTTTTTCATTCATTACAAAAAGTAAAAAACATACAAACTACTTTAAAGCATGAAAGACCAAAATAAATTTGTTTTCGTGTTACAAAGGAAATTTTTTTTTTTTAACTTCATGAGTTTATGGTTTTAAAATGCATAACTAATTTAGGAAAAAATAATTCTAAAGTGCATTTTTAATGTTCCACTAATGGACCAAAACCACATAAATTTCTAAATGATGTTAAAAAGTTTCTTTTTACTTAGTAAGTTTATTGTTGTGAACTAAGATAATGGAGGAAATCAATTTAATACAAATTGTGCAATGTTTTCAGCTTTTGGTAAATACTTTGGAAAATGTAAATAGTGGGTTTAAATACATTACTAGAATTCAAGTCAGAAAATACAAAATAAATATAATAGCGAGAGAAAACGACGTCTGAAGAAGCTTTCGTAAATTTCTTGCATCAGGAAGTGTTTCTGAAAATACCCATAAAGAAGCACCATGCAGGTTTCCATCTTATCGAGTAATTTTTGAAATAAAAAACGAGTGCTCACGCCTTAAAACATCCATTAAAGTTACTGAAATAAAGGCTAAAGTTAAACTACAGGATCTTATGGATCATACATCCAAAAGGCTTGTGAAACTACGGGAGAAGAAAATTTTAAAAGTTTTGAAGATAAAAAGAAAGACTTTGATGAATTAATACAAATTAGTTGTCAGGGTATGGACGAAACATCAAGTCACTAAAAATGCTATTAACGTTTTAATAATTCCAATCAAAATAACCTTCAAGATTCAGATCTATTATTCACAGTAACATCACCTCTTCGATTACATGTACAATCAGATTTAAACAATCTTTTATGGAATAACATAATGTCTCAAGGTATTAGATTCTGTAGACCAATTATACTGGAGTATGTAAATGAGAATAAAGAAGTGGTATTAAAAATTAAGGAAGAAATTGAAAAAGAAACTTCTAATTTATATCCGGATAAAATTTACCTTTCAGGACATAAGTATGTTTTTATCAAATATAGTTTTATCCTTTCAATTGATGAAAAATCTTAGTTACATCACGGACACTTCTTCGACACAATGTTGTCCGATTTGTCACGCCACGTCTAACATGATGAGCGATCTAAAAAAAGGTTTGTTACAAATAGGCAGGCATTGTGCTATGGCATTTGACCACTACATGCTTGTATTAGGTTTTTTGAATTTATTCATATTTCATATAAACTTGAAAAAAACTTGGAAAGTAGAAAAGGTTTTCAAAAAATCAATAATGTTTGAGAGAAAAAATTATACATGATAGGATGTTTGAAGAATTTGGTTTGAGAGTTAATGAATCAAAAGCTGGTGGATCAGACGTTTAATACCGGACGTTTAATTTATGTGCATAAATTTCCGGTATTACATCGCCAGCTTTTGAACCAAAAGCTGGTGGTGTAATAATGGAAATTTATACACATGAGTTTTTTCTGATCCACTATTACTCAGCAAAATTTTAGAAATGGATGAAGAAAACATCAGATTACATAACATTCTAATTGCAAATAATTCCAAAGACCCAAATGATCCGAAAAAAATTGATAAATACTGCAATGATACATATAAGAAGTTATTACAGATATATGATTGGTTCAAGCTCCCAGCTTCCATTCAAAAAGTATAAGCTCATGCTAGGGAAATCATTAATAATTTACCAGTCCTACTTAATTACCAGTCCCAATTGATTTAATGGGAGAGGAAGCAGTTGAATCTTAACAGAGATTTTATAAATTTAATCGAGAAAATCATTGCAAGAAAAAAAAGTAGAGAAATGAACTTACTTGACATTTTCATTCTAGGTATACATACTTCTGATCTCCTAATTAGTTCAATCTCATTAACTAAAAGATTGAAAAGTAAGAAAATATTGTGCCTACCGGAAAAAGTTTGTTAGCAGTTTATAGCAATGATAAATTTAAATATAAATTTAATATATTTTGGATCAAATATGAACATTTTGTACATTGAAAAATTATCCATTATTTAAACAATGTCCAAAAGTATTAAATATAAAAAATCCAACTGGTGCCCTAGTGCTTAAGTGGATTACACTGCCCCCCCCCCCTCCTTCTGCGCCTAATAGCTGGTTAAACATTAAAATTAAAAATATTATATTTTAATTTTTTTTTTTAAACTAGACCCATAGCTTGGGTCTCGCAAATAAATACTTTTTTTATAATAACCCTAATATTTAACCCTAATATTTTCTATATAAATAACCTAAATAAACAGCCTAAATAAACCCTAATATTTAAATAGCCTAAATAAACCCTAATATTTAACCCTTATATTGTCCTAATATAAAAGTACCGATTGGCTTCTTATAAAATAAGTTCTTAAAACGAAAATTTAACCAACTGAATGGTGCCAAATATCTAAATAGCCAACTAAATTCTTAAAAAAACCGACTATAACTTAAAAATCATCTGCTTTGGAAAACGGAGGAGGAAAGGGGTGGCGTAACACCCCACGTCTTTTTTTAGGCTAATTCTCAAAAGACATAACAAGTCATAAAAAAGACGTCTTTTATTCGTCTAAAGGTATCTTTTTTCCTTCTGGGTTAAGACGGGTTAGTTTATAAAATAAAATTAAGAAGCTATGTCTAGTGTAGAAGAGTTACAAAATGAGATGAGCTAATAATCTTTCTTACCACCTAAAGTTGAACAAAGATAAACTGAATTCAAGATATGAAAATAATTAATTAGTAATCAAGTAAGTGATTAGAGATTTCTAGGAAACAAGTTACTATGTCAACAATTTAAGAGATTTCTAGGAAACAAGTTACTATGTCAACAATTTAAGAGATTTCTAGGAAACAAGTTACTATGTCAAGAATTTAAGAGATTTCTAGGAAACAAGTTACTATGTCAACAATTTAAGAGATTTCTAGGAAACAAGTTACTATGTCAACAATTTAAGAGATTTCTAGGAAACAAGTTACTATGTCAACAATTTAAGTAAGAGATTGAGATTAATTTTATTTTAAATTTTAAACTTTGTCGAATCGCATGTGATGATCATTAAAGTTGCTAAAAACATAATAATAGCTGAAAATTAATAAATTTGCTTAATTTGATCAGAAATAACATCAAAAAGGTTTGAAAGAAACAATTTTTTGTTGCCTAAAATATATTATAATTGTTTAACACTTGTAGGTGCTTTCATATTTTAAATAAAAAGAGATTTTGACTCAACCACATAGTGCACCACGCCTTTTTTAAAAAACTACAATATTTGCCTTACTCCTGCTATGTGGCCTTTAACATCACACAAGAGACGCTAATAGAATCTCATTACATTCACACAAGAGACGCTAATAGAATCTCATTACATTCACACAAGAGACGCTAATAGAATCTCATTACATTCACACAAGAGACGCTAATAGAATCTCATTACATTCACACAAGAGACGCTAATAGAATCTCATTACATTCACACAAGAGACGCTAATAGAATCTCATTACATTCACACAAGAGACGCTAATAGAATCTCATTACATTCACACAAGAGACGCTAATAGAATCTCATTACATTCACACAAGAGACGCTAATAGAATCTCATTACATTCACACAAGAGACGCTAATAGAATCTCATTACATTCACACAAGAGACGCTAATAGAATCTCATTACATTCACACAAGAGACGCTAATAGAATCTCATTACATTCACACAAGAGACGCTAATAGAATCTCATTACATTCACACAAGAGACGCTAATAGAATCTCATTACATTCACACAAGAGACGCTAATAGAATCTCATTAAATTCACACAAGAGACGCTAATAGAATCTCATTACATTCGTAACATGGCACTGTAAATACTCTGATATTTTAAAGCTTTTATTAGAATCTACATTGCTAAAAACTTACTGAGAAGTTATTAAAATTTACTTCAAGCCTGTCTTAAATTTATAAAACTGAGTTTAAGAGCTATACACTTATTAGGAGATAAAAGAAAGCTGGTCAACGGAGATTATTTGTTATCTACTGAAGTCTTTGTTTAATAGATCTTTAAAAAACAAAGGCTAAATGCAAGTATTATCTGTAGATAATGAGAATTTGCTTTTAAGCACTGTCTACAGTCTTTAATCAACAAATAGCCCAAAGGCAGCGGCTTTTTTGATCAAAGTAAACTCCTAGCCTTTGCCTATAAAAGCTAAACCAAAAATGGCAGCAGGATACGAGGTAGTTCGAACTAGACTACATCTTATCAAATTTTATACTGAGCTAATCTGATGACAAACAATCATATGAACATGTTCATTTTTTGTCTGCAACAAAAAAGATTTCAAATATAAATTTTTCAAATGAAATTTTTTTTTTCATAAGTGGTAGACAGTTGATCAGCTTAAATTAAATGGCAGTCTTGGTTATGCAGTTTATTTTTACTTATTAAAGATAGAAAACATTTCATTCAAAGCCTTTTTATAAAAGTTGTTTTAAGAGAATATCAAAAGTATCAAAATTCTTTAAATTAAATCAAAGTATCATATCATAAACATTTGAAAAAGCTTTTTTAAACACAAGAGATTACTGGAAACAAACTGAGTTTGTCTACCAAAGATAAGTTTGATAAAATAGTTAAAGAAGACTCTAAATTTTTTTATAAGAGTTTCAATGCACCATTTAAAAAAATTATGGAGAAAACTTTTAATCCACACTTTTTCATTAATCACAAGCAAGATTACTTGCGTTTTCGTTTCAGTGTAGCGCAAGGTAATTAAATAGATTACGAAATAAGATTGCAATATTTCAAGTATTTTTACAAGTATTACAAGTACTTGTATAATGCAAATGTTTAAATAATAAACCACAAAATAATTAAATATAATGAAAATAATAATGATATTATTAATAATAAAATAATAATATAATAACAAACAAAAAAATTAGACTGTTAATGTTTATTAGCAACAAAAAGACTAAAGTTTAAAGGTAAAGTCAAATTTTTTTTTATTAGATTCAGTTTAATCTAAAAGCGACATTTAACTTCATATAGAAATGAAACAGTGAACAACGTTCTTTATATCATTAACAATTTTTTACAACGCATGTTGAAATAAATCAAGACTACTTTGTATAAAGTACAGCGTTGGTGTGTCACCAACGCAGTGTGGTTTATCTGATAAAATTCTGACATAATGAACAAAACATAGCATATCTAAGTTTATAGAATATAACTACTTAAATAACAATTTTTTAGGTAGAGTAAAGACACAATTAATGTCAAATTTTGTATATGTGTGTGTGCGTGCGTGCGTGCGTGTGTGTGTGTGTGTGTGTGTGTGTGTGTGTGTGTGTGTGTGTGTGTATATATATATATATATATAGCCAACATTTTTTCAGGGATTGATATAAGTTTTGCATATTTCGAGACGTTAGAATTATCTTGTTCTATCGCCACATTTTTAAGTTTTTGGATAAAACGGTTTAAAAAAAAAATTAGGAAACGGCATATAAAAACATTTTTACAGCTCAAGCTTTCTATGTTTCATTTTTACTTAAACTTAAGTTTCAATACAATAAAATCGCATTATTCTGAGGTACATAACAATTTCAATAATTCCAATTTTTCGTTAAAGATAATATAGAATAAAATAATTCTAACGTCGCGGTTTGTTAAAAGAAGTAAAGTATTGTCGTATCATATATATTTTTTGCTATAATATTACAATTTTGCATATACAAATAAGTTCTATCTAATTACGATTTTTAAATTAAAAACTCAAAAGTATCCATTTATAATTTATATTTGATTTGCAAATACCTTGTATCCAACAACTACTTTAATATCACATTATAGATAGCGTACTTATGTTGCTTAAAGTAAAAAAATATCTCTTTTAATTTTTGAGGGCGCTTTCTGTAATTTTCTCAATTGCAAATGGCTTTCTACGAATAATAGTTTTTTTTATATATGCTGCTGCCTTGCCCAAATGGTTCATTAGAATTATTTTTGAAACAAAAAACGAACAAAAAGCAGCAAGAAATGTAACATATAAAACGTATGGTGCTGCTGAAGTGGAGCCTAAAGTTCCAAGAATGCAAATCAATGACCAGAACGGTACATTAACTGCTTTAGCTAGGGCATAAAAATGCTGACGTCTATTTTTCTTAAAATGTTTTATTGAAGCCCAATCATGAAAATATTTTGACCCAGTAAGCACACCATACAAAAATATAAAAAAGTTTGAAATACTCGAAATAAATACAATTATTGCTGAATAACGAATAGAAACCACAGAATCATTGTTAATTTCTGTTGCAAAACGTAATATCATGTTTCCAGCAAGTGGACAAAGACAACAAAACATAAGAAATATTTTTTGAAAATACAACATAATAGAGTTAACGGTTTCAATTAAATGTAGAACAGCATGGTTTATGTACCACAAAGCAGAAACTAAACAAAATGTAGCAAGAAATGTAAGAAATTCAGGAGTCATGTGCTTTAACTTGTAGTTGAGGCCGTTTTTACTAACATCATTTTTTGGCGGAAAATTATCAACAGTAATATCGACAATTAAAATGCACGCGATGATAGCAATTGCATTATCACTCATATTTTCAAGGCGTTCTTTTGAAATGTTACCTTTCGAAAAGTTTTCTAGGAAAGAGCCTTTTTCCGTTCTTTCAAATTTTTTCATTCGTCGGAGAAAAAACCAATAAAGCTTTCGAATGATGGGCATTAAAATCAATAAAGCAATAAACACCAATGATATACTATAGTGAACCCAACAAAACGCGCCAGCAGTTAAAAGTAAAATTAGACTAATTAACGGTTTGAAAATCATAATTAAACATAATTCATGAAGTTCAGATTTTGTCCAGTTTTTTAAATCTATATGAAGAAGTTTTGGTGAATACGTTGCGTATAAAATTATTCCAATATCAATTAATTGAAGAAAAATCAAAACTGCACATGTTGATAAAACAGACACTTTTTCATCGGGATAATGCGCTTGCAATTCTAAAGTAAAGGGAAGAACAGAAGTTGCCAACATTTCAAAAATAATCAACGCTAAAATAAAATCATCTACTCTTTTAACCACTATTGCTCGAATGTTTATGTTTTCCCAAATCGTTAGAATAATTAAAAAGCCATAAAAAAATTCTATTAACTCCAGATAATTTGACCTAAGGAAATCTAGTAGAGACTGGTTTTCAACTTGTTTTTTTAAGTTTCTGATAGGAAGTACAAGAAAAGTCGCGCAAGTAGCCATTACAGTGTCTGAATAACCAAGCAATCTGCTAGTTGAAGCAATATCTCCTCGATGATGATCGAAGGGCAAGGTTTCATTCAAATGATTTTCATAGTTTATTTCTTGATGTTTATACTTACTTCTAGTTTTAATATTTGTGTGAAAATTTTCAATTTTTACATTTAGCTCTTTTTCCATATTCTTTCTAGTAAAAAAGAAAAAATTATTTCAAATCCTTTCTCTCTCTTTCTCTCTTTCTCTCTCTCTCTCTCTCTCTCTCTCTCTCTCTCTCTCTCTCTTTCTATATATATATATATATATATATATATATATATATATATATATATATATATATATATATATATATATATATATATATATATATATATACATATAAATATATATATATATATATATATATATATATACATATAAATATATATATATATATATATATATATATATATATATATATATATATATATATATATATATATATATATATATATATATATATATATATATATATATATATATACATATATATATACACTTATAGCTTTTAGAATTTAATTTTTTTTTTGATAATTAGACTTTCTTCCTAATAAACTTACAGAAAGGAAAAACAGCCTGTCGAAGACAAAATTAGATAGTGCTTTTACTAATTTATTAATGCTCTGTTTTTTTAAGAACATGGAGCACTCTATTTGTAGAATAGACTAACATACTTTACTTAAAGTTAAAAAGTTTAAAAACGAAATTTTCGCATATTTTTAATACTCTTTCAATTTTTATGCAAAATATATTTTTACATTACTTAATACGAATGTAATTAAATTTTAAATGGACACCTCTGATAGTATAGCTATTTAATTCTAATATAACTTTATATTTTTCCTTACAGTATGTGTCACACTTTGCGTCAATTTTCTTAAACAAACAAACCAATTATTAAACAGTAGACAATCAGTAAACAAACCAATCAGTAAACAATTAATCAGTAAACAAACCAATCAGTAATCAATTAATCATTAAACAAACCAATCATTATTTTTCTTTAAGTAAACAAACCAATCATTAGTTTTAAAACGATAGCACAATTATAAAAACGAACAAATCAAATTTTGTTTACCCATCCATTTGATAAAGCCACCTCCACTCGTATTCGACTCAAACAAAATTCCGGGCAGAACATATAAAGGTTTTGGAAAACATTATATGAGTATATGGTCCCACTAGGTTTATTTCCTCAATGAAATTCAAAAATAAAGTAGTACTCATAAATCAAATAGTAATTATAAAAATGAATATTTTTGTTGGGCGATTCTAGGCAGTCATTTTTATTTCAGTTTACTTACATTTTTTACTCAAGTTTAATTTTATTTTTGTTTTTTGTTGCTTCTATTGTTTTTTTATGTTTTGCGGAAATGATAGTTTCATTTGTGGGAGTAAATTTCAGAACAATTCACTTCCAAAGAATGTAGCTTTTTTTTTATTACGTGGAGATAAAAATTTCATTTGTGCTAAAAAAATTCAGAAATATCCGCTTTCAAAAAAAAAATTTTTGTTTTACTTTTTGGATTAAGTTGCCTTTATTATCTTATAAAAATTTATGGATTTGTAAAAATTATCATATTTTCAGCTGTTTTTGATTCTTTTCTTTTCATTATTTAAGTATTGTTTTTTACTCAGTTATTTTTGTTTTTACATCATTTTAGCAAAATTTAGCATTTGTTTTTTCAATATATTTCATTGAAACTTATTAGATTTCCAATTTAAAGTAAAAAAAGACCTTAACATTGACAACCGTTAGTGATCAATGTCTATCTTAATCTAATCTTAATGGTTATTTTAAATAGGATAAACTGGGGTATACCCACCCCCTACTACTAACAAATGCTTAAAAACCACTATATAAAATTAAAAACAAGAAAATAGTACAAAAACTCCATTTATTTACGCATTTAAGCAAATATAATAAGTGTAAACAAACGTCATCAGCAATTATGATTACGTTTATACTCATATATTAATTAGGAAACCTAATAATTAGCATGAGTTGCACATTCTAACATTTCGTGCAATACCTGTTCGTTTTCTCTATGCTATCTTTCTAAACTTGACTTCTTCTGACTTTTGCTCTAACCTTCTTCGTTCTTCCTAAACTCACTTACTTAGCTAGAGGAGGATAAACCACAATACAAACAATTAAGCAAACTATTGATATAAAATTTTAACAAAAAAACAAAACAAAAACATTTTTTTGGAGTTTCTCAGAGGTACCATTTCATTTATGAAATGTTAATGTTTAGTTGAGCTTAAATACGCTTGTAAAACGAAATAAAAATACAATTTAAATACATCCAAAAAATAAATGATGAAATAAAATCAATAAAAATATTTTTTTTAATGTATTTTAAAATACATATATGGTACTTAAACTGAAGATGATTTTGGATTTCCAAATAAAGTTTTATAAACAAATTTCTAAAGCAGTATGGATACAGGAAGCATATATTTTGTGAGAAACAGGAAGTTAGCAATCAAAACATGAAGTAAAGTTATGTAATAAAGATATATATCAGTCTTCTCAAATATATAATAAAGATATATATCAAAGCCTCTCAAAAGGTAGAAACATAATCAGTGATGGATCCAGGAATTTTCGGTGTGGTGTGAGGCCCCTCTCCTCACACCACACCGAGGCTTAAGGAGGATAATGAAATATTTTTGTATTTTATACCACATTGGCGTCTCCTAAATAATAAAAAAGTCCTCAATTTCTAAAAAATTTTAGGACTTTTAGAATCATATAAGGAGGGGGGTTCTTCCCCTGGATCCGTCACTAAAAGTAATATCAAAACAAAATCTTTTTAGAGTTTTTATATTTGGAGGTTTTATTATAGGGTGAAATCTAAAGATTGGAGATGGAGGGTGAATTCTAGTTGTGAAAACATCACTAAAAATTTTCAACAAGAATAAATCAAGTTCTTTACCAATAGTCTGGTATAACTGCATTTAAACTTTGTATGGATAAAGTACTTTACCAGTAATCTGGTACAACTGCATACAAACTTTATATTGAGTTTTGAGCTTGTGTTAATTTTAAAAACCTAAAATTAACTTCAAATTTCTTAACAGATGCATAAATTTTCTTTGCTTTTGATACATGTGATAAAATGTCGACTCTCTTTTGCAGCCCAGAAAATTCACTAGACATAATGCTAAAACAATTATAAGATTGACTATAACAAAGTTTCGTGGGGGATATGGAGGTCGTATTTAAGTAGATTTAAGAAGTTTTACTTTTTGCAATGAATAGTTTTAAAAACTTGACAAAACGCGCAACTAGAACCTAAAGAAAATTGGCATAAAACTGGCATACTTTATACAGCCGCGGTAAAGTGGTCAGAGCTTAGTCATGGCGCAGTGGTTAAAGGGTTAGGCAATATTATTATTTATTTGATTTCAAAATTTTTCTAAGACTAGAATAATTAGTTGAAAACAATCTAAGATTAAAGAAATTTTTAGTTAAATATATAAAGCTAAACATAATTTAAAAAAATGCACCTTAGGTACAATTAAAAACAAAAAAGCTTATTGTACCTAGGATCACTACTTTTTATACCCTAGGGTCATGTATTCTACCTGGGTCACTACTTTGTAAACCCTACTACATGACGGGCTTTTATTATTTTAGTAGTTATACCAATATTAATACAAAGTAATTAGTAAAGAAATTTACATATCAGTTTCACTTTTTTTAGACAAGACCGAGAACTTCAATTTGGGCAACGAAAAAATCAAAGTAATTTAATTTCAAAGTTATTAGGAAGCAATATGTATGCTTTATATAAAATGTCTACATCAAGCTTGTATCAACTATTTTGTGTATATACTTAAGTTAATCTAGACTTTTCTATTATCTCATCGAAGTAATCTTTATGAAAAAGTTTAACATCATTTAAAAATGCAATTGCAAAATTGCTGTTTACGCCTCCTTCCTTACCGTTAGGCGAAATATGTTCAAATTTACTTTCGAAACTCCTGTTTATAAAGCAAGCACTCTAACCACTGTGCCACGGCTCATATGGAAATATATACTCCAAAAAGTATGTAAACTATATTTATTTATTTTTTTTGCTATATAAGTTTTTTTAAGTTGTAAACCATAATATAAATACAAATAGCAGGGGCATGAAGAAGACATAATACGTCTTATCACCAAGCACACTGGTGATAAGACATATTATGTACCGTAAATATAAAACAACAAAAATCAAATAACGTAACACAATATAATATAAAACGTTATTCTAAAGACTTTATGAAATAAAAATCAGCGGTCCTAAAGTCCTACTTTAACTTTTTGTTTTTGTGTTGACTAAAAAATATTAAAAGAAAAATAGAAAAAAAAGTAATTAATACAAAGAAACTATATTATTAAAAAGCATACAAACAAATACGCATAATCCAAAATAACTTCGAGCATGAATTAAATATCAAATAAAATAAGATAAAGCGGTCCAAAATCCAATTTCCTGCTAAGAAAACGTTATTGCTTGAAATATTTTTTGAATTAATATAGGCTTGACTAGACGTGTTACAATACAACATGTACAATACGACACTACCTTCATATTAAGGCTCTGGCCCATAAAAAGGCCTCCGAAAACAAAAATAGCCCTGGGCCCCAATAAGTCTTAATCCGCAAATGCAGCTAAGGATCCGATAGTTTTATATTCAAGAGGTCATCACTCATTTCTAGTAATTTATAACAACTTGTTTTTATAGAAAAGAAAGATAATTTTTTAAATAAAAAACTTTCAGAAGATGAATATATTTTTTTTTTTACTTTAAAATTTAATAACAACAAACACGTCATTACTTTTAATATAATTTAAACAATACGAATTTAACTAATTTAAACAATACGAGCTTGACCATTGCTCGAGTAATTGTCAAGTAAATTAATTATTATCCTAAATTAGATATTTAAAAACTGCAAAACACTATTAAAATCGACACTTGTTCTAATATTAAAATCTGCAAAACACTATCAAAATCGACACTTGTTCTAATATTAAAATCTGCAAAACACTATTAAAATCGACACTTGTTCTAATATTAAAATCTGCAAAACACTATTAAAATCGACACTTGTTCTAATATTAAAATCTGCAAAACACTATTAAAATCGACACTTGTTCTAATATTAAAATCTCAACGTTGGAGAGGAAGAGTAGTAACTTTTTTTTAATATCAAAAGAAAAAAAATAAGCTTTATTAGCGATTAGAAGCTTTGTTAGCGATTAGAAGCTTTGTTAGCGATTAGAAGCTTTGTTAGCGATTAGAAGCTTTGTTAGCAATTAGAAGCTTTGTTAGCGATTAGAAGCTTTGTTAGCGATTAGAAGCTTTGTTAGCGATTAGAAGCTTTGTTAGCGATTAGAAGCTTTGTTAGCGATTAGAAGCTTTGTTAGCGATTAGAAGCTTTGTTAGCGATTAGAAGCTTTGTTAGCGATTAGAAGC
Source organism: Hydra vulgaris (assembly GCF_022113875.1). Taxonomy (NCBI): domain Eukaryota; kingdom Metazoa; phylum Cnidaria; class Hydrozoa; order Anthoathecata; family Hydridae; genus Hydra; species Hydra vulgaris. The sequence continues at coordinate 18,818,313 of NC_061164.1, forward strand.
TTTGTTAGCGATTAGAAGCTTTGTTAGTGATTAGAAGCTTTGTTAGCGATTAGAAGCAGAACAACATTAACATCATTAAAGTTGAAACAAATAGCTGGCGAGCGGTGACACTTTCTGGTTTCTATAGAAACTTTAGGTAACGGTAGCGTTTTTAAATATTTGGTAGCCAGCTCTAAATGTTTATTACGCTTTTGGAGGCCTCATAACAATGGGCCGTAGAAAATGTTTGTGTTTTAAAAGAGTGAAATTTGTATTGTCATTTATGAGGTTAGTGTAAATATTAGAAAACGCGTGTTTGCGTGTTTGTGTTTGTGTCCGCGCGCGTGTGTGTGCGTATTTATATATATAAGCTCATACATATAAATATATTTATACACAAGATGAAGGGTTTTAAAATTTTAAATACTGGCAGTCTCTGATGTTAAAATTTATTTATTTGTGCTTTGCCGCCTGATGTATTAATAGTTAATGATTGGATATCACGTATAAAAAAAGTAGGAGGTATAAAAAAAAAAAAAAAATCAAAATGATAATGATAAAAATTAGTGCTGTTATTGATTTTAACTAAACTGGCTTCGAATAAATTTAAAATTTCGAATGACTTTGAAAAATCAAACAGTCGGTTTAATTGAGAATTTCCTACTAATCGAACAGTTGATTTAATCGACTAAAGATTTCCTACTAATCGAACAGTCGATTTAATCGAGGATTTCCTACTAATCGACTAAAAGTCTTTTTAGTCAAGTTGTAATTTTAAAATCTTTAAATCTTTTCATTCGATATAATTTTATAAAATTTAAATTTTTTTATTCATTTTATAACAACAGCATATACTATAGTATTATAATAATAGTACTATTATAACTTTTAAATGCTACCTAGCTCTTTGTTTACTATCTTAAAGTTATATCTAATTTATAGTGTGTTAGAAATTTTTCTACCTAATTAAATTTTCGATTACATATTTCGTTAATTTTTTTTTTTGTTTACATGCTTTTGTATATTTTGTTTACTTTACATATACAACTTTTCTTAAATACTTTCGTACAAGGTCGTCCCAAACTAACTTGACCCCTGGGCAAAATAAACCATAAAGCTTCAAAATTTATTAGGCATTTAAATTTAGTAGGCACAATAACATTGTAAATATGATTGTATAGACTTTTTGATATTTAGCAAGTACCTAAGGTGGTTCCTAAGTTATTTGGGGCCTTGGAGTTGCTGTAGCGGCCCTGTTTTCATTTTATTTTGATTTTGCATTTGTATATATATATATATATATATATATATATATATATATATATATATATATATATATATATATATATATATATATATATATATATATATATATATATATATATATATATAGAGAGAGAGAGAGAGAGAGAGAGAGAGAGAGGGATTTTTTATTCATCAATAATGAAAGTATTGCTATAAAAAAGAAAAATAATTCAATGTTGATATAACATCAAATAAATTTGGAGAGAAAGTTTTTCCCAGAAAAATGTTTTTTTAATCTTTTTATCTAAGTTATTATTATTTTTTTTTAATTTGTTATAATTTTTCATTTCATTGTTATTGCTCAAAATTAAAGTTTAAAAATAGTAATAAAGTCATAAAATCTTGTATATTATGATTAATATAAATCTTGTATATTATGATTAATATAAATCGTAATAGACAACATTTTATGACTTTATATTTAGTAATAGAGTCACAAAATGTTGATTATGATTTATATAAATCATAATATATAAAATTTTATGACTTTATCACTATTTTATTATACTATTCATTTATACTATTTATTTAAAAACATATAACATACATATTATGCATATTATACGTTTTTAAATGTTGCATTTATAATTTAGTGAAACTATAGCCGCATAGCAGTAGAAAAAAACATTTTAAAAAATGTTAAAGTTATATTGAAACAAATTACAGTGCTACATAAAAAGAACATTATTCAGAACTCATAAAAGCACTATAATAATATATTATGTTATATCGTCTTATTTATTTTATATTATAAATGTTATATATTAAAAAATATATACATATATTATGTTATATATTAAAAACATAATTCATACATTGCATTGTGTTCATTTACGCTATATTTATATGTTACCTTATTATTAATTTCTTTTTTTATGCTATTATTTCCACCTTTACATTTTTGCAAATGTCACGCATATGATACTTGTGAACAAATAAATGCCTTAACACGGTAGTTATAGCAACATTACAGTGGATTTAGTTACCGATTAATAGTTTTCAAACCCCTTCACAACTACACAATATGTATTCAGATTCAGATGATGTAACTGATATATAATACAATTCAACTAGATTATTTTTCATTACGTACAGACAAAGTTTAATAAATAAATAATAAATAGAAGCAAAAGATAAAAAATTAAAAAAAAAATGTAGAAACATCTGTTTGGTGACCAGATTTTAATTGATTATTAACTGAAACATATCAATTATTTTGTGCTAAAAAAAGAATACCCCTTTTTTAGTTTATACTTAATACCCTTAAAAACCAATTCAAAATAATTTTTCTATTGCTTACTTTCAAAAACAACTTTTTTTAAAAAAATACAAAATAATCTTGTATGCGTATACCATTACGATTTCAACCGTTACAACGTATTTTAATGTGAAGCAAACATAGGTCATGCAACAATTGTGGGCGTAGACAAAGTCAAGGTCGTTATTTGGCCTACGCTAACGTAGGCCAAATAACAACCTTGTTTTATTAACAACCTAACTCCAAAATACTCCTCATGCAGTTAAACTTTTGTTTACTTAAAATTTATTTTTTAAAAAGTATTAAGGTGACGTAACGTATTTGATAAACACAAACTGATTATTTCATCATAAATTAAATTATTTTCATTAACGTGTTTAAATTCATTTTAACATTGTTTTGTGTGACGTCATTACAGCCGTATTGATAATTTTTTTTAATTTTGCCGCAACTTTTTAGAAACTATTCTCATTTTACTCAACGAAATAAAAAAAATCTTTGACTATCACAACATTTTGGTTTTAAATAAAATGAAATAAATGGAAATTTAGTTTTCTATTATACGGTTTGTTCAGATTGTGTTTTAAAAAAAGTTTCTTAAAGACTTTTTTTGTTTTAAACAGAATTTAAAACTTTTCTGAAGTCTCTTTTTTAGCTGCTTTATGATTTTGCTCAAATCATAAGCAGCTAAAAAATAAGTCGGTTTGCTTCAAATTGTTTTAAATAAAATTAAAAAATGTCCTTAATTTGTACATGGTTATAGATCAAAAAAGCTAGAACTTTTATAATGCCATAAATTTTTTTATAAAAGTTTAAGCCCATAAATTTTCAAAAAAATTTTTTTTGAAAAGAACATAACTGAGTTTTTTACTCAAAGTTATGTGATAAAATATATCTCTACGTGATAAGTAAAAGTTAAACAAAAAAAAAATGCTGGTAGTTGTTGCTCTATTTCTCTGAGGAAATAATTCTATCGAATTTAATTCTATTTAAATTCTATTGTTTAAGTGTCTTTGCAATAGTTTAAATATTTCTTCAACAACTATTTAAATAACATCTAAGAAGTTGAGATTTTACAGGAAATTATAGCAGAAGTTAGGATTCAATAATGTACTGATATTATATTATATTAAACTATAAAACATAAAATTTTGATAAGCGTCCCAGTGGGCACTGGACCAAAAAAAGACGTCTTTTGAACGTTCAAAAGACGTCCAAAACGTTCAAAGACGTTCAATAGACGTCTAAAACGTGTATTCAACGTTTAAAAGACGTCTTTTTTACAACCGTGCCCACTGGGTATTACATTTAAAATAAACTTTAAAAGATTTCTTGCAGTCCAAAATAAAATTTTCGGTGTTTTCCCTTTAAACAATCTAATCGTTTATCTTGCGAACCTGAAATTTTACGGAAATATCTTGATTGTTTAAATTAATAACCAATTGACAACAAATGCTTGAAAAGCATCTTAAGTACAATAAGTAAACCTCCAATTGTTATATTTATTTAATTGGGTAACTTTTATACAATGAAAGTCTCAGTCTTAAGGTTAAATTTAAAGTTGTCTGAGCTCTTTATAACTCAACAATCTAACCAAGCTAGCGTAAACAAACCGTATATGCCAAAAAATAATCGAGAGCATGAAGCTAATATTGGGATTAAAAGCAACCGCTCAAATCAGCGCAATGCTGATTTCAAATCTTTTTTTGCATGTCTAAAACTATGCAAGATACCCAGTAAACATACCCAGTAAAAATATTTTTTTAACGAATGAACTTCTAAAACGTTTTTAAGACGTCGTTCAGACGTTGTGTCTTTACTGGATACTTGTATTCTAAATTTGTTTTGAAAAAAGATTTTTAAAAGTGACCAAAAAACTAAACATTATAATTATATAAGAGATCGTCCATAAATTACGTAAACTAATAGACAAAAGACAAATGATTAAAAGTTTTTCCGCGCTTTAAATAAACGAGTCTTTAAAGAAACCAAGTATATAAAGAACCCTTTAAGTCCAGCAAAAAGTGCAAAATGGATGTACTTATATTTTTAAAATAAGTTTTGCGTTACGTAATTTATGGACGATCCCTAATGTTTCTAATAGATCTATTATCTTAATTATCAAAAAACTCGTTCATTTTTTTGTTTTAGTTCTTAAGCTAATAAAAATGATTAAGATTCTCCTTCCTTTTTGTTGATTTTTTACGTTATTATGTTATTATGTTCAACTGACACAATTAAAAAGCTTTTTCTTAACTCAAGTGTGACAAACTATTATGATTACAATCACGAGGCATTTTTATTTTTTTGTATTAATAGTTAACAATTCTAATAAAGGTTATTATTATTTATTTTTTATTTAAAAGGAGTTACAAACTTTGTAAATAAACAGCATTAAAAATAAAAAACAACTTCTTAAATTCTACTACAAACACTCGGATTTCAGTTTATCTTATTTTCTATTGAGTAAGTTTTTGTAAATAAAACAATTAAATTTTATGAAAATATCTGATAGAATAAATAAAAGACTTTTGAATACTGAGTCATAAATTATTAAGTAATATTGTTAAAATGTAAAAAATCTGTGAGTACCAACTATGTTTAAAACTATGAAAAACAGTTTTTTAAGACTAAACCTGTTGCTTTTAAATAAGTGTTGTTACGCTTTCTAAATGATTTGGCTGTCGACTAAATTAAAAAATGTATTTTCTACAGTCTACTAAAATCGATTAATACATTTTTGAAATCAAATAAGTTGATTTAGTCAAAGTTTAAGAATAATTTTTTTTTTTTTTTTAAATCAATTGTGAAAAAAAATGATAATTTAATTTACACTCTCATTCAATTTTTTCTACGCCGCTCCGACGCCCTATGCTTCGCAAAGCGGAAATAGGATTTTACTTACTTTTATGAAAAAAAATTTCAATTTTAATATTTTAAATATTTTTTAACCGAAACAAGTCAGCATTAGTTAATAAAAAAATATTTATTTCAATTTTTTTTGATTTGCCTTTTTAAGTGCGGGGTTTTCAGGGGTAAAAAAAATCCGTTTTTTCACAAAATCCTAATATTACATACGATAATGAAACCATGTTACTATAGAGGTAGCCCGTTTTTTATTTATTATAAATTTTCTACGATAAATAAACTATTTATTCTAAGTGAGATATTATTCTGGCTACCTCTGTAATACATTGGTATAATATCAATTCATTGTAGTGGGTTTTATTAAAAACCGGTTAGTTCATAAGTACAAAAAACAACACGAGATGCGGAGCGCTACATTTGTTACTTGTCTTTAATTTATAACTTCTAAGTGAAGCGTGGTTTAGTGTTTTAAAATGGTTACTTTTAATCTCTGCAAACCTTTGTTTGTTGTATTCCCTCAAAGGCATATTTTCACAAATAAAAATGTAATTGCATGGGCTTTATTTTTGCGGTCCACGTTTTTATCACTTTATGCTGGTTACACAGTGAGTTTTAACATTTTCGAGTCTGCCTTTTTATTTAATAAAAATTTGTGGAAAAAAAAAAAGTTGTTTTTAAGTAAATATAAAACACCAAAAATCAACAAAGTAAATATCTTTTAGGAGTATAATATGTTTTATATAATAAGTTGTTAGTATTATTGTTAAGTAAGCTATGAATGTTTAATTATCAGGATCGTACCGGGGGGGGGGGGTCATTGAGTGCAATCGACCCCCCTTTTATATGCAAAGTGCCTTTTTTAATTTGACGCCAAAAATTATTACTAGATTCTTTTCGAAGTCAAATTATTTAATTAAAATTTTTGTGATAATTGTTTGATTTTTATGAATCATTCTCATGAAACAATATTTACTTTATTGTTTTACAAACGTAAAACGTCATTAGAAGTTATTGTGGAATCTTTTGTAAACGAAAAATGAGAAATAGTCTCTCCAGAGCTTATACTGTAATTACAATTCTCTACTAATACTAATTCATTTTTAAAAGCAAACGAATTAACATGCTTAACTAAATTAGGAAAGGAGGAGCTGATAGAAAAGAGCTTCAAAATGCTGCAAAGAAATGCAAATCGTTAGCTGGATATTTAAGTGAAAAAGTTATTTTGATCTTCTTTTTATAAAAATTAGTTTGATTAGTTTGATATTAACTAGATATAAATAATAACTAGATACAAATATAGATACTATCTATATGTTAAACTTTTTTATGATAGTATCTTTGTTATTACTTGTTTTTTATTGTATATTACGCGAGTTTTTTTAATTTTGGTATAGTTTAAGATCTGAAAGTTTATTATTAATTACTTAGGCTTCAAGTGTTGTTTATTTTCGACAGTTCTTAAAACGTAACCAATGAAACATTAACCGAAGTAGAAGAAAAAGAGGATGTCACTAAAAATGATAATAATGTTAACAAAAGCTTGTCATGCAAAGTAGACCAAACAACTTTAAAAGAATGTGATTTTAAAGAGGAAGAAAAACGATATTGACGAACTCTTGCCTGGAAATCAAGAATTATCGCGACATGAAATATACAAAATGCTTACAAATAAATTAAAACACAAGATACATTTTCAATTTCCCAAAACATTATAACATGGTTGCAAACGCGCTTTTAAAGAAAACTATTTACAAAATCAATTTGTCTACAGCAAAAATGAAGACGCAGTCTACTTCATATACTGCACTTTATTACTAAAGCAGGATAAAAAAAAACCTTTTGGAGCTTTTGTTAACAGTGGATATTAAAGAAGTGACACAATGTTTTAGAGAAACAAAAACTACATAAAGGTACCATAAAGAACCAATAGCAATAGCAAAGAAGCAATAGATACCATAAAGAGCCTATCGAACAAGCTAATGATATTTGTTGTCATTTTAAAGATCCAAGAGAAACTATTCCATTACAAAGCGATAGGACTTTAAAAAACCAACATCAAATGTATTGTAAAATATTAGGCAGAATAGTGCATTTGATGGGGAAACAAGGACTTACATTTCGTAGAACTTGAAAAGTGTATGGAAACTCAGACCAAAAAGGTAATCCTGGAAACTTTCTCGCAATTGTGCAAGAAATAGGTTGCCATAATACTGAACTTAATGCACATATACAAACACCATTACGCAAAGATGTCAGCTACCTTGGCCCCAAGAGTCAAAAAAGATTAATTGATATAACTGAAAAGTAATGCATAAAAGAGCGGCTAAATATTGAAATCAAAGCAGCAAATTACCATTCAATTTCAGCAGATGAGATAACAACAACAAACAAACAAATTCTATCAGTATGTATGAGATACGTAAACGGATAAAAAAAATTAGAAAAGTATTTCTTGACTTTTTGAATCTTGACAGGATAACAGGCAAACATATTCGGGAAAATTTTATAGCGAAAGTGGAGTTGATTGTAGAGGCCAGTATATGATAGTGCACCAAACATGCAATCTGTAAAAAAAGGTGTTGCCGATATATTTTAAAAGGATCACCAAAAGCAATTGTAACACATTGTAGCTCACATAATTTAAATTTATTAATTGCTGCAACATCAAAAATACTAATCATTGATAACATTTTGGAGGTATACAGAAACATATCCATTTATTTCAATATCTCCCTGAAAAGAGAGCGCTTGTTGGAGCATGTTGCAGAGATCTGTTGTAAATCAACTGAAAGAAAAAGGATTTTGATAGGGATTTGCAAAACAAGATGGTCAGAAAGAGCCGCATATGAACACTTTTATTTAGCTATACCATTTATGGCAGAGGCATTACAGATTATTTTAGGAATACTATATAGAACAGTTCAATATAGAGTTTAGTATGGATTGGGACGCATAAGGAAAAAGAGAGGCCAACTCACTCCTTAATGTACTCACTAAATTCGAATTCATAATTGGTATTATAACTTTGTACCGCTTACTTCACCCGTTGTTGTATATAATAGAGAGGTTATAAGGGCGCACAACTGATATTGTGTATGCATACAGTAACATTGAAGAAACAATCGACAATTTGAGCAATCTACAGAAAAATGTTGAAAAAGAAACTTACGGAATTTACCAACAAGCTACTTGCATGGCAAGTAAATTATTTGTAGAACCAACGATTCCCAGAACCACTATGAGACAGGCCTACAGAAATAACGTACCTGCAGGGAGTCCCCATAAATATTATAAATGAGCCTTGATTATACCTTTTCTTGGCATCATCATTTCAGAAATCAAAATACGATTCTAAAAGACAAGTTGTATTGTTGCTAAGGTTTTATGCTTAGTTTCCTCGAGTTTGTTTAAATTTTAGTTGATCTTTTAAACTCACAAGCTGTAAAACAAGAACTCATGTTTTGGAAAAGAAAATTAATATTCTCTGTTAATAAACCTGAAGATAAACCTAAAACTCTAGCTAAAGCCATTAAAAACTGCGATGAAAATAAATATCCTAATCTCTTTAAGCTTCTAAAGATTGGATGTACACTACTCGTAACGCCCGGAGTATGTGAACGCAGCTTTTCAGCAATGCAAAGATTAAGAACATGGTAGAGAGCCAGTATGACTGCAGATAGATTTGGTTCATTACTCGGTGGGAAATTGGCTAGCGAATAGCTAGCTGTAATCGTAACGATAAAGACAGCAATTTGGCCACGAGGATCGGCAGCTTTTTTAAGTTAGCGAAAAGCTATCGATGATTGTAAAGACAAAGACAGCAACTTGACTACAAAGACAGCTAGCTTAATAAACTAAAGATCCACAGGCTTTTGTAGCTAGCGTCATATCGATATAAAATTGCTGTCTTAAAAATTTTAATGCAGCTATCAACCTTCTATAGATTTGTAGATATTTTGTAGCCAGCTACAAAGTTACGATATGTAGCTAGCGACACATTGCTACAAAATCGCAAAGTTTAAAGTTTAATTATTCTCATAATTATAATAGACTCAACACTAAAAATCGAATTTATAAAGATGTTAAAGACATTAGGAAAAAAAATATTAATAAAAAAAAAATTGCTACAAAATTGCTATAAAGCTAGCTAATCGCTCGCTAGTCGCTAGCTCATTTCCCACCGGGTAGCCATCATGAATATCCACTACAATGAAATTGTTGATTATAAACAAGACTCTAAATTATTTTTTACTTTACATCCTAAAAAATTGTATGAAAAAAGTTTAGTTTTTGAATAAGAATTTAAACCATTTATTAAAGTAATATTAATCTTTGTATCGATACCCATTTTCTAACGTCTAGCTTGCTTATACGCCTATGCAGTATACACAATTATAACTATGTTTCACGAAAATTTTATTAAGTAAATTTAGTAAGATATTTATTTGGTGTTTTAAAACTGCCCTTTTTTTTCAAAAACGACCCCTCTAACAAATTACGCGGTACGGTCCTGTTTTTTTTTATATATATATATATATATATATATATATATATATATATATATATATATATATATATATATATATATATATATATATATATATATATATATATATATATATATATATATATATATATATATATATATATATATATATATATATAATAAACATATATATATATATATATATATATATATATATATATATATATATATATATATATATATATATATATATATATATATGTATATATATATATATATATATATATATATATATATATATATATGTATATATATATATATATATATATATATATATATATATATATATATATATATATATATGTATATATATATATATATATATATATATATATACATATATATATATATATATATATATATATATATATATATATATATATATATATATATATATATATATATATATATATATATATATATATATATATATATATATATATATATTGTAAGAAACTAAAGAAAAAGAATCAGATGATAGCAAGTTTGTTTTTAATTTTGATAAGTTTAAATTTAATGATACTGTTTATGAATTTGTAAAATTCTAATAAAAATTGAATAAAAATATCCGGACATATGTAATTTTCCGAATTAGTCACAAATTAGTCCGGATGAACCGAAAAAAATACATTAAGCGTTTTTTTTTTATAAAAACCGGGTGTTTTTCTTTTAAATATAGAAATATGAACAAAAATTTGAAGTCTTGTGAAAAAGTCAGTTCAATTTGTAAAATGCTTCCTTATTTATAAGCTTATTTCCTCATTTTGTATAGAGCGACGCATAGTGCGACAACGGGACAACTTATTCCTAGATCCCGATGGTTAAAGAACTAGACCTATATAAGCCTTAAATACTTGCTAAACATCAAATAGTCAATAGTAATGATTACAATTTGATTGTATAAATGACAGTTAAATTATGAATCATCACAATTTAATTTCGCCTCAGTAACCTGAGATACCTTGGAACGGCTCTGTATAAAGTCGTTATAAAAATTACAAGAATAGAAAAAAAAATTAATTTTGAATTTTAAACTAGCCAGCTTTTAATCAATATAGTCGAAATTGATAACAAAACTAATTTAAATATTTTACGGCGATTAAGCTTTACGAAATACAAATAAAAACCCCATTTAAGTTAAGCATTGTAGAAGCGTTTTATTCTTGATTACTCTTGATTTGTTTATTATTATAAGTTGATCTTAACGAAAGCAAGACGTCAAGAGGACGTCTTCTCAACGTTTTTTAATGTTCAGTTGGTTTTATGACCAAAATGCGACTGTCAAATTTCTGACCTTACTTTGACGTTCTTTTGACGTCCGATTGGAGTATTATTTCTAAAAGTTTTGACTTAACTATAAAAGTTTTGAAATATTTTTTGGAAGCAAAGCTTAAAAAATAACAGTTTTGTCTTTGAAAAATATATATTTATTTAATAAATATATAATTTAATTAAAGCAAGCTTTTTGGCTGAACTTTAAAAAAAAACCCTAATGGAACTAGTGGTTTCTTGACAACTCGTACGGTACTTGTTACTAAAGAGTTACGATTTTTTGACGAGGGGGATGAGAGGTCAAAAAAGGTAAAAACTGCAAGATGTAATTCATGGACAACCTCTTGTGCTCAAGTATAAAATAATAATTGAACATACAGATGTTCAACTTGTATATAGCTCAAAAAAAAGTATTCTTAGATATTTTCAATAGAAATGACACACAAATCTTCGAAAATTAGAGGAGATAAATTCTAATTCTACACATAAACAACAAACAAAATTTTTTAATGCATTTAGTTTATAATCATTTTCTTGAAAAATATTGATCATATTATATAACAAATTGCATGTTTTAGTAAGAAAAATGTATAACTATGTTTCATGATCGCAAGGATGTTAAGTTACATTGGTAGATTATTGACATGGGAATAAGTTTCTACAGTAATTTAAAAAAATAAATCACAATGACTTAAAGATTAAATGAAAAGGTCGAATTAAAAAAACAAACAGTGATACAAAATTTAACTTTTAATTGTATTTTTTTTATGTTTTAAAAAATAGGCTGTTTTTTTAATTTTGTTGTTGCTTTTGTTGTTTGTGTTTTTTTTTTTTTTTTTTTTTTTTTTTTATTTAAAATATTTTTTCTTAAATAACTAAAATTATTACATTAAAACTGGTCACAAAAATCTCTGCATATTTAAAAATTAAATGCAGAAAATTTTGGGGTAGCCATCTTAAAAGGTGTGTCATTCTATTTTGTGTGCTTTAATAATAGAAAATTGTCAGATAGAAAATTATTAAACAATTTACAATATAAATTGTAAATTATTTAAAAAATTATAATTGGCCTTATACAGAGGCAATTCTACGGGGGAGGGGAGGGGGTTAAGCGGTGTTCCATCCCCCAATGAAGGTAATTTTCAAGTTATAGTCGGTTTTTCACAAATTTAGTGGGCTAGTTGGGTATTTGACACATTTCAGTCGGGTAAATTTTCGTTTTGAGGTTGTTTTTTTTTCTTTAAAAAGCCAGTCGGTATTTTTTGAGGATTCACTCCCCTCCCCCTCATTTTATTCGTTGAATCGTCTCTGATCTTTTATGAAAACGTTTTTAAACGCTATAATTATGCATCATACAAATTGTATTGTACTTTATCCCTCTCCGGCTACAGGACATGCGGACGCCCCGTACCAAAGTAAGGTCAAAACAATAAAAGCGTCATAATTTGTTTCAACAGATCAAGTGAGTTTTTTGAGTGAGATCAATTTACGTTATGTATTAGACGAAACAAAGAAAAATAGTTGATTGAACGATTGTGCCAAAAATGTTATTAATAAAGCTATTTTTTGTTTATTTGAGGGTTTAGTTTTTGCATATAAATATTTTTAATAACATTTTTAAAGTTAAATCTAATGAGACTTGCATAACCCAGTGGGAAAAAAGATATCTTTAGACGAATAAAAGACGTCTTTTTTATGACTTGTTATGTCTTTTTATAAACAGCCTAAATAAAGACGTGGAAAAAAAAAACTTTTCTTTTGATGACCTTTGAAAAAAAATGAGAAAATTTTCATTTAAATGTTAAATTAAACAACAACCAGTAGAATTTTTTTTTCTATAGGGAGGGGGAGGGGAAAATTCACTAACATTTTCCACTGAGAAACAACTAAAGTTGTTAATAAGCAAATCATAGGTTACTTATTGTAATTATAATAAACAAATTATTATTTACTTATTAACAACTTTTATTTTTAATAAGGAAATCATTATTTGCTGTCATTGTCTGTCATTAACAAAGCAAGTAAAAAATTGCACATAATGACAACAGATTTATCTTTAGAACTGTTTGCAAAACTTTTGGTTTAGATACAAAAGACCAAGTGAAAATGATACTCGAAAGGTACACTTTCTTACATCTAAACATCATTGCAGTTTTCTAGTTTTCATTTTTGTTTATGAGTATTTCATCTGTGTTGCTAATGATATTGCCAGTTTTTATGATTTTATGTTGTTAAGTAAAGCATCATTATGTTTCAGGCTAAAATTGTATTTTGATTAATACTTTTATCCAGTTTATATGAATAACAATTCCAAAGGTGTATTAGCTGAATTATCTTTTTGTTTCGATAGTCTTTAGTCAATAACGGGTTTTTAAATTGTTATGAGTCTACAACACTTAATTTCAGCGAAATTCAATTAAAAAGTCATGCTAAAGAAGACAGAAAAATATCAATATCTGTTTTCAATAACTTGGCTTTCATAACAAATCTGAGAGGTGCAAATGTTTAGCTTGATTTAAGTACTACATAATAAAATACATGGTTATTCAGTCATTTTGATGGTTGTAAATTTCTTAAGCACTTTTTTGTATATTTTTAGACTGTTTACCGTTTGACTCCTGTCCCAATCTAACCTAGTGGGTTCAAAAAGAAAAGACCATGCTGGAAACATGAGAGGGTTAAAAGATCAGCCCTTTTTGAATTAATAGTCAGTAAGTCTAATGTGTTCTACTCAGTTAATCAAGTTTCATTTGCTTTTTTGTACTGCATTCAAGCAAGAGACTGTTTTTTATGTTCACTCGTTTTTAGAAGTCGTAACCAGCTCGTATGAAAGGATTTCTTGACGTGAAATAGTTAATTTTATTCAACAACTCCATGAAACAGAGCTCGTTCAAGAAACACAAAAGAAAGAGAAAGATGAAATAAAAGAAATATTACTGTGAACAATACTGTTGTTTTATTTATAAATTATTCTCCTATATTTAAACATATAAATGATGTAGAAAATGCTTCCTCTTTTATGTTGTCATTAAAAAGAGGTTTTTTTCTCGGCATCGGAAAGAGCTATTTTTCATACTTTGTAAGAAAAGCTATTATCATTTTCATTTGATAAAAACAGCTTTTCATATATGAAAAGTAGGAATGCTATAGTGTATAGAATACTATAGTATACTAATAAGTATGGGAAAAAAGTCGTTCCGACCCGAGCAAAAAAACCTTTTTAGAAATGCATAATTGATAAACAAAGACGTCTTAAAGACGCATTTTTTTTTATGTCTTTTTCACAGCAAGATTATGATAAAAAAAGACGTCTTTTCGATATCGAAAAAAGATGTCTTTTAGATTTGCATAATCGATTTAAAAAAGACATCTTAAAGACATCGTAAATAAGACTTTTAAAGACGTCTTTTCGACGTCTTTTTTCCCACTGGGAAGTTGTATTGTTTTTATAAACGAACTAAAAAAAAAACTATATTATTCAATACTTTTATCACCAGTAGTCAATTTCACAAACAGTGTTAATTAACAATTATAATTATGCATTTAATCAAATTGAAAGATATTCCATTATTAAAATAAATATGTCAAATGTTGACGGAATCTAAAAAAGTTTTAGTTTGGTAGGATTCCAATTTAATAGTATTTAAATAGCTTTGCATTTAAATACTATATTAATGTCATAAGTTATAATATGAAAATTGTGCATTTTTTTGCTATGAAACTTTTGAAAACTGGTATTGAAAAAAACAAAACAATTATAACAATATTTTGTGGCATTGATAACCTCTTTTTTTAAATTCAACTTAAATCAAAAGTTGTGAACTTTGTTTCTAAAAAAATTTCCTTTTCTTTGTTTGCTCGTGCTTCAATCTTTTTTTATCTCATAAAGTTGTGGAGGAAAACATGAACATGATAAGAATATAAAATGAATATTATTAACAAGTAAGTTGGATATTATCTTATTTTGAATATATGCTAAATCAAATGTGTTATTTTTGATGTGTAATGAGTAAATATTACCTGAAAGGAAAAATGAACAAGCTTTTTGAAAGACAAATATAAAAAAGTTAATTGTCGGTCGGTAACTCGAAATCGAAATCGAAAAAAAAAAAATATATATCCATTAACTTTTTTACCATGCATAGTACATTTTTTATTTAAAAAAAATTACTTAAATATGGTTACTTAAAATATTTAGAAAAATATTAAGTTGTTTGAAAAAATATTTATCTTTTGAATCCCCGTAGAAAATTTCGAACAAACTAGCGGCAAAAGCCTTGACGCACAATATTAAGCTTCTAACCTTTTTTTAAAATTCCAAAAAACTTGGAAAAATAAATAGGGATTGGAATAAAAGATAATATTTTTTATCAAAGCTTATATTTTATTATTTTTCTAGCGACTGGAGCAACGTCAAAGAAATATACAGAGAAAGATGTCAAAATAAGCATTGATGATACTTTGAATAAGGCTTCTTTTTAAAATTTTGGAACAAATATCATGTTACGTCATCATGTTACGTCTTCCCTGATTCAAGACTTAAATTAAGGCTTGAGCTTTAAGTAAAATTCTAGCAATTATAAAAACATAAAGTTTATTAAAAATGAATAAAATTCATTTTAATAAATTTATTTCCAGGCAAATTTACAAAAAACATTTAGTCAAAAAAAAAAAAAAAAAAAAAAAAAAAGTTTAAAAATAGGCATGAAAAAAAAGCAATTTAAAAAAAGTCATGGGGCAGGATTACAAAACATAGGGAGTAAGATCATCGAAAGAATTAGTTTTATTTGCGTAGATTGACAAATAATGTTTTCTACAAGATTTTTTTTACTGATATAGATCTAACTAATTGATAACAAATTATTCGTTTAGCATATTAGATAAATTATTTAAAAACTGTTAGCTTATTAAACTAAAAACTCATCAAAAAGTTTTCAAGTTCTCAATTTAAGTTTTCGTTTCCAATATTATAAAACCCTTGATATCGAGTTTCTGATGAAGTGTTTGTTGAGACAAATGAAAAGTCTTTCTTATTGTTACCAGCGCATTCTATAATTGTCTCTTTGGAAAATGCTTGGCGTTTGATAGTTTTTCTTATGTATGCCGCGGCTTTCCCAACATGGTTCATAAGAACTATTTTTGAAGCAAAAAATGAAAATAGAGCAGAAAGAAACGTTACATACAGTATATAAGGTATAGCATAAGTTGATCCCAAAGTCCCGAGTATGCAAATCAATGACCAAAATGGTAAATTGAGTGCTTTAGCTAAAGCATACAAATGTTGTTGTTTATTTTTATAGAAATGTTTTGTCGAAGCCCAATCATAAAAGTATTTCGATCCAGCAATCAAACCATATAAATAAATAAAAAAATTTGCTATACTTGAAATAAACACAATCATTGCAGAAAAACGAACAGCAGTAACAGAATCGTGGTTACGTTTTGTTGCAAAACGTAATACCATGTTTCCTGCAAGTGGACAAAGACAACAAAACACGAGGAATGTTTTCTGAAAGTACAACATAATAGTGTCGACAGTTTTAACTAAATGTAGGACGGAATGGTTTATGTACCATAAAGCAGAAACCAAACTAAATGAGGCAAGAAATGTGAGAAATTCAGGAGTCATGTGATTTAAGTTGTAATTGAGACCTAGTTTACCAACAGCGTTTTTTTGAGGAAAGTCATCAACAGTAATATCAACAATAAGGATGCATGCAATAATTGCAACCCCATTGTCGCTCATTGTTTCAAGACGTTCTTTCGAAATGCTACCTTTTGAAAAGTGTTCTAAAAAAGAGCCTTTTTCGGTTTCTTCGAACTTTTTCATTCGTCGACGAATGAACCAGTAAAGTTTGCGAATCGTTGGCATTAAAATCAACAATGTAATAAAGGCCCACGATACACCATAGTGAACCAGAGAAAACGCCCCTGCAATTGTAAGTAAAATTAGGCTAACGATTGGTTTAAAAACCATTATTAGCCTTAATTCTTGAAGATCTAACTTTGTCCAGTTTTTTAAATCAACATGCAGAAGCTTTGGTGAATATGTAGCATATAGTATGATTCCAATGTCGATTATCTGAAGAATTCCTAAAACAACGCACGTTGATATAACTGACACTTTTTCATTTGGATAATGTCCTTGCAGTTCTAAAGTAAAAGGAAGAATAGAAGTTGCTAACATTTCAAAAATAACCAGTGCCAAAATGAAGTCATCAACCCGTTTAATAACTATTGCGCGAATGTTCAAGTTTTCCCAAATTGTGAGAATTATTAAAAAACCAAAAAAAAATTCAATAAATTGAAGATAGTTTGAGTAAATAAAATCCAAAAGAGGTTGATTTTCTGTGTGCTTTTTTAAATTTCGTATAGGGAGCACAAGAAAAGTTGCACAGGTCGCCATTACGGTGTCTGAATAACCGAGAAATCTATTAGACGAAGCAATATCTCCTCGATGATGATCTTTTGGCAACGTTTCGTTTAGGTGATCTTCATACTTTTCTTCTAGACGTTTATACATGCTGCGTTTTCTTTTATTTTGTTCTTTATTTTTTTCTTTTATTTCCGACTCCATTTATTTTTTATTAAAGAATATATTGTCTAAAATAAACTTTTTCGACATTTTATAAAAATAGAACTTGTGTTTTATTAAGCTCGCAACTAAACTAATTTTAAACTACTTTTTATAATAACTTACGTAGAATATTAATTAAATTTTTTAATTGTTATTTCGACAAAATTTCCACTTTTTAATTTTGATTGCAAATAAATAACTCTTTTAAAAACGTCTTTTAAAACTAAAGATTTTCATGAATTTTTTCGTAATTCTTCAAAAGTATTTATCCAAAAGTATTTATTAATTTTTCAGTAAAGTTTACAGGTTAAAGTTTACTAAATTACCTTCAAAAAAACTCAATTTTGAATTATTTTACTTTTGGCCGTTTTGAAAAAAAAAAGATATAAAAAACTCATTTTTGAATTTTTTTATCATTAGCCATTTAAAAAAAAATAATAATAAGAATATCATTTTTATAATGCAATAATGATAAACATTTTTTTTTATAAAAAAAAGTGATACTTATGAAAGTTGTCGTGAAATTGATGTTAAATTCTTTAAAGTCTTAATATAGCAAAAAATTATAAACATAATAAATAAAAAACATATTTGATGTTATTAGATTAAATAATGCATAAATTACATATATATACATACAAATACAACATGGATCACTTAGCGTCAAATCAGCCTATAGAACAAATATGTTGAAATAAGATAATTGCCTCAGGATGGAAAAAAGAGCCACTAAACCAAACAAGCGTAGAATTAATAACTGATCAGTACACTTGAAAGTTTTTAAAAGCATACTATATTGGTGTTTACAAAGTAACAAAACATAAACCATTTCTTAATGTAAATCATTTTTTTCAACTTTGTATCATTATAGTATTATAGTATGGTTTAGCGCTTATTTATATTACACAACTTACTAAATGGAGTTGTGAATATCTAAGTATAACTAGTTTGCCATTTCATTTGTAGTTTTTTCATAAATTATACAAAAAAAGTTTCTAATTAGTGAAAACCATTGATTGGTTTTTAATTTTTGTTATGATAGCTCAACATTGCTAATACAATTAATTTGGTTGCCACGATTTTAAATAACAGAAGCTGTTAATCAGTTACAACAGGTCTTTATATCATGAAGCGGTGAATGGAAAGGTAATGCTACTCATTGATAATTTTTCAGCGAGTTGATAGTATATTTTTAAACTCCACTGTTAAATCTATAAAATGGAACCGCACTATGGTTCTATTTAATAGATTTTTTATCATTTTACCATTAAACAAAAAGAGCCGCTGAATAATTTTGCTTACGATTGATGATTAAAAAAAGATTTTAAACCATAGTAAAAAATAAGTACCAAAAAAATGACAAAAAAATGACAAAAAAATATCTTAAAAGTAATTTTTTTAGTGATAGGTTTTTGACTAGAAAGATTAGGCACCAGCAACCTTGATAAAAATTTCTTTAGTAGTGCCGTGTATAAAACACACGCAGCAAATATAGCAAATACTATATAACAGTTTATAACTACGCATATAACAAGTAAACAAGTATATAGCATATACTATATAACTACGCATATAACAATTTTACTCTGGAACAATTAAGTCTTAAATAATTAAATTAAAAGCAAAAAACGTTTGCAAAATTAGAGGTAATACTACAGAAACTTAATAATAAAATACAAATCGTAATATAAAAATAAAAATATGCAATTTAAATTGTTTTTAATTGAAGACTGTTTGAGATTGGATCAGTTTAATAACTTCGTTTTGCTCTTGGCATTTCCCAAATTTTTTTATTTTGGTTACGTTAAACTTTTCTACCGTTGCGTCTAAAATAAATTTTGCAGAATAAGTTGCTAAATACCTAAAACACATAAAGAATGATAACTATAGACTAGGAGACGCAGGGGTTAGTTGGAAGACGAGGTTCGTTAAAACATTGAACTTTTATGCCTACTATGGAGCAGTTTGTTAACGCAAATGGGTTACAAAAGTTTGAAAAACTAAAATACTGCTTTGTTATTGAATCAAACAAATTGTAAAATTTTTTTTGCTTAAGATTTAAAAGAAGTTTTACACATAAAAGTAACTTTTTGTAATTTTTGTATAATTATCTGTTATCTTGTATTATAAAAGATAAGAAAATAATTTGATAACGTCTTAATAGGGTCTTTAGCAGGGCTTTCGCAGGGCTTTCTTTTAATGTGTTTCTTTTTATTAGAGTTTTGTTAACGATATAACAAAAGTCAAGAACTCTAATGATGATTTTTTAATGTTTTTTTATAGATTTTTGTAAATGGGTTTACAATATCTAATCTAATGATGATTTAATGAACTTTTAAATTGATTATAAAAAAGCTATTTAAAATCTTATGTATATAAATCCGTGTTAAATACATACATTATATCAAAAACGCTATATTTATTCTGTTTCTAATTTTCTATATCAGATTTATAAAAAATTCTTAAATTTTTTAGCATGTTTGATGTTGTGTATGACTGAGAAAATTTGCCACCACCCCTGGATATTAATGTTTAACTTTGATTGTAAAATAGTCCCATACCTCTGTTTTCAATCGTTTCGGCATTGTGGTCATACAGTGTAGCAATATATAAAGAGATTTTCGATTCAGAACCATGAGATCCAGGGTTCGACGCCAGCTCTATTTAAATAAGCAACATTGTTAAGGAAGAAGGCGAACTTAAACTAAATTAAATGTTAAATGTCAAAGGTCCAAGTTAAATGCTCTTACGTGGAACTCTGTGATAAGACCGTAAGGACGTCTAGGAGCACCTTAATAACCACAAATTAAAAAAAGTATATATACATACATATATATATATATATGTATATATATATATATATATATAAGTATATATATATATATATATATATATATATATATATATATATATATATATATATATATATATATATATATATATATATATATATATTCATATTTATGCATGTATTTAATAGTAATAGTAATAGTAATTTATGCTATGTTGTACAAAGCCAGTGAGTGTGTTGCTGCTCACACTATGACAGAAGTTATGCTTAATTGCTACTCAGCCAGCAATTAAAAACTCTTTTATAACAAATAGCAGACTTCGCTTTTTTGATAACACAAAAAATGGACATACGGCCACCTGGTTCTTGACTGACAATATGGGAAGCATTTCCCACTATTTATATTGCCAGTACCTTGCGTAGTAGGTTTATGCAATACTATCAAACCTCGCCTTTTTCTTTTCTCAGATAGAGTTGTCAATTTTAAGGCAAAGGGTCAATCTTTTTATATGAGACTGATAATTGATAAAACGATTTTAGTTGCTCTGTGTTGTATTATTTCAATCACATCAAAGTCTTTTTTCATAAAAGATGATTAAACCGGAACCATAAATTCAAAAAACAAATGTTAAATGAAAAGATTTCATTAGTTGACAAACTAATGAAACTCGCAAAAAAATTTTCTCAGCAATCAATTTGCTTTGCCAATTGTTTTAGTGACTTGATCTTTTTGTTTAACATTTTCAAGAAATCTCCAAGATCTCGTTTAGACTCAGAATCTTCAAATTGTATACGATTAATAAATAGTGAATAGCTTTAATTGTGTGGGGCCATAATGCATCACAACGCACTTGTTTATGTTGATTTTAAGAATCCAGTCTTGAGTCCATTCAAACGCCTAATTTAAACCATTCTGGATATTTTTAAAACACAAATCTGAATTTACTATTGATAAAACTTTGGTATTATCAGCATATAACTTTTAAAACATTTTTGATTGTATCTGGAAAACCTATAACAGATAACAACAAAAAAAGGTCTCTTCTCTGCCTCTTATTTATGAGAAAAAATGCAATCTATTCCAATAAATTATCTATCAATGTAATAAACCTTTAGTTTAAGAAACAATCTGTTATGAGCAACTGTGCCAAAGGTCTTTTCAAAATTCAGTAGAGCAACATCAACTGGAGTATGAATTTCAATTTTTAATATTTTAAATTTATTTGTTTCTAATAAATTTGTTGTGTACGATTTACGTTAAATAAATTTGTGTTAATGTTTTGTTAGAAAGTTGTTAGTTTCTTTGTTAGGAAATATTCTTGACAAATTGTTTTTATAAAAAAAAAAATTAATTTTTTAGACTAATATCTTCTAGTACCATGCACCTCACTAAAGTGAGGGAAACCGGTCCATAATTAGTTGCAACTGCCTTGTTATCTTTTTTAAAAAGCGGAGCTGTACTTGCTAAATTGAAATAAGAGTTGACTTGGAGCTAATGATTCCCTGAAGATTAATGTAAATGGAAAACGCTTCCTAAAAATTTTTTACCATGGCGGGATAAAGTTTTTTAAGACTGAAGGCTTAAAAAACTTTACCCTGCCATGGTAACGATGTTGCAAAATCCTCACTTTTTCCAACCTTTATGTGGGACAGTCGAGCAAGAAATCAACACTGGATACAAAAAGAATAGCCCATTTGCAAGACTCTTACTGTGGGCAATAAAATAGTTTTTCCAGCACTCCATTTTAAACTTGGATTCATGAAACAATTTGTTAAAGCGCTGAAAACTGATAGTGATTGTTTTCAGTATATAGTTACATCATTACCGGGTTTGTTAATAGAGAAAAAAAGAGCAGGATTTTTTAATGGGCCACAAATTTGCTATCTTTTAAAGATAAAGAATTCATTAAAACAATGAATATAAAAAAGAAAACGGCTTGGTTGTCATGTGTGGTTGTTGTAAAAACTTTCTTGGAAATAAAAAAAAGAAAAAATTTTAGTTAAAATGTTGAAAGCTTTTTGTGATCTTGGATGCCATATGAGTATAAAACTTCATCATATAAATAGTCATCTTGACAAGTTTCCTGAAAATCTAAAAATTTCCTAAAAATTATGGAGATGTGAGTGAAGAGCAAGGAGAGCAATTCCATCAAAATCTTAAGACAATCGAAGATCGTTATCAAGGACGTTGGGACATACACATGATAGAAGACTACTGTTGGGGCATCAAGTGAGATACCTAAGGAAAAAATTATAAACGAAAAGTCAGGAAGAAACTTTTGCAACAAGCAAAAGTTTTTTCCTGATTAAACAGTTTTAATTAAACTATATAATTCCCAGACAAACAATATAGTTCCAAACCGGTGGTCCATGGACCCCTATGGAGTCCATGAGAACTTTTCAATCAAGCCACAAAACTAAAAAATCTTGAAACTAAAGAATTACCATATTTTTTTATTCAGTTAGATGAGTCCAAAGATGTAAGTTCACTGGCACAATTAATTGTATTTTGTAGGTATATTCGCAATAACAAGTTCTTGGAAGAATTTTTGTTCTTTTTAATCCTTGAAACAACAATATGTGATGATATTATATAACATAATATTATGAAAAAATTTGAACAGTTTTTTAACAACAAACAATTACAATGGAAATATTTGTTTGGAATTACTACTGATGGAGCTTCTGATAAAATGGGTTTTAAGTCTGGATTGCAGATTAGAGTGAAAGAGATTGCTCTAATGGTAGTTGGTGTACACTGTTTTATTTATAAACAGGTTTTGGCAACAAAACCTTTACCAGGAAGTTTGAAAGCTGTATTTAATCAATTAGTCAAAGATACACTATAAAAGGTCATATAAAAACCTCTGCTCTTAACACTCGACTTTTTTCTGATTAAAATTTTTCTTAAATTAACAATGGAAATTTGATCATGTTTCAAAATTTAAATAGCGTCATTGGAAAATAACATGCTTCCCGAAATTATAAGACAGAGACAGTTTGTCATCTAGATAATTTGATTAATAAGTTGGGTAACTATTTTCTAAATGAGAACCTTTTCAGAAGTGAAATTATTATCACCATTTTCTTGTGATGTATAAGAATATGAAAAGAAAGAGGAAAAATATGAAAAAAAAAGGAAATAAGGAAAAGAAATATGAAAATATATATCACCATTTTCTTGTGATGAAAAGTATGAAAGAGGAAGCACAAGAAGAATATATAGAGTTAAAGGATGATACCACGGCTAAGGATCACTTTTAAATAACACCATTTGATAACTTCTGGTTGAAGACGAGGAATTTATATCCATTGTTTTCATTAATTGCATTTAAAGCCCTTATTCCCTTTTCAACATCACATTTGTGTGACGGCGAGTTTTCAGCGATACTATCTCTTAAAACAAAAAAATTAAATAGATATCAATGTAGATATTAGATGTGCTCTATCAAAAACTAAACCTAATTTTCAACTAAACCTAATTTTGTCACTAAACAGTCTAATCAAAAATACCTTAAACAAAATATTAACTTGATTAATAAAAAATGCATTATTAATTTTGAGATACAACAGTTTAAAAAAAAAAAACTTCAGAAGACGGAATATAAAAAGGATTTTATAACGTGTTTTCTTCGTAATTTTTTTAATTATAACTTTCAATACAGTAAAAAAATATTTTCAATACAATAAAAGAACATTATTCTGATGTACATAAAGCAATCAATAACTCGATTTTTTTTATAAGGAATTATAGAACAAGCTAATTCTAATCTTGCAATTTGTTGTAATATTTTATAACACATGCAAAGTAAAATTAAAAAATAACTTTAGGGGCAAAAAAAAAATAGTTCTACAAAAAAAAATGGTGAAAAAAACAATTTTAGTTTCATTTTATCGAAGCAAATTATTGTTAGGTATAGTGAACTTAATTAACCAAAACAAACTTTCAATGTCTGGGTTAATTTTTGAGGTAAATATCAGATTATCAAAAAGGTTGTCAGTTAAAGTTAATCTACGTTTGCTTTTTATTTATTTCAATATATAAAACATTTTTTTTTTAAATATCTTATGAAAAAACAGTTTAAATTTTTATACAAATCTGAGTGCCGTTTTATTGAGTTCTAGAAAGTAATTTTTGGTATAAATTTCCAGAATGCTTTCAAGTCTAGAGCAATTACAAAAAATGCAACCCTTTATTTGATTAATTTAAAAAACCTATTCGAAATATTGTCTTTTGATAACCATTAAACAAGACAATGTAATAAATAGTCTTTATGTTCATTTGTTTTAAATACAAAAATAATAATAATAATTATAATAATAATAATTTCTTGTCTATGAACTGCTCTTGTTTTTTTTCTGTTATGCAACAGTAGTTTAAATGAGACGGCTTTTGATAGATAAATGAAATTCGATATCCTTTTTACACAGCACTTCAAGGTAAATAATGCAATAATATTTAAAAAGGTTTTGCAATTTTTTTTCAAGCATATTATTAGAGCAGAACCAAATGAATATTTAATGCTGAATTGATTGCGCAATGTTTAAAAATGTCTTTGCAGAAAAACATTTTTAATCACAGCAATAACTTTAAAATAGATCAGACATACAGGTTTTTAAAGATTGAAATTGAATAAACAAGAATAACATATTCAATTCATCTTTAAAAAAAGCTAGGTATTAGTTCTTTTTTATTATTTTTCATTCGTAATGATAAATTTGTTTTACTCTTATTTATTTATAATGCAAATAGCAGTTCAAACGTTTGTAAAATAGTTTTAAAAAGGCAAAAAATTTTTACTTTGTCTAAAAAAAAAAGGTTTAAAACTGAAACTAATATTAAATTCATAAATATAAAAAAAATTGTGATATCAACAGTAGAGTTGCATTTATGTACATAATCATTTTTAAAAATTAATAAAAGTCATTTCTTATTATGAAAACTTATTTGTTTAAAAATAATAAGAAAATATGAGGGATGAGGAGCTTATGTAAAAAATTAAGGTGATTGGAGACTGGGAACAAGAAAAACACTAAAATGTTAGCCCCCCACCCATAACTCCTAGTATGAGGGTAATGAGTTAAAATTGTTTTTTTTTGTAATTTTAAACAAAATTTGTAATTATCGACTTCATTTATTATTTTCTTAGTGTTCTGAAATTATGACCATGTAAAATTTACACCTCATAATTTACAAAAAGTATTATAAGTTATAACTTTATGAATTAAATAACTAATATATCAACAGCCCCCTCAATCAAGAAGTTAAAAGGTATCGTAAATAGGGTAAGTATGCAGTAATCAAATTTGATAAAAGTGTTACTAAGAATATGCATAATTAATTAAAATAACGCAGTCGCAGAAATAAAAAG
Organism: Hydra vulgaris; assembly: GCF_022113875.1. Classification (NCBI taxonomy): domain Eukaryota; kingdom Metazoa; phylum Cnidaria; class Hydrozoa; order Anthoathecata; family Hydridae; genus Hydra; species Hydra vulgaris. Next base: position 18,844,281 of record NC_061164.1, read on the forward strand.
AGGTTCTAACTCTCACCGGAATGGCTGAAATTAGCAATTTTAAGCACCAAGCTTTTAATTTTTCAAAAATGAAAACTTTTATAGATATAAATGTAAAAAAAGACCCTAATTATTATTAGCTCATGTTTGCTCAAATTAGCCCATATTAGCCCAAAAGACCCATAATTACATAATGATTGCTTTAACATTTATCCTAGTGAAGTAGAAGGATCTCTTTTTAATTCCAATAAGTCCTTCATGTAAATATTAGAAGCATAAGTCACAACTTTGAAAAGCTTCTTTACCTATTGAAAAAAACTAAAAATGTTTTTAATATTATTTGCAGACGATACCAAAATCCTGAGCGTCGTCAAAACCGCTGAAAACAAAGCTTGTCTGCAATCAAATATGGATAGCATCGTCACCTGGACTCAAACCTGGTTGATAGAGCTCAACGTCAAGAAATGAAAAGTCATGCATTTAAGCAAATATAACACTTCCCCAAACGTTTACTCAATGAACGAGCACGACGCTAACATCAATATCACCAGAACTGAACTCGAATCAGCAACCTGCGAAAAAGACCTTGGAGTTCAAATATCCAACGACTTAAAGTATGAGAGGCAAGCGAATGTTGCCGCTGCCAAGGCTAATGAAGTTCTCGGAATATTAAAAAACACATTCATTAGCAGAGATGTCAAAGTATGGAAACAACTTTACACCACCTATATACGCCCACATCTCGAGTTTGCAGTTACTGCCTGGTCCCTTTACCTAAAAAAAGACATAGACATCATAGAACGCATCTAACATTGGGCTACCAAAGTACCACACGAATCAAAGCGCTTCGACTGCAAGATGAGATGCAACAAACTTGGCCTCACCTCTCTACACAACAGACGTTTACGCGGCGACCTCGCCCAAAAATATAAAATTCTTTCATCTTTTTAAAACTCGCTTTGATGCTGGTTATCAAATATTAACTAATTATCTTTTTTCAAGTCCAAAAAATGACCAAAAATACCAAAAAACTACCCAAAACCAACTTATTGATTTTTGTGGGAAAACAATTGAGGTAGCTTTAATAAAAAATGTTAAGCATTCCAATTTTTTTTTAATTCTTTGTGATGAAGCAGTTGACTGTTCAAATACTGAACAAATGTCACTTTTTTTAAGATATGTAAATTTCCTAACATTTATTGATTGCAAGACTGGTACATCTGGTCTTAGTCTATATCTAAATTTACAAAAATTACTTACTAAAATTACTTAATACACTTTGAGAGACTTTTTGGACTTGATATTTAAAATTGTAGATGCCAAGGGTATGATGGCACAGAATTTAAAGGAGGTGAATATAAAGGAGTTGCTTCTTTGATATAAGCTCTTAATCATAATTCTTTTTTGTTCATTGTACAAGCCATAGACTTTCTTTAGTTGTAGTAGCTATTGCTTTTAGTTTGGCTTTTGGTTTTAGTCTTGACATCCAAGAGGTGAGACCTAGATTGTGTAATTTTCAGGTTTACCAGTATAATTATCCAACAAATACAGTTTCTGACTATTTAAAACATAGCATTACATCTCCATTAATTGAGCATCTTTTTAATGAGCTAGATAATAAAAATAGGTTTCCAGAAAATAGTATTGTTGATTATAAAGGTCTAGCAGCAGTTCCTTCAACTGTCCAGAATACAAGTATAGAAACCATGGAAATCTAATTTTAATGAATTTTTAAATTTCTATTTATCTGAAAATGTCTCATTTTACATCAATACATGCTGAGTTAGATTTATGGGAAGTATTTTTGAAAAACCAGTCAAATATTTATGTTGTTAGTATTTTAAAGGACATATATATATATATATATACATATATATATATATATATATATATATATATATATATATATATATATATATATATATATATATATATATATATATATATATATATATATATATATATATATATATATATATATATATATATATATATATATATATATATATTATAATTATAATATTAGTTAATTATTAATATTACTTCACATGATTAAATAACTTAATATTACTTTACATTCGCGCCTATCAAGAAAAGGTAAGAATCTAGAAATGGAGGGCTAACCTTAGGCAAAATTACTTCGCATTACGTGCCTCTAAAGAAAAGGAAAGAATTCAGAAATGGAGGGTTAACCTTAAACAAAATGATAGTACACAGATGAAGTGCAAAGTCCAATGGCTTACCTTTTCGTTGGTACACTTTATTAAGTTAATTAGACCTAAAATTACATGTCTAGTTTATGAACGAAATAGCCAAAGCAACATTTGTGAAAATTTCTATAAAAAATAGAATTGAAATGCTAGAACTCCGACCAAAAAAGAGCTTATAATTATAGAAAATTGCTAATAAAAGATCAGAACAGATCATATTGTTAAACTCTAATGTTCATTTCACCTAAAAAACGTATTAATATGAAATCTTATTCAAATTTGGACGAGCGATTGTGATTTTAAGATGATTTAAAAAAAAAAAGAATCTTTGGTCTGGTTTTTTCGCTACAAACATTTATATTTTATGATACCGCAAAATTTATCATTTTAATATTTTTCGTCTTTTCATAATTCACAAACCAGACCATTTAACGGAAATATATCTTAGTCAACAAAATATTATGCAGACGCTATAATATTTTAAAAGTGCCTTAACTACACCGAGTACTCAGCGTAATTAAGGAGAGATTCGAAGAAAAATATAGCATTTAGGCCCTTTCGTTTTCAAAAAAAGCCGTTTTAATTTTTGCGTTTTGATTGGTTTACTTTTTTAAAAAAATCACGAAGCTCGTTGTTTAGTTTTGTTAACAAATATTCGGTGATTTTATTATCTAAGAGTTTGAAGTTTTAGCTAAATACTATGGAGCAAAAGCTATATAAAAGGTAAAATGTTTTTGTTTAGTAATTTATTTAAACGGCTACAAAGAGAGTATGGAAGTAAATTGCTATGAGTGAAAACTAAAGTGAAAATTTCAAATTTACCGTTTTTACTATTTACGGAATAATAAAATAAGACGTTTTAGTCATTTATTAAATTTAATTTTTTTATAACTGAAAATTGACGCTGTCCCAATGCGTTCAATGTCTTTTAGTGGTAGTTTTGTTTTCCTTGATGCTTTGGTTAAATATAGATTTATAAAAAAAATAATATATTATATAAGAATAGCTTAAATTCTACTTTTTTTAAATGTATTACAGTAATAGTCGAAAATAAGCGGAAAACACAAAAAATTGAAGTTTAAAAATGTAAATTTTTGTTTTTAAGAAATGCAAATCATTCGGATCTCTCCTTAACTACGTTGAGTATACTTAAACCCTAAGAAGGTTGAGAAGGAGGGGGGGGGGTTCTAGTAAAAAATATTCGCATCACCTATTTAAAATGCTAGATCCGCCCCTGATATATATATATATATATATATATATATATATATATATATATATATATATATATATATATATATATATATATATATATATATATATATATATATATATATATATATATATATATATATATATATATATATATATATATATATATATATATATATATATATATATATATATATATATATATATATATATATACATGAGATGTTTAACTTATATTGGTTTATTTTCACAGGAACAACTTATAAATTTTTTTTATTTAGTATTTTAATATGAAATAATGGTTATGTAATATGAAGATTGTATTAAAGTAAATGTGACAGCAACTATAACACTAAGAATCCTTAGAACTACTAAAAATTTAAATTATTGTATTTTATGTTTAAGTAAAAAAAAATTTACTTAAACATGAATTGGAAAAAGTTGAAAAATGTTTATTTTTGATTCAGTTTTGTATTCCAATAATATTGCAACTTCAAACTTTTTTTTTTCAAAACTCTTTACTTCAATTTTTTTTATTTTTCAATTAGTGCTGATAATTCAATTCTGAAACATATAAATATGTTTTAATAAAAAATTGGATCTGAAAGATAATGAAAAAGTTTCGAAAACTTATTGCAGTATATTAAATAAATTTCTTATACTTTTTACAGTAACAAATTTTTTCCAGTTTTTAATAAGATATTTCAATATGATGATTGCATTGCAAAACAGAAAATATAAAAAATCGGTAAAATATGAAAAATATTCTTTTATTTTATGAAAAACATAGATCCACAAAATGGAATTTGTTGATGTTTGTACTTTTTTTAGTTAGATTATATATCTTATATATATCCATATTTAAATGTGATTTTTGTTTGGAACTAAAATAATAACTTTGAGAAAAAGAAAAAAAAATGTAAAAGGCAAGACAAAAGAGCTGATTTTCAAAATAAATATTCTAAGAAATTATAAAAATTAGCGAGCAAATATCATCAACTCCATCATAGTGTAAACCAGCTGATCAAATAAATAAGCTGATCTTTGGTGTTGATACTCTCAAAGTTTTGAGGGAATATCTTCTGAAGTTGTAACCCATTTAGCAAGAGTTCAAAGATTGTGTTTAAGCATTTGTCTTTTATGTCCTGAGACATACAAACACTTAAGTAAGTCAGAATTTATTTATCTTCTTTTTAAAAATACTTTTTCGAAGCACATAAATTTTATCAATCCAGGATATGGTATAATACTGATGTTATTTTAAGAATAACTTTAAATGGAAATATTAAAAATTTATAAGACCACGAGAAGTTTTTTCTTTGTGTTTGATAAGATTAAAATCAAGATTTTTCTTGAATTTAATACAACTAAAAAAGTTGACCTAATTGAAATGGGATTTTTATGAATTTGAAAAAGTTGACCTATTGAAATGGCACTTTTGATGAATTTAAAAATAAAATTAAATGCTTGACAAAATATGTAATTGTTTATTAGAGGGATGTTTTCATTCTTCTGATATGCATTTGTAACTTTTTCTTATATTAACTTTAACAAGATTCCAAAGTACACTTTAAAAAAAAAAACATTTTTAAATTATAATTTTACTTTATGGCAGCAGATGTTTATAAAAATTTTTAATCCTTTATAATTCATCTTGTTAAGAATTACAAAAATGTTCAGGATAATATTGTTTATTGGAGATATTTGATGTTAAGGTTAATATTTAAATTCCTTTTTTTTTTTTTTTTTACGATTTTTTTATCCTCATAAATTGATGGACAAAATTATTTTTGTTTATTAAGATATATAAGATTAAGTACTATAGAAAAAAAGTTTAAGAAAAAATTATTTTTATAAATATTTTTACTTAATCAAAACTAATCTAAATAATTTTGAAAATTCTCTTTGAAACCGAATTTCTCAATATCTAGTGGTAAGTTTGATGGTTACAATAATGATGATGATGATGATGATGATGATGATGATGATGATGATGATGATGATGATGGCAATTATTATTATTATGATGATGACGATGATGGTGGTGAAGATAATCATGATGATGATCATCATCATTATTTTTATCTTAAATGAATATGATTTTATGAAATTATAAGTCATTGAAACCTTGTTTAAGTTAAAGGTTAAACTACGTCATGTGATGACGTATTTACATTAAATGTATTTAAATAGGATCTTGACATGTTTTTTGTTGATATTGGTCTTTAAGTTAGGCATAAACTCAAAGAAGAATGTATTTAACTTATTCACAGTCAAAAATGGTTCTAAATTTAGCTGCAGAAGCAAAGGTAAATACTTTTTTCTAAATCAAAAAGAGTAAAAAGTGTTTTCTTTGATAATTCTGATATTTGAATTTTTATACGTTTGAATATTGTTGGTGATCGACTTAATTACGGAAATTATCATGGAAGAATGCAGAAAGTTTGAAAAGTTGATACTACTGACAAACCCTATTCTGCCAAGGAAAAACCACGCCAATATGTTCATTATCAAAATTGAATAAACATAACTTGAGCTAAATTATCTATTTTATATCATAATTTATTTCTGTACCCCAGTGGTCAACTATCGTAACTGCAAAATTGCTGATTTTCAGGTTTTTATCTTAACTGTCACAGAGAGACCGTCTTATTTTAGTGGTAAAATATCGTAAGCGTGAGCATTACAGAAAGTACCTTCAAATATGAATTTTAAAAATAAAAAAAGCTGTTTCTTAACAGAAAAAGAAGTGTAGTAACTTCATTTGGCTCTCCTGTAAAATTTGTCAAATGTGAGTTACGATATGTGAGTTACAAATGTGAGTTGACCTCTGAGGTACAATTTTTTATACTTAAAAATTAGCTTTTGTTAAACAAATTTAGTATAGAAATTTAAATAAAATTTTGCGGTTTTGCTTTTTATTGTTGTCTATCTTTTTCTATATTGTGCATCTCTATTAATCTTGGAACATTAAACGGGTCCCTTTATTTACGGGTCTCTAATCTTATTTTTAAAAAAGTTATAGAGCTTTAAAATTTCGGCTTTGATGGAGCCAATCATTAGAGTTTGTATAAATTTATAAGAAACCAAAGAAATTTTTTTAATTTGCCCCATTTTGAAACAGATTAATTTTAAGAAGCTTATTAAAAAAAAAATGTAATTAATAACAATCTTATGTTTTATTATTACCTATTTGGTTTTAAATAGTATAGTTTGTTGAAATTGGTCAGGGTTCAGTTTCGTTCTGATTATATAAAAAATATTTACCTACTTTCGATGTCGACCTTTTTTTACATCTAAGCAAGTTTTCATTATAAAATAGCTGTTATAAATTAAATCAAAATTTTTAAACAGATTTCTGTTTTCATCAAGACATTTTTAGCGTTAAAAAGATTAGTCCATATAAAAAACTAAAATCTGCCAATTAAGTATTGAAATGACGGTCTTTAATTTTTTTTTTTTTTTTTGTTTCTATTTATGTCAAACTAATGAAAAATTGTTGAAGGGTAAGAAACATTTAAATCCAGTGGCGTAGTGAGATGGGGTGGGAATCACCTTTTATGGGACTGACATTTGCCTATACGGACATTTGCCTATACGGAGCGAACGATAAATTTTGCTTTATATTTACCTTTAAATTTTTTTCTTTTTTCTACATCCAGCTTCTTTTTTTAAAAATTAAGTCTGTTCATGTTCATAATTGCCCTAAAAAAAGTCGAAACGAGAATCAAGAAACATTAGTCAATTTGTCAACTTCCGACAACGATTTGAAAAAGAAACATCTAAAAATTATCAATTTAATACTTGCTTACTGATCCAATAACAATGATAATCAATACTTATTACCGTTACAATCAAACAATATTTCATTAGTTTCTGTGTGTAAAAAAAATTTTAAAGTAAATTTTTAAAATAAATTTCTGCACTTGCAAAAAAATACTTAAATAGTTCTTATATAATTTATAATATGATTTCTGTATACAAAATAAACAATGTTAATTACGTAATACAAAAAAAGGTTTCTAGTTAAAAACAAATTTTTTGAAAATGGGGGCACTTAAATTTAACTGGGCACTTAAATTTAACTGGGCACTTAAATTAACTTAATAGTTTTGGTCAATTTTAAATTACTTTATTGTTAATTTAGATTTATAATTTTTTAAACTTTAATTAAAGTAAAATTTAAACCTTTTTTTTGAATTTTATATATACATATGTATTATATATTATAGTGGTGTACACTGGATTTTTAGATGTTTGAGTTTTGACACTTACTGGCATTGTGCAAACTCCAAACTTTTGTATGTTCATGCTTATGTCAAATGAGAATGTTTTGCATAGAGTTGCGGTGATTGGAGCTTGGGGACAAAAAAAACCCAATTTTTGGGTCCACCCAGTCCTTAAAGTGGGAGCAACAATTTTATAAAATAATTTCTTTAGTATTTTTATCTAAGCTTATATTTATCAATAAATTTCATGCAATAACCTCTTGGTGTTTAGTTTTTATGACCCTACAATGTTTACAACCCCCTCAAATTGAGGGGGTTAAAATTTTATATGGTCATAATTTTCAAAAAATAAGAGATTATTGCATGAAATTTGACATTTATTGATGAAAATAAACTTAAATAAAAGAAATAAAGAAATTATTTTATAAACTTGTTGCTGCTACTTTAAGCGCTGGGTGGGCCCAAAAATTAGGGTTTTCTTGTCCCCAAGCTCCAATCGCCGCAATTCTTTGCAAAACATTCTCATTTGACTTATGCATGAACATACAAAAGTTTGGAGTTTGTACAATGCCTGTAAGTATCAAAACTCAAACATCTAAAAATCCAGTGTACATCACTGTGTTTTAATATCAAAAAATATATATTTAATAATCAAATTTATAATAATTGTTTTGTGCATCAAATGCAATTTACGAAAAAATATTATTTGTATATAATAATTATATACAAATAATATTTTTTCGTAAATTGCATTTGATGCACAAAACAATCATTATTATAAATTTGATTATTATATATATATATATTTTGATATTAAAACACAATATAAACATCTGCGAGGTGAACCTCAAATTCTTTTTATCAAAAAAATTTGAAGTTTTTATCGAAAAAATTTGAGTTAGCGAGTTTATTTTTTAAATACTGAGTTATCGAGATTTTTTTTTACATACACACTATGTGCCGTCCGACTTAAGTGAAACTGTTTACGACTTTCTTTTGTATTATGAACAACAGATTTCGCGCATGGTTTTAGGAATTTTATTAGCGTTGCACTTCCATCTATAATACTTCCATGGTTAAACATTTATTAATTTAATTATTAATTGAATTACACAGAACGGGCGTGTTCTGTAAACCCATTAACCAAGGGCTCTTTAATATTTACATAGTTAAGAGTGTTATCGTATACGCAAGGCATTCTGGGATGTCCTAGTAGTAAAGAATTAAGTTCACAACAACAAACTTGGCTAAAACTCTGCAAAATTTTCTATTTTATATTGCGTTATTCTTTAATAAGTATACTCTTCGTTGTTCAGAAATGCCTTCATACTGTGCTGCAACTAACTGTGCAAATACGAGTGAATTTGTGCACCAATCATTTTGAAAGTTCAGTTTTTATTTAACAAACACTGAGGGAAAATGCCTTCTCCATAATGCCTTTCTTCAGTATTTATGTTTTAAATTTAGTCTCATGGGCCATGAGACTATATTTAAAAATATGAAAAACCTTGACTCAAAATATGAAAATCCTTGACTTCAGGATTAGAAAAATTTACATCTTTAATGAACATTCCTAAACCTAATTATAACTATAATAATAAACCTAAAAAAGACTAAAAAAAATTACAACAAAATAACTAAATCTGTTTCTGATTGTGCTAAAACTGTTGCAAAAGAAACAATGATGCTGTGAAAGAAATTTATAAATTTTCTTCAAATTTTGTTGATACTGCAGTATCAGTTTTTTTTTTTTTTTTTTTTTTAACATTTTATTTTTGCCGTTTAATAAGTATTACAGTTTACTCTTAAGTTAATGGCCGGTTAATATAAAAATTTACAATTAAGTTAATGGCCGGAGCAAAAAGAAGGGATTAATTTGCCTTATCGCCGAGCACTGTGTTACAGTTTATAACTTTTTACAAAGTTATTGAAGAATATATAGTATATAAGAAAAATTGAATAAATGTTTACAAGAATTCAAAAAATAAAATAAGATATCGTTTAATATATAATATTATAAATAAACAAAATTAAAGTAAAAATGAATATATATAAATTTATATACACATTCGCACACTTACACATATAAGCGAACATATACCCATATATATGAACACACAAACAGACACATATATATATATATAAATACATATATATACATACATACACACACATACGCACATACACATATTCACGCATACATATACATATATATACATACACATATATATACATACATATACATGTACATATATATATATATATATATATATATATATATATATATATATATATATATATATATATATATATATATATATATATATATATATATATATATATATATATATATATATATATATATATATATATATATATATATATATATATATATATATATATATATATATATACACATACACGCATACACACACTCATAAAAAAGTAAAAATATACACTTACATGAGTATAAATATATACACACAAAAAATAAAAAAAGGAGAATATGTGATTTGTGATAATGGTTATTGTCAATAATTTTTTAACTTTTTTTTTTAATGATTACAAGGAACAGTTACCTTGTTTTTAATTATAATTGATATATCTGATCTATTTTAAAAGAAAGACTTATAATAAAATGAATCAAAATATGTGTTTAATAAAAACTGTTTTGAATCAGTTTTGAACTGATGTAGAGAAGTTTTCTTTTCGGAAACAATGTTTGGGAATCTTTTCCACAAAAGTGGTCCACGATTCTGAATTGAATAAGAATTCTGTTTAGAATGAGATTTTGGAATAACAAAGTGGTTTGCGAAAAATCTTGAAGCATATTTATGGTGTATTTCTTTAAAATAAGTTTCAAAGATTTTTGGGGACAGTCCATATTTTGTTTTATACATGAACTGTAGAACAAGATGGATGTTAAGTTTGAAAATATTCAAGGCACTAATTATACGTAAAAAAGGTTCACAAGTAATCGTTCTACCAAATCCAAATATGATTCTAACAGCATGTTTTTGTTTGCTATAATGTTTTTTTAGCTTAGTGTGGTTAGTAATTGCCCATATGATGTTGCAGTAAGTTAAGTAACTATGTATAAAAGAAAAATAATAATATTTTAAGGACTTAAAAATTAAAATTGGCCTAACTTTATAGATCATTCCAATATTTTTTGAGATTTTTTTTTCTATAGAATTTATATGTATTTTCTATAATAAATTTTCATTAAAGTTCACACCTAAAAAATTTACAGATGTTTGTCTTTTAATGTTAGTTTTATTTATTAAGAGATTGCGCAAAATAAGCGGTATTTTTTTTGTTTTTCATTAGTTGATGGTACCTGGCAACTTCGTGGGTTTTATTAATTAAATGAAGTTGTTACAGCAGTATCAATAGATACAGGTAAAATTCTTGATTGTAAGCCAATAAGTCGGTCATGCAAAGCATGTAATCTAAAACTAAAACTTAAAGAAAATAATTCTTGTGCATTTGAAGCTTGGAAATCATCACATGTATGTAAATTAAACTATCGTTGCTCTGCTTCTGGCATGGAAGTAATTTGTGCACAAAGAATATTTAGTCGTTCTATTTACAAAATAAACTAAGCTATGTTAACTATTATGGTGATGGCGATTGTAAAAGCTGTTCTTATGTTAAGAATACTTATCCTGGTATAACAATGTGTAAGTCGGGGCATGTTGGACATGTTCAGAAATGAGTCGGTAGTAGATTTGAAAAAAAGAGCTTTGAAAAAAACCGTTAAAGGAATTGGAGATAAAGGCTAATTAACGAGTTTTATGACAAGCTAGGCAAAATGCAAATGATTTAGAATGTATGAAAAAAGCTATACTTGCAACATTGTTCCATATTGCATCATCATTATAAACAGGACAAAGCTAATTCAACATCTACTTACAAACCAGGGGCTGGTCTTCCAATCTCAGTCATTAGTCATCTAAAGCCTGTATATATCGATCTATCTTAAGAAGAACTCGTAAAAAAATGCCTTCGCGGTAGGATGCAAAACCAGAATAAAAATTTTAATGGGATGATATGGCAGCGCATACCTAAAACAAAATATGTATCGTTAACGCAGTTTGAGTTAGATGTATATAATGCTGTTTTAAATTTTAATATTGGAAGAAAGGCAAGTATACTTTTATTTGAAAAACTGACTATGATTCTTGGTATATATACTCTTTAAGGCTGTTCAACCATCAACAAAAAGCTTTGAATTTTTACAGATTATCAAAATTGACCAACATCTAAAAAGCGAGAACAAGTTATTCGTGGATGCAAAAAAAAAAAAAAAAGATGACTCAGAGAATGACCAAGAAGGTTGTCTAAATGATCCTGGTTCTTATTCTTATTTTAAATTGAGTATTTGACATTTTTATTTAGTAAATTTGTTAATAAATATTAAAATGCTTTTTTCTGAAATGTCAATTTTTAATCTCCCGGCCATCCTAACTAATTAACCCTATGTCAGATTTGCATGAAATTTTCACCAAATGTTTATTGCAACTAGTTGTACAATTGAAACTTAAAGATTTACATTATCGTTAGGAGTTTTTGATTTATAAAAGATTTAGTTCACAAAAATGCATTTTTTTAAATACGCCATTTTGAAAAAATCAGCATAGGTTAAATACTTTATTTTTTAGAACAATTTTAGTTCAGCTTGTGGATTACTATGCTGTTAATAATGTGCCAAAAAATCATATCCTACATATCCTGTATATGCTTTCGGTTAATGAGATAGAATGGCCGGGGTGGCCTTAACATCTTTGGATGTCTGCTATTTACTAGGTAACCATGGCAACTAATTAATTAATTTATTTTGCATCATTTAAAATCCTGTAATGAAGTTGTTTCTCAGGATATACTTGGGGTTTTATACCTTAAGCGTTTCTGACGGCGATAAAAAAATTTTAACTATTGAAATCTTAAACAATGAATCTAAAAATGTATTACTAAGCTGCTGTCGTCGACCACCTGACGGTCTGAGTGAGAATCTGAGCACGTTTTTTGAGCAAAATGTTATCAAAATAGGCATTAAAGAAAAAAAAAATTATTATTAGCGATCTAAACATGAATTTTTTAAACTACGAGAATGACTGTAAAATAAAAAAAATTTATGATTTAATATTTGAAATAATCAGCAAATTCAGAACTCTCATTGATAACATTATTACAACTGATGTCTTCAATAATAATATACAAAAAGGTATATTGAAAGCAGATATAACTGATCATTTCCCAATATTTCTATCATTCAACTCAAATTCTAAAATTAAAATCAAAACTAATAACAAAATAAGTAAACGCATATATAATATAAACAATATTGAATAGTTTAAAAAACAATTATCACGGCTTTATTGGAAGTATATAAATTTTAATGACGACGTAAATTAAATTTACAAAATTTTTTTTTATTATTTTATTCTGTCTATGATGCCAAGTTTCCCATTTGTGAAAAAACAATAAATCAATAAAGCTTATATGCTCCTTGGATAACTAAGGGTTATAAAAAATTATTTAGATCAAATAAAAGCTATATATAAATTACTTGAAAACAAAAACACCTTTAAACGAAAAAATTATACAAAGATTACAAACATCTATTTAAAAAAACTTGTAAAAACTTAAAAAATAAGTACTACTCAAAATTAATTGAAAATGTTAAGAACGACTCTAAACGTACTTGGAAAATATTAAGAGAAATTAGTGGAAAAAACTTGCTCAGGTTCTCTACCGCAGGTGATTAGAGTGGATAACAAAGATGTTTTTTAACCTAGATTAATAGCTAATGAGTTTTACAAATTCTTTATTAATATCGGTTCTAAACTAGCAAATAAAATTCCTAATACCCAAGTTGTGTTCAATAACTTTTTAACACCGATGGATGATTGCATTTGCTCCAATAATTTATCTTCTGAACTATCATTTGAGGAGTTTCAAGTATCGTTTAAATCTATTTAAAAAAAAACAAAGGCCTTTGAGTTAATGAAATAAATGGAAACAACGCTTTGAACAATTAAAAGATAATCTATTTAAAGTTTTTATAGCGTCAATATAACAAGGACTTTTTCCTGATAAGTTAAAAATAAGATAATCCCAATATACAAAGAAGGAGACAGAACTAATATATGTAACTGCCAACTTGAATATTATTGAATGGATGGGTAGTGCAATTTTGAAATGGTTTAAAAATTATTTAACAAACCAAAAACAATTTGTTTCTTTTTACAATCCTTATCAAAAAAATGTTTTTGATATTTCATGTGGTGTTCCGCAAGGATCAATTTTGGGGTCACTTCGTTTTTTAATATACATCAGTGATTTGCATAAAGCTTCTAATCTTTTAAGTATTATGTTTGTGGACGATACAAATTTATTTTTATCTAATAACAATATTAATAAACTCTTCACTACTATGAATGAAGAACTCAAAATAATTTATATATATATATATATATATATATATATATATATATATATATATATATATATATATATATTTATATATATATATATATATATATATATATATATATATATATATATATATATATATATATATATATATATACAAAGCATAAAGTATTAGAAATATTAAGTTCGTAAATATTAGTTATTCTCATTTCAGAAAAAAGTTGTTTAGAGTGAGAAAAATGATCGGCAAAATTAATTACACGTATTCCATGATTCTGACGCCGATAGAGAGATTGTAACTTTTTTCAGAAAAAAGACACATTATTTTTTTTATATTTTTATGAAAATTTTTAAAAAAATTGTTAAAAATATGCAGAAATGCTTCACTAAGAAAAATGAAATGTTTTTGTCAAAAAAAAATTTTTAAAAACTTTATCAAAAATCCATAATGGCGAAAAAATAGTGTAAATAAAGACCTAATTCTTATGTTTTCAAAACACGTTATCTTGAGTTAAATTTAAGAACCATGAATCAAACTTTGCAGATCTGTTGTTAACATTATTTTACTCCATTTAAAAGATAGATTTTTAATTGGTCTTTTTATATGTAAAGATATAACTTTTTTTTTAAAACAAGTTAAAATTTGTACGATTTACAAGCAGTTTAAAAAAGTTAAAACTAAAAATAATGAGTTTTAAAAATAATTAAATAAAATCTATCTGTCAAATGAATTCTAATGTTGTTCGGAATATGTCCTAAAAATATCAGAACAAAGGTTTTATTCAATCAGAAAAAATCATGTTTTAAAATTTTGATAAAATATGAAAAACTCGACTTGCAGTAAAAACAAAGTACAAAATAAAGAAAAAATCTCATTTAAACAGTAAAATCATGATAAAATCTTTCTGAAATATATGAGTCTTAAGGTTCATTTGCTTTATGATTTTTAGTGAAATCTTTTTTTTATTGCTCTTAGTTTTTTTCTCTGTTTCTTTGCCGTAGTTTTACGTTTCATTCGTTTTACTTATATACTGTCTGTTAAACTTGTTGTCAATTGTTTAACATTTTTTTGTAGATCAAAATGCTGTAGTCCTTTAAATACACCATTTCTACCATCATTGAAATGAAAAATAGCAGAGTTTACACCCATTTCTACAACATCTTTACTAACAAATGTGATTATTTTAGGTACCTTAAATCATATGAGTGAGTTGAGCGCTTCATTTAAACTTTGTGTTTGACCATGCAAACATTTTAACAGTAATTCATTCTTCTGTAAATCCATAAAAATGGGTGTAATGAGATGTTTTATTGATAGAGAAATTGATATATTTGGTTTATAAGTTTTACTTGAAGTCCAATATTTGTATTAAAATGATTCATTTTGATTCAAATATTGAAAGCAAATTGTGTCTCTCAGAATTTGAAATACCTGTAATTAGAAAAATGTTTGCAAAAAACAGCGTTTTTTTTTGTTTATTTGTTTTTTTAAAGTTAATTTTCTTATTTATTATTTATAGTTTATTAGTAATTAATAATAAATCTTTAATCCAATACTAACAACAATAGAGTCTAATATAACAGTAACAACATAAACCTTTGAATCGTGTTTTAACAAAACTCTCGACATCCAAATTTCTTTATAAACAATGTTGATAAATAAACAATTAAAAGCATGATAGACAAAATGGTAAATTAGCTTGCAAGTTTTGCTCAACATATAGTAAACGAAGGTATGTTTGTAGTTGCTACGGCGTTGCTAAGATAAATAATATTGCAAATATAGATTTTTATCACATTACCAAAAATAAATTTCATACATACATTAAATGAAAGAGAATAAAATTTTGAATAAGAGAAATTTAATTTTTTTTTTTTCATATTTGATCAAAAAATTAGTATTTTAATTGTGCTCTACCACCTTAATGATTTAATGATTTAATTATCTTGAAACCTACCAATAAATACTCTCTAAAAAATAACAACCTTCTATATGAGCCTTTTTGTTGAACAAATTTTAACCGATTTTGCATTGATTATCGTGCGCCCCATCTTTGGAACAAAGTTGCTTTGTCTAATTTTAATTTTAATCTACCTACTTCTTGGCATCTTTTTAAAGTTAAGCTGAAAAATCTTTTTCCCTCCCGTATTATCAAAATTTGACAATAATAATTATATTATGGAAATATTTATTAAACTTTATTATCTATACTACAAAGTGATATATGTGTATATATTTTATTTTTATTTTGTTGTACTTATAGTTACTTTATAACCTAGTATTTTGTTTACGCTAGTATATGGTTCTGAAGATAAGATCTTACTGATCTTCTTTCAGATACCTAGTTTTTTAAATGTTAGTAGTATTTGCTTACTTTATAATTTGTATTTTATTTACTTTCATTATATTGTAAAAACGAACTAACAAATGTGAACTAAAATGTTTGAAGATACTCTTGGTTCCCAGTCTCTGATCACCAACAACTTTAGTTTAGCGTCCTCTTTCCTCATATATATGAACATACTCAAATTTGGAGTTTTCATCATGTTGCAAAGTTGTTTAGCTCAAACATCTGAAAAACTTGTCTACGGACTTGTATTGTGTATTCGACTGAAGGCAATTAAAAGTGATTACTTGTTATAAAACAACAATATACCCAGCAAGCACATAATGTTATTTTCAATGTTATTTTAACATCACAGCAAAATCCAAGATTCTTGTTTTAAGCAAAAAAAGTCTTAAAACAAGAAAAAAATGACTTGCCCGCCACGTAAGAATATTTTTTCTTGTTTCAAGAATTTTTATTCTTAAAATAAGTATTTTTTTTCTTGTTTTAAGAACTTTTTTTGCTTAAAACAAGAATCTTGGATTTTGCTGTGATGTTAAAATAACATTGAAAATAACATTATGTGCTTGCTGGGTATATTGTTGTTTTATAACAAGTAATCACTTTTAATTGCCTTCAGTCGAATACACAATACAAGTCCGTAGACAAGTTTTTCAGATGTTTGAGCTAAACAACTTTGCAACATGATGAAAACTCCAAATTTTTTTCTTAATTTTTTTTTTTTTCTTGTTTCAAGAATTATTATTCTTAAAACAAGAATTTTTAATCTTAAAACAAGAATTTTTATTCTTAATATAAGAATTTTTTTCTTGTTTTATGAATTTTTATTCCTAATAAAAAAATCTTTTTTCTTAATATAAGAATTTTTTTCTTGTTTTAAGATTTTTTAGTCTTAATATAAGAATTTTTTTTCTTTTTTTAAGAATTTTTTTTCTTAATATAAGATTTTTTTTTCTTGTTTTAAGAATTTTTATTCTTAATATAAGAATTTCTTTTCTCGTTTTAAGAATTTTTTTTCTTGTTTTAAGAATTTTTATTCTTAATATAAGAATTTTTTTTCTTGTTTTAGAATTTTTATTCTTAAAACAAGAACTTTTTTTCTTGTTTCAAGAACTTATATTCTTAAAATTATGCATTTTTTTCTTGTTTCAAGAACTTATATTCCTTTAAAAAAAATCATTTTTTTACTTGTTTCAATGTTATTTTTATTTAAAATAAGATTCTATTTTTTTTTTCAATAATATTTCCCCTGAACTATAAAACAATATTACAAAAGTACTTTTTCTATGGAAAAATGAAAAATTATTTTGAAATTAGGATGATATATAATAAGAATATTCAACAAGCATTTATACATTTAAACAGCAAATCAAATCGTTGAAATAACAAATTATTCTTTAAAATGTTTTATTATTGTTCATGCGCGCAGCGGCAATACTCCTCCTATGTCCAAAAAAAGTGTACTCCAATAAGTTCCATCACGAAGTCAGAAAATGAAAAACTTCATAAAATAATCTTTTGCCAAACATAATAATCACTTTGTCTCCATCGTCTGTTACGTACAGATAAGGATTTCTTATACCTGAAAATAAATTTTACAAACTCAAAATTTAACAATAATATCTTTTCATATCTTAAAATGTCGACAATTTATAACTCATTTTAGTTTTACTAATTTTGAGGGTTGGGTATGCATGCATACCTACCTACCTGTATTTGGGTGGCAGTGGGCAAGGAACTGCCAACTTGTGTATTCCATAATGCAAAAGTGTATCAATGTTTTCATTCTTGCTGAGTCAACTGTGACAGAACTTTAATACATGTGCCAACTCTCTCAATTGGAAATTTATTTACCCAGGTTAATAAATTAAAATTCTATACTTAGTTCAATTAAAATGCACCAGAACAAAGTTCTAGTGCATTTTAATTGATCATGTTATAAAAATAAGGATAAAAAATGTAAAAAATTAAAATTAATTAATAATACTAAATTTACTAATTGAAAAGTATTGTTTTCTTTACTTACTTTACTTTGCATATATTTGGAAACTTGCAATTGCTTAAAAGAAAACACACACATATGTCATATATGTGTATGTATGCAACATAAACATGGATATTTAGAAATAGTACTAATATTAATCTTAAGTAAAAACCAATTGTATAATAATAGCAATAACAATATTAAAACAATTATAACGAGGTAACAAATGTTAACAATTATATTTATATTAATATAATAATAACAATAATAATAGTAACAATAATATTGATAAATATTAAATTTAATATTAAACAATAACAATAAGTAATAGTGAATAGAAGTAAAATAATTTTGATATTTATATTACATATAATCATACCAAGAGCAATAATAATGACCCACAATGAGCCCAACATTTTAAGAACAGTAATTACATTTCTCCAAAATAAAAAGACTTAAAGATTAGTTTTAGTAGTAAAGTTTAGTGGTATAAAGTGATAAGTGATATAAAGATATAAAATATAAAAAATAAATTATTCTATGAATAAAAAAATGATAAATTATTTCATGATTTTATGCATTGGTTCGTGATGTGATTTGTTATGCTGTACTTAACTGAACAATGATTTAGAATATATAATTTAAGGTTGCTAAAAGAGGAAGATAATTTTGATAATTTTTTATAGAAGTAAAGAAATTACAGATTGGAAGAGGTAGGGTAACTTGTGTGTGATTTCAGACAAATAGACAATTTAATAGATGAACAAGAGCACACAATTTGATTTTAAATAGAAAGAAAAGAATATTAGAATTAGAATGATATTATTAAAAGTAAATTAATTTAAATATTTTGTTTTTAGATTAGATAATCATAAAAAAATATTGGTTCATAAATTATAAGTATATATAATATATCATATTAGAGTGTTTGTAGTATGTTTGAGAAATAAAATTTATATTAATAGGTTTGTGGACTGACTTTTTTAAATTGATCCAATACTAGAATGCTATATATCATTGGAAAGCCCTCAAATACAGTATTTTAATGGTGAAAAAAATTATGAAAATCAGACAATTCTATAAAAAATATAATGTTTTTAGTAGCAATTTTTCAATATATGGATTTCTTGATAAAACTGTGGTCAAAAAAAAAAAATTTCATACATAAATTATTATAACTTTGACAATTCTTATTCAAATATCTATAACTTAGTATCAAAAGATAGATGTAAAAATGGGCTAAAATTTCAAACTAGTGTCTAGGGCGCATGGAGGGATCCAGAAGGGGTGCTAATCCGCCACCTACACATCACAAAAATATAATTTTTTTAAAATAGTGTGTTTTCTTTATAAAATTAGTATTAATTATATACAACAAGTTATTATTTATTTATTTCACATCACTAGCAAATATTACAGGTTTATCTTAAAGTTGGGTGTTGGGTTTTGGGGAAAGTTTAACACACCCTATCAAAATTTCATTCTTTTAATTATTACAATCTTTACTAAAATGATTAAATCTACTATAAAAAACAAAAAAATATATTTCAACACTATAACAAAGAGTAACTAGTGGTGTATAGATTGCTTTGATGGAAGAGGGCGAATACTGTCTTCTCCACCCCCTGCCATGAACCTGAAAAAATAAATTTTATAAAAATTTCACAAAAAAATGTTTAAATGTTTTTTTAAAAAACAGAGAGAAATTAGTATAAAAAAATATTTTAACACATTACAAAATGCATCAGAGTAACCATTTTGTCATGAAAAAAGACGAATTACACACTCCAACCTAAAAAAAAATACACAAAAACGACAAGCCTTTTGAAATAAAAATGTGTAGTATAGTATGTATAAATTGCCTTTATGCACCCCCTTTCATAAAAGGCAATTTATACACCTAGAGGTGTATAATTTGTCTTTATAAAAAGAGGAGCAAGCCACCCCCTCCTCTGTCAGAACCAAATAAAAAAATTTTAATTACAATTTAACAAAGAAGTCTTTAAATATTTTTTTAAAGAAAAAGAAATAAGAATAAAAAACTATTTTACCACATTACAAGATGCATCTGAGTATACATTATCATGTAAAGGAACAGATTAACCACTCCAACCTGAGAAAACCTGAGCTTCTAGTAAATAATTTAATTTTTAAATAACATTAACAAAACAAAATGAATAATTTTTAACAATAGACACCACCTAAAGGTAAGCCAGAGCCAAATAATCAATTTGCAAGCCACAAAACTTGCGGTACCTACTTGCAAGTTATTTTGCTGGTTACAAAACTTGCTATACTGTGAGCATTTTTACATTAATTTCATATTCCAATTAAAAAAATGTAAACTTCCCTGATATAACAACAGCAACTAGCTGGAGTTTTTAATCTTTTGACAGTTCAATATCAGTTCCATCTTGTTTCCAATAAGTGTAAATTCTGCCTTGTTATTTCTTGTTTACTTTTTTCAATTCTACCATCATAAATGGCAATATGAAAACTTAAACAGAAAATTAACAATGAAAATATAAAAAAAATCTAATTACAAACAACAAACTAACACTTGGAATATTGCTACAAAGTTAAAGTAGTAAACAATAAATTAATAATTATTATTAATTTTTTATTAACTTGAAATTTATAATTCAAAATTATTAATAAAAAACAATATTGATAGTACAAAAGATAAAACTTTAATTGAATATTATTAGTTAACAACAATTTTATCTTTTATACTATTAATATTGTTTTAACATTATTAAAACACTTTAAAAACATTAACTTAATGATTAAGTTTATGTTTTTAAAGTATTTTAATAAAAAAAGTTATAACTGTTATTGACTATTAACATTAATTTATTGTATATTACTTTATTCTTGTATTTAATAATTAGCATGATTAGATAATGGAATATATAAATTTTATACTACTTTATCTTTTAATTATTGTTTACAATAGCCTGTTAAACAGGCTGTTGTGATCAATAATTAAATGGTTTTATTTTATAATGATAGTAAGATAATGATAATATATTTTAAAAACACTAACAAGGCTTTTGTTAGTAAAGTAAATAAGTGTAAAGATAAATAAGTGTAACATTACATAAAGTATGCGATCTTTACACTTATTTATGTATGGTATTTTTATAAAGTTGTCCACTGATATTTTGATCAAAGTATTCTCAATTGTAACTCAATTGAGTTAACAATTAATTCAAAAGCAACAGTTTTACTGAAGTTTTAGTCTTAAACGTTAAGAATTTAAAAAAGATTTTTAAATTTATCAACATAATTTAGTTTTAAAAATAATTATTACTTATACTTTTATTAAAAAAAATAACTTACTAGTTGTTACATAGTCCAACAAAACTTCATTAATTTTTTACACGTTATTATTTAATAATAAAAATCCGAATAAACATTCTCGCTATAACAATTGTTTTGCAAATGACCCCCCTAGCTGCCCCCGTAATTTGCTAAAACCCAAAAAAAATCAGAAAAACAGAAATTAGGTACCAAAAGTGTTACACTTAGTAAACTGCCTGCTCGCTTTTTTTTCGTTTAAATTTCGCATTTACATAGAAAATAAATGTAGAAAACTGTTTAAATAATAAATAGAGCGGGATTAACATTCCTTCTACTACAAATTCAAGTGAGAACTATGTCTATATTTTCATGCAAAATTTGAAGCAAAATAACCCATAAAGAAGTTTAGTAACCATACATAAAAGTTATATAGAAAGCACGCTTAACCTTTCTTCTTTTAAAAACAAATCTTTATTTGCATATTTTTTTAAAAAGAAATACCACAAAAGTACGTTTTACTAAGACTACTGAAAAAATGCAGTAAGCGTGGTAGAACCCTTTGAAACCTATCTGCTCCCTTTTTTTTTTTTCGTTGAAATTTGAAATGTGCATAGAAATTGCATGCAGAAATTTGTTTGAATAATAAATAGACCGAGATCAATATCCCTTCGACTACATATTTATGTAAAAACATCAACCTATTTTTCAGAACCAAAATAATCCATAAAAAATTCAGTAACCATACATAAAAGTTATATAAAAATCAAGATTAATCTTTCTTCTTTCAAAAAAGTATCTATCTGTATATATATTTCTAATAAAAAACTTAACAAAAATACGTTTGCCTAATGCTACCTAAAAAAAAGTTAAAAAAAAACGAGCCACAAAATTTTAGCACAATCGTTTCCGTAAATCGTGATTTACTGTATATATGTACTAATAAAATCTATTTGACTTTAGAAAAATATATTGCTGGTTTAATACAGTTTTATTGATGTTATTCCATTTATGAAAAAATTGGGTGCTAGGTTTGAATACAACAAACAACATTTGGTCCAAATACTCCATTCATCACGAGTTTAATAAATAAGTTGCAGCATTAATTTTTACAAAACCAAAATTAAAAAAAAGTTTCTATATAAAAAATCTAAGATCCGCAGCCATTTTAAAATCTCTAAAATTTCTTATGAACTTTTTAAACATGTAGCTAAGATCCTTTTGAACTTTTTGAACATGTAGCTAAGATCCGCAGCCATTTTAAAATCTCTAAAATTTCTTATGAACTTTTTGAACATGCGCTCATAAACAAAACGCTTGTAATTGACTGTAGGTTTTTAAGATTATGGGTCCCTAATGACAGTTGGGGTGGGGAGGGAGGCGGAAGGGGCAGAGTCTTCAGCCACTCAACAATTACTTGATCCGTCGCTCGGCAGTTTATTCATTTTTATTAAATTCATTTATTATAAAGAAGTGCACAACTTTGGAGCACTTCAAACCAATTCGCTTTTATGCATGCTTGCACCTTACATTTATATTATTCTGCTACTACGTTGCCCATACAAAAGACTTACTTTTATGCTGTTTAGATTTATGCAGATTTGCAGATATGAATATTGCAATTATTAAAGGCAAATTCTATAAAATTCTTGAAGTATACGACTCTTTCTGGTTTGTATTTTAGTCTTATGGATGAAATGGATTAAATTATTTGATTACATAAAATCATGAACACAAGATCTATCAGAGGGTGGGGAGGTTTTTCAGAGAGGGAAATTCAGTGGCTTTAATTTTTCTGAATTCTTTAACTTTTTTCAGGTATACCTGCAGGTATCTATTGATATATATATATATATATATATATATATATATATATATATATATATATATATATATATATATATATATATATATATATATATATATATATATATATATATATATATATATATATATATATATATATATATATATATATATATATATATATATATATATATATACAACATTGTTTGTATATAATATGTATACATATATAAATATATATACATATTATTTACAAACAAAATGTTACAATATTATAAAATTAGGAACAATGTTTTTTATTGAAATATCTTTAAATAAGAATGGAAATCTAAAATAAGAATCAAGTTCATAAAATAAGAATCAAATTCTTAAAACAAGAATCAAGTTCTTAAAATAAGAATCAGGTTCTTAAAACAAGAATCAGGTTCTTAAAATAATAATCAAGTTCTTAAAATAAGAATCAGGTTCTTAAAATAAGAATCAGGTTCTTAAAATAAGAATCAAGTTCTTAAATTAAGAACAAATGTTCTTAAAATAAGAACAAAAGTTCTTAACCTAGAATCTTGAATTTTGCTGTGATTGAGAAATGGTTGATATATGGTTGAAAATAAAGATCTAAATTTCAACGTTATTTCAACGTTAAAAAAAAAAAACGTTAAAATTTCAACGTTGATTCAACGCTGATTTTTAACTAAAAACAAACGTTGAATTAACGTTGAAAAAAAAATGTTGAAATAACGTTGAAAATACGTTGAAACTTAGATACGAGAGTTAGCCGACGCAAATCTACTAATAATTCGGTCTTAAAATAAAATCTAATATTTCTCATAAAATAGTGCGTAGGAAAGTTCTTAAAAAACGGAGTGTATGCGAATAGACTATATTTAATTATAGTCTATTCGTATACATAATTATAGGCATTTTAAGAAAATTAGACTTATTATTATTAGTTTTTAACTTTAAAATTAAACTAGCGCAGTGGGCGTCCTATGATTTAACGGAAATCCTTAATTTCAATTTAGAACCGAATATGAGAAATTTATTACGCAACCGAAAATATTCACGAAAAAATTAGACGGAATGGAGTGGAGTACTAACGTAGTACTTATGTTGACTGACTTTTAAAGGATATGCGCACCGTAATGTATATACATATTGACTGCTTATCTAGGAATAGACACAGTGTAGTATAAATACAATGACAAGGGTTTTGGCTTGGACAGGCAGTCTTTTAATTACAAAAAAAAGGATTTCATAATGTTCATTTTATCTATTGGCACGTTTTTGTTTTTTGAATTAAAAATGTAATTATGCTTAAGTAATTTTATTTAATTTTATTATATTTTGATTAAAAAACTTAAACTACTTTCAAAATATACGACTTAAGTTATAAACCTTTTTTTGTTTGTGAAAGATTTCATATTAAAAAATCTAACTTGAAATTTTTTCAATATTTTTTTTTTCTTTTATTTTTTTAAACACATATATAATGCTTGAATACCTTACTATAAAGATGCTTTTTATTTAGATAGAGTTACCCGATGTTTTAAAATAAAAAACACGATGCTCGAATTTATATCGCAGCTGTTTTTATCGAATTTATATCGAAGCTATTTATATAGAAATTATATCGTCATTCAGAGATAAATGTAAGAGGTAAGTAAGGAAACCGGTACCAAGAAATAAAAACTATTTTTATTCACAGATGTGACTTTTTCACGTTTAAAAAAAAACAACTACTTTTCTATAGTTTAGACTCACGACTGGACATTGAAATAACTTATTCCAATGTTTTGGAAAGTTGTGCGTTATCTGGAGAGTGTAAATTTTAAAGTTATAGATGCAACAACATGAAAAAATTATATATAGCATTAAAATATAATAGATAGCGATAAAACTAACTTAATCATAATGATAGATTTATCTACTTAATTGCATATGTTTTTTATTCAAAAATAACTTCCCAAATCTGTTCAAGTATTTTTGGTTCTATGGAATCATGTTTCAAAATTTCATAGCTCCGTTTTTAAAAGAGGTTCAAAACTTGATACCAAAATAGTAATTGATCATACAAACTTAACATCATATCCCGTTATGGGAGAATGCCTTGCAACCCAAGTATTACAGAGTAAAACAGAAGAGCAAGTTTTGAAACGTTTTGGACCACCAGAAACAGTTGGAAATGCAAAATTATTTTAGACCCCTTATTTTTCACCCCAATTTGAATTGGGGTAAAACTAAAAAAAGGGGTGCTTCGAGGTGCAAATTAACAGAGATACTTTTGAAAAAAATGAAAAATTGAAGGGTTATTAAATCATTTTTACAGCACAAGAAAATTGTTTTTTTAAATAAGAAACTACCCAAAAAAAAATTAAAAAAAAAAAAAAAAAAAAAAATATATATATATATATATATATATATACATATATATATATATATATATATATATATAAATATAAATATATATATATATATATATATATATATATATATATATATATATATATATATATATATATATATATATATATATATATATATATATATATATATACAAACTGATTTATGAACACACTACTGATAGAATAAGGCCG
The DNA here is from genome assembly GCF_022113875.1 of Hydra vulgaris. Taxonomy (NCBI): domain Eukaryota; kingdom Metazoa; phylum Cnidaria; class Hydrozoa; order Anthoathecata; family Hydridae; genus Hydra; species Hydra vulgaris. The sequence goes on from NC_061164.1 coordinate 18,870,381, forward strand.
AATAAAGTTGAGATATATGAGTGGATTGGTGAAAAGTTCAGAATTAATAAACGAGAGAAAGGAAGGGGAAATTCCAGTTGACACTTCAGAGCCCCCAGCTAAAAAGTTCAAGCATTAATATGTCAGTCAGTTTGACTTCAAAATAAAATTTTAAATATAACTGCTGTAGTAGTTATTGCCAATAACTGTATTTTTTATCAATTAAAGTTTTTAGTTTTTACAGGGATCTTTTAAAAAAAAAATTTTTTTTTTTTAAAATCCTTGTAAAAAATTAGAAACTTTAATTAATAAAAAATAAAAATTCATACCAGTATATAATAAAAAGTTAGACTGCTGGTTGTTATACAACGTCTTCAAATCCAATTATCTAAAATAATCAACCCAATCGCTGTTTAATAAACCATAAAATTCAACCCCTACACTGTTGTTGATAAGTCATAAAGAATTTAAAACTATTTTTCAATCAATACTTCCCTATCAGAAAAATAACTTAAGTAGTATACAGTAAAAACTAGATAGTTTACGCCTCCTTCCTTTCCGATGGTGCGAATTATGACCAGAGCTCGCGTCAAACTCGGGATCTCTTGCTTCTTTAGCTTTCTAACCATATATACGTAAAGCATAAATTAATTGATGTATTATTAACATATGCCAACAATCATCAAATAAAACCAGAAAGAAAAAAAGTTTATCATAATAGAAGATTTGAAAAAATATACAAAAAAATGTTTAATAAATTAGAGTACTTTTTTTTTCTAAATTAAAGCAAATCACATTTACACTTAAGCTAAAATAGTTCCAACCAATTAATAAACAGGTGAGTTGATTATATTCATTTAATTCTTTTAATTTGTTATTAAATTAAACTTTTGATTAAATGATATGTTTACTTGAATTTTCAATGATTGTTAATAATTCCAAAAACAAAAGCAATTTAGTACTAATAATAAAAATTGGTGGTTTTAGTTCATGTTTTCGTTTTTAATGACATAACTATCGGGATATATTGTTTCTAATGACTCTGATATTTTTTTTGTAGCAATAGAGTCATCTTCTTTCCTTTTGTTAGGAAATGACACTTTACGTCGTATAGTGTTCCTGATATATGCTGCTGCTTTACCAAAGTGGTTCATAAGAACTAATTTTGAAACAAAAAATGAACAAGGTGCCGCAAGGAATGATACGTACAATACGTAAGGCGCTGCAGAAGCGGAGCCCAAACTTCCTAAAATACAAATTAATGACCAAAATGGTAAATTTACTGCTTTAGCCACAGCGTAATAATGCTGCCTTTTATTTTTCTGAAAATGTTTTAATGAAGCCCAGTCATAAAAATATTTTGTTCCAGTAAACACACCACACAAAAAAATAAAAAAATTCGCTATACTTGAAATAAATACAACTGTTGCAGAAAAACGAATAGCAACAACTGAATCCTTATTTCCTTTGGTTGCAAAATGCAATACTGTGTTTCCAGCTAGCGGACATAGACAGCAAAACATAAGAAATACTTTTTGAAAATATAGCATAACGGAATTTACGTTTTTAATTAAATGTAGAACAGAATGATTGACGTACCATAAAGCCGAAACTAAACAGAACGACGCGAGAAACGTAAGAAACTCAGGTGTCATAACTTTCAAATTGTAATTGAGGCCATCCTTCTCAACACTGAATTTTTTTGGAAACTCATCAACCGTAATATCAGCTACAAGAATACATGCCATGATAGCAATTGCATTATCACTCATGTTTTCAACACGTTCTTTTGGAACATTCCCTTTTGAAAAGTTTTCCAAAAAAAATCCTTTTTCTGTTGCGTCGTTATTTTTATATTTTCGGCAAACAAACCAGTAAAATTTGCGAATTGTGGGCATTAGGATTAACAATGCAATGACTGCCCACGATACTCCATAATGAACCAAACAAAACGCAGCAGCAATCGCAAGTAAAATTAAACTAATTAACGGCTTAAATAGCATTATCGAAGCTAATTCGCGTAGATCTGATTTTGTCCAACATTTTAATTCTAAATGCAAAAGTTTTGGTGAAAACGTACCATATAAAATTATTACAATGTCTATTATTTGAAGAATCGTTAAAACAATGCACGTTGATAAAACTGAAATTTTTTCATTGGGATAATGACCTTGAAGTTCTACAGTAAAGGGGAGTGTAGAGGTAACCAACATTTCGAAAATAATAAGAGCTAAAATTAAGTCATCTACCCGTTTAATTACTATTGCACGTATGTTCATATTTTCCCAAACTGTTAAAATAATTAAAAAACCAAACAAAAATTCTATAAACTGAAGGTAGCTTGAATTAAAAAACTCTGAAAGAGATTGGTTTCCTGAATTTTTTTTCAAATTTCGTATTGGAAGTACAAGAAACGTTGCACAAGTCGCCATTACGGTGTCTGAATAACTCAACAATCTTGCGGTTGAAGCAATATCTCCTCTATGATGATCTTCTGGCATGGTTTTGTTTAAATATTCTTCATAATTTTCCTCTGTGTCTTTCCACGTGCTTCTTTTTCTGATATTTTTACTTGAGCCATTAACATTTTCAACTGTTTCTAAACTCATTCTTTTTCTATAAAAAAGAAATAAATTTAATTATAATTTAATAAAAAATGTTGAAAATCTCCTTTATTATTATATGTACTTAACATGGTAGTCATAATTTTATTTTCGGTGGTTATTTAAAAAATCGAAGAAATCAATATGGTCTTATCAGAGAGTTCCGCAATAAAGCATTTAATAAGAAAGTTTGTGCCTTCTCTCTAAATAATGTTTAACCCCTAAATAACCTCGGACCTCTTTGTTCTGAGCTTGAACTCTAACCGCAATTTACTAAATAAAAAAAATAGTAAAATTTAATGTTTACATTAAAAAACATTCCGCTCTCTTTTTTATTTTTCATTTCGTTATAAAAAGAGATTTTTTGATTTCTTTATAAAAAGAGAAAAATCGCTAAAGATCTGTTAGAAATTGACAAAGAACTTTTTGACAGTGATTTATACATGAATGAGAAAATGTAGGAAGATTTACTGGACTAAAATCATGAAAATATAAAACCTCAAATTGAACTAAACAAAGTTCATTTATGGGCCTTACATTAAAATTTTACGCAAACTAATAACACTATTTATACAATCATCTAACAAAAATAAAATCTTACAAAATATTGCTTGACAAAGTTGACAGCCTACTATTATGCTAAATAATTTACAAAAATAAAAAATTATATACAAAAGTCATTAAATGATACTATTCCAGAACAGCATAATGTTAAAGCTCTGTCAAATGACAAATTAAAAACATTATCTGAGATTATTACAAGTCTAGTTTCCATGAACCCAGGAAAAAAAGTTCTATAGAATTTTCTATCAACTTTTGAAATATATGGCTTATAGAAACTCTGTAGAATTTCTATAGAATGTCTATTAGTTTTCATAGAAATTGCTATAAATTTTTTATTTTCTATAAAAAAAAAAACAAAAAAAAAATTTCTATATAAATTTTTATAAAAATTAACAGAAATTCTATAGAAATTCTATAGAATTCTATAAAATTTCTATTTGCCATATGTTTCAAAAGTTTATAGAAAATTTCTATACAACTTTTTTTCCTGGGAAAGCAACTAAGTGTCTCAGACTTTGACGCCGGGATTATAGCCAGTTTACTTCCCATATTAATTTTATATTTACCAAACTAAAATGCTAACTATAACATAAGCAAGAAAATGCGTAAAGCTAAATTGTTTGTATGTCGAGTTGATAATTTTCAATCGAGGAATGAAAAGAAAGGGATGTAGCAATTTACAGAGATCTTTAAATCTCTAAAGATCTATTTATCTATAGAGATATAGTTTTTCTTTATAGTAAAACTTTTTCTTTATAGCTTTTTCTAGTAAAATATTGGTGTCACGCATTATTTAAGAGCTGAGCATTGGGCTCTATCATCTTTACGTTTTAAATCCTATAATAATTCATTAAAGTTGATACAGTAGTACATAATTATTCCAAAGAGTAATTAAAAACTGTGCGCTTGACGATACCCATCTGGTAGCTAATTTAGGAAAATCCTGAGTTTTTACAAAATTATCAGTCGTAAATCAATAAATTTTCAATATAAAGAATTATACTGCTGCATAATGGTTGAAAATTAAAAAAAAAACGGTTAAAAAACTTAAACTAATCTAAAAAGTTTTTAATATTTGGAATTATGTTGAGACAACTTTTTGAGTAAACACTATTTTGGTTTTTAATTTAAATGACTGCTTAAAAACTAAAATAGTGTTTACTCAAAAAGTTGACACAGTTGTGATACAATTGACACATTTGTGTCAAAAGTATTTCTTACCTTATCTCCATAATTGCTATGAATCTTATTTCTATCATTATTTTGTGCTTTGTAACAATAAACAAGACTTACAACCTCAAGGTAAGAGTTCTAGACCGAGATCAAAACAAAAATTTTGAAGTTAAAGACCAACTAAGTGTCAAATATTTAAATTCTATTGCTAAAACGGTTTAAACTGTTCACGACCATCTTTTGTATACAGATTTTTCTAAAATTAGTAGATCAGCAAATTGCCATATAGTGAAATAACCTCTTGTAATCTTTTGAAATACCACATACAATGCGAAATCACTTTAATAAATAAAAAAATGCACATTATGTAGTCAGAGCTTCTTTTGTTTTCAAAAAAAAATATTTTTGTTTTGACCAAACCCAACGGGCATTTACTTTTAAAAGGTACGTTTTAAATGTCTTTTAAAAGTTTTTTAAAAGTCTTTTAAACGTTCTTTACGTAAGAATGTTTAAATGGCGTTTAAAAGATATTTAAAATACATTTTGAACGTAACTTTTAAAAACAAATGCCTGCTGGGAACCTTGCAAACAAAATTTACTTATAACAATTATCAACATTAGGGTGCAGATTATTGAAGCTCAGTGTCATTTAATCTTACACATAAAAAATCAAAAAAGATTCGAAGATCTTTCTTATTGAAACAAATTAAAAGAAATCTAAATTTTAGGCTTCTTTAAAAACTCTCTGCTTTTTGTTTGTTATGGTGTATAATATCTTTATGTATGTTATGTATTTAACATCAATAGAACTGTTAAAATGTTTTATTTTGTATTTTAGAAAATCGAAAAAGATTAAAAATAAAATTAATGTGAAAGCGACAGGATTTGAACCTTCGTGTTGTACTTCGGGAGATACGTCGAGCTAATTATTACAGTGAGCTAATTAGTTCGGCCACTTAGGCACATTAACCTGACAATTTTAATACTATTTAATGAACAAAATCGAAAATACTTTATAAAATCATAAAATAAATGGTATAAATCAAAATGGAGATTTTTTCGAAATACAATTTTTAAACAAAAGTAAAACTTTATAAAAGTGAAAAATATATATATTTTTTATTATTTTATTAATTATCTTCTGTAAATTATATTTTCAAGGTAAAAACACAAGCTAAGAAAAAAGAGAGATAAAAAAGTATCATTTAGGAATGTTTTCTTCAAGTTTGTTTTTAAAAATTGTTTGCTCTTGTTTTTTATTTTAACATTGAATCACCTGTACCAAAATATGAAGAGTAGCTTCAGGAATTACATTCTCTGAGTTTCTAAGTTTTCCTTTGAACATGTTTCTTTGAACAACCATTCCCGACATTTCGAATTTTTTCATTTTAGCATTTTTGTGTGTAAATGTACTGATTTAACATTTTGCAATTTTTGATTGTTTGGTTGCAGGTGCTTGTTCTTCATTATTATTTGTGGTTACCCAGCATTGTTTTTCTCAGATACTTTGAACAACTATTATCTAAACCTTGCACGCCCTAGCGGAAATAGTTTATTTGAAAAAAATATTCATCAGAAACGGTTTGCATTTTTAAAACCAAGATACTTTGAACAACTATTATCTAATTTTTTTAAATATTTGTTTGACAAATACGGTTAAACGCTGGTCATGAATTTTTGGTGTTAAAATTAGGTAACTTCCAAACATAGTGCAAACTATAAATTTTTTAATATTGATAATAGTATTAAATAAAGATGTTTTACACAAATTTACAGTGGTTAGAGCCTGGGAACAATATTGACCTGAAAAATCGAGACCCGCTGTCTTAAATGTGGAATGAAGACAAAAAAAGTTTATTTTTGTAGTATCTTAAAACAGATCAAAATTCATTGGAAAAATTAATTTGTCTAAAAAAATTTTTCATTATCCAAAATTAGCGACCCCCTTTATTTGTGGGAGTTGTCAACTTTACGAGTTCATAACTTAGAACGTTAAAATAGTTTTTTACTAAATGAGAATTTAATAAATGAGTTTTAATCGAGTTTATAATCGCAAAAAAAAATTTAAGTGCTATTATTGTCCCTTTACCTAACAAAAAACGTGACATTTTTGGGCCCCAAGTTTTATGTGAAATACGTAACTAAAAAAACGTTTTCATTACAGGTTAAATAAACAATATTCCTTTGTTTTGGAACAGCGTCTTAATTGGAACACTTGCATTTATCTAAAAAAAAATAATAATAATGGCTATTTTTTGCATTTTTTTAGGAAAACGCATTATTTTAGGAAAACGCATTATTTTCTGCGTTTTGACACATTTTGAATGTTATTTTTTAAAAAATGCGTTTGCATTATTGATTAAAAGTTTTTTTACGTCATTTTTTTTTCAGTGATCTAGTTTTGTGTTCATACTATGTTATGGTTGTGCTGGGTAAACTATGGTGCTATAGGTTATATGGTTTTTTGTTTTTAATTTGATGGAGTTTAAAATGCAAAATAACAGTATAAACTTATCTTATAAGACGCTGCAAGCATGTTACTGCAGTGATATAACAAAATAGTCGAAAGTTTCCTTGATTGAAACTATAAAGTTTTCCTTACCTAATCAGTAATAAAATCAAAGGGTTGTAAAAATAGCTCAAGTGCAATTAAAAAATACTTAGTAAAAACCATAAATCCTAAAAATAATACTTTATTTACTGATTTTTAAACAAAAAATTAAGAGAACATCATAACAGGTTAAAGCTTTTATAAAACTTTTTGTTTGTAGACTTTGAGTTCGTCAGTCATACTAATTAGTAGTGCTTGAGTTCGTCAGTTATACTAATTAGTAGTACTTTAGTTCATCAGTCATACTAATTAGTAGTACTTGAGTTCGTCAGTCATACTAATTAGTAGTACTTGAGTTCGTCAGTCATACTAATTAGTAGTACTTGAGTTCGTCAGGATAATACTAATCCTATAATAAGTTTTGAATTAACTGTTTATATTTTCACATTAAAAATAAAAAAAAGTTTAACAAGTTTTTGTTGATTTTACTGGGTTTTTAACCCAGTAACCTGTTCTGATTAGTGTTCCAATTTAGGGAACCAGTTGCCTTGATTAGAACAAAATGGTATCTTTGCAAAAACAAATTTATTTCCAGTAACAGTGCAATCAATTAAGTCAAATTGTGGTTAAAAGTATATTATGGATGTCTGTTTGTATTAATTGAATTATAAATGTTTTCATAGTTAAGCCATCTTTAGTTATTAAATATTTATTCCTTAAGTGTTCCAATTAAGGCAACTCTCCCCTATACCGCAAAATAAATTTATTATTAGCCCCAATAGTAACGCAAATAAATATTTTTTTTTTTTTTTTTTTTTATTTTAATTCGCCTCCTCAAGGCCGAGAAGGCCACTACAGACGAGGAGGCTACTTATTTGTGGTTATAACCCTCTCTCAACTCTATAACTCCGAAACACGAACCTTGACGAACAAGGCCGCTGCGCGGAGAAACAAGTTGAATATCCGTAATATATAATAATCCGTAATATATAAGCAACAGCATTTAGAAAAAGACAATTTTAAAATGTTAAGAAACAAAATTAAAAATAAAAAAATAAAAAAAAAACTTGAGCTACAATTACTCCAGGATCAACATTTGAAAATAGATGGAGAATTAAGTCGGGAAGATTAAAGGCATTATTACCTGGAAAAATAAATATATGAAAAAGTTGTACTCTAAAAACAAGAAGATTGGAACGATACCCAATGAATGCCGCTATTTATCTTCCCAACCTATATTTACTAAGTTAAATATACTAAATATCTACTTAATAAATATTTTTCATCTTTTAACTTTTATGTTCAAAATAAATAAAAGTATTATTCCAAAATCCTCTAACCTGTTATTCAAAACGAAGCAGAATAAATACTTAACTAGATACTCAAATAACACCTATATACAAGCCAAAAGTTATTTTGCGGCAACTGAGTTTTTAATTTTAATTGGAGGACCAAAGACATGGATTAAAATATTTACAAATGAACTTAAGTTGTAAATGATTTTAAGGCGAAACTTAGGCAGGTTTTTCTAAAGAATAATATACTGCAAAACTATTTCTGAAATTTTAATATACCCTTATGATTGATCTATCACATAAATGAACAATTTAGAAAAGTTAATTTTAGAAAAGATTGAGTTAATTGCATTAATTTTTTAAATTTATTTATGTCTTTGTTTGAAATGTGTTGTCATTCTTTTTGTTCTTTTTCTTTTTGTGTTCTAAAGTTTGATATTAAAAAGAGAAAGAAAAAATTAAATGCATGATTTTTCCATAAATTAAAGTTACATATTTCCATGTTTTTAGAAGTATATGTTTAAGCCAACAGCGCTTCATACAATTTTTTAACAGTAGATGTTTCATTTATTATTTTACTATTTTTTACATTTGTTTCTTTTAAGTAGTTAGCAGAATTTCTTCTTTTTTTTTAATCAAACTCTTTATTTACGGAACTTATCAAGGGCTTGGCGATAAAACGTAATTGTCTTCTTCTCGCCCCTGCTACCTATTTATCTTGTTAGTAACGTACGGAATGCATATATTCACACTTAAAATGATCAGAAACTTCCAAGTAAAGTTTTACTCAAATATCTTAAAAAAACATTTAAATTTTACAACTTTTTTCAGAGTTTTGGCTCAGAGCCGAAAGGTTTGAATGTCAATGCCGGCTTTAGCCCAATAACAAACATTGGTAAGGAAAGCTCTGCAATGCGACCGTATGGACTGCTGGGAGTGCTACAAAAATAAAGAAAAAAAAAAAAATCTTTTGGCAATAGATTTTTTTTTTTTTTTTTTTGGTGGCGTTCTTTTGTGGCGCGAAAGTTTTGCTGAATAAAAAAGGCATTTGAAGTTACTTTTAATTAATCCTTACAATTTAAATTGTTAAAAAAAATAATGAAACTTCATTCGTAACCATTATCAAATAGGTAATTTGTTTACGTTAAGTTTTTAGATTTTTATTATTTCGATCTACCTAAAAATAAGTACATTTTATTTCCGGTAAGTCGAATACCGCTTAACTCGAACGTTTATTCTCTCAAAATATTTTGTTTGGTCCTTTTAAGACTTAAAAGGACCAAGACTTAAATTAAGTAGTCTAATCGATTACTATCAAAGTTCTCGGATAACTCTAACTTTGGATAAGTCGAACCATTTTTTATGTCCCCTTGAAGCAAATTTCTTCGGATAACTCGAACTTTTTGTAAGTAATTAAAGAATTTAAAAATGACGAAGCTAAAATTTTTTTGAACAAAAGTCTGACATACAAAACATAAACAACTATAACCTAATACTTTATTTTTTTTGAACAAAAGTCTGACATACAAAACATAAACAACTATAACCTAATACTTTATTTTTTTTTTGAACAAAAGTCTGACATACAAAACATAAACAACTATAACCTAATACTTTATTTTTTTTTGAACAAAAGTCTGACATACAAAACATAAACAACTATAACCTAATACTTTATTTTTTTTTGAACAAAAGTCTGACATACAAAACATAAACAACTATAACCTAATACTTTATTTTTTTGTTGTGTTTAGATATGAATAGAATAGATCGTTGTTAGGCATAAAAAAAATGCTATGCAAAAACTGTTAAAAGATAAATTATAATAAAAACTAAACAATTATTTTATATTTTTATGAATTTCTAAATAAAAGACTTGCTTTTGTACGCATTTTATTACTAAGTAAGAAGGAAGTCATTGTGTTGATGAACTTTTTAAAATGGACCCAGTGAGCATCGAACTAAAAAAAGACGTCTTTTAAACGTTCAAAAGACGTCCAAAATGTTCAAAAGACGCTCGAAACGTTTAAGAGACGTTCAGAAAACGTCTTTTATATGTCCCGTGCCCACTGGGGTGGGTCGAGATATCAGAAATTAACTGTGTTTTGTTTAATAATAAAGACAATTTATTAAAAAAACTTTTTTTTTTTTAAATAAATAATGATTATTAGTTGCCATCATAATATTCTGGAGAAATTATTTAGTCAACAAGTGCTTTCGTTTTTTCCTGGTGAATTTCAAAAAAATATGCTTTATAAATCTTTTTTAAACATTGCACTATAAAATTTCATGTTTTTTAAAAAAATTTCTCACATAAACAAAATGATTACCTGTTATAAGTTGTGTATATATAAAGAAATAGTTCTGCAAAAATTACACGCGAATTATTAATAAGCGCTTTTTAAATATGTCACAGTCTGCCTTTTATGATAGAAACATCAATGCCTTTAAAGTTTACACGCTTTTTGTGTGTAACTTGCCGTCTTTGTAATTAATAATATTCACTTTAAATTAATAATATATACTTTTCAATAGTTTTTATCATCCAATTAGTGTCGCAGATTGGGTGCTAAAGTTCATAGATTATACATGTTACTATACCAACAAATCTACAAACAAGATGTATGTCAACGAACAAAAAGATTGAAATTTATATTATGAGATTATTGGATATTTATGTCAGGCCTAAAGAATAATACATTAAATCCCACGAAATTTTTCACACTTAATCACTTTTTGACGGGAAATCGTACTTGCTTACCTAACTAACTCAGTACCATTATTATTATTTTTTTAAGTTTTTACTGCTCACATCTTTTATTTATTTTACATTTTTACTCATTTAATACTTTCTCTTTTTTTGGTATGCAAATTTTCAAAATTTTTTATATATTTAATGTTTTATTTATTGTCCTTAATTATTTTTGTAAGCTTTTTAATATGTTTAACAACCTGAATAAAATTTTGTTGTTTCATTTAAATTTCATTAAACGTATTGAACGTATTAAACGTTTATTGAAACGTACTGAATACGTTTACTAAACGTATTGAAAACGTTTACTAAACGTATTGAATCATATGAAACGGTTTAACTTTTGAATTAACTATCGAAATAAAAAATAAAAAGTTTTAAAACAGGCTATATTGAATAAACAGCGTTTTTTTTTAATTCAGATTCCAGTAAGTTTCCCGACGGGCATTTGTTTTTAAAAGTTACGTTCTAAATGTGTTTTAAATGTCTTTTAAACGTCTTTTAAACATTAATGTTTAAAAGACGTTTAAAAGACATTTAAAATACATTTAGATCGTAACTTTTAAAAACAAATGCCCGTCGGATTTGATCAGTGAATTAATTATTATTGCCCTGTTAAACACTGACAAAAAAAAAACTGTATCGAATTTTTTACTTAAATTAATTTTTTTATGATTTATTTTCGGACTCGATACCCTAAGAAATTTTTCCAATATTTAAAAAAAAATGATTAATGGCATTTTTAAATATTTTAATTGCTAAAAAAAGTAATAAATACTTAAAATAAAAAAAACCCATATTGATTTTATGTCAACAAAAGCCGTAAAAATTATTGAAATCCTACATAAGGCTAAAAAATTATTGTAATAAGAATAATTCAAAACAATTATAGTACTCATTTATTCATTGCTATATTTATGCTAATTTTGCGAAGGCAACTACAAGTAAAAGTAAGCTACGACCATCAGTAACATGTAATACTTGTAATATAATTTTTAAATCGTTTTTTAAAATACTTTTTTATCAAATAAATTTTCATTCATTTTTCAAAATGCTTTTTTAAATAAAGGTTTATGAATTAAACATTATAATTAACCTCATGCAATGCTCATAATATATTTTTTAAATCGTTTCTCCAATTCTTTTTTATCAAAGAAATTTTAAATCATTTTACAAATACTTTTTTGAATAAAGCTTTATGAATTAAACATTATAATTAACCTTTAGCTTTACGTTTTTTTTGTATGACTTTTAATGTTTTTAAAGATTTATGCACTCTTAAAGCAAAAAATAAAAATTATTTGCGAAATAAATACTTTATTAAAAAACCTTTTTGTCTAATAAAATTTAATTAATTTTTTACAACTTATCAAGCACCTTATATTTGTAATAAAATTGTTCAAATTTGATTTGTCAATCTTTTTTTTTTTTTTTGTCAATCTTTTTTTTTATTTTGTTTTTAAAAATAAGTTAAAGAGTATTATTTCTTCAATTGATTATAAATTATAATATTTTTGAGATATAATTTGTAACCATTATTATTTGAACTATTTTAGATTGTTGTTTATATTTTATTTATTTGTATTATATATATATATATATATATATATATATATATATATATATATATATATATATATATATATATATATATATATATATATATATATATATGTATATATATATATATATATATATATATATATATATATATATATATATATGTATATGTATATATATGTATATATATATATATGTATATATACATATATATATATACATGTATATATATATATAAATATATATATATATATATATATATATATATATATATATATATATATATATATATATATATATATATATATATATATAATATAAATGTTTATATTGCAATTTTTATATGGTTCTTGCGACAAGATCAGTATAATCTTCTTCCAGATTCTAAGTTTATATTATACGACATGTAATCAACGCTAACTGAAACATTAGCCTAAACTTTGTGATGAATGGATACTTCCTAGAGTTCTAAGCTTACCATTTGAAAATGCGGCATTTCTTTTTTTCTAATTTTACAAGAAGGAATGCGTTAATGCTGAATTTTAATTTAAAAAATATATATTAGCCTAATTCAATTTACAAGCACAAAAATACTTTAAGCCCTGCACTTTAAAATTGTGGTATCAGTAATTATATTTTGATAATGATTTATGTCAGTAATTTAGGTTTTGAATTTATTCAAAATATTTTGAATCGAATAAAACTTCTGATTCTGAATCGAATAAGATCTAAAAAAGATATTGGTACAACAGTTGTTTATGAAAAATCTTGTAGCATACTTAAGATGTATATGTTATTTAATGATGGTTTAAGCCTTTAAACCCAAACCTTTAAACTTTGTAATATTGATACTAATATTAAAAAACTTTATAAAGTAATTGATTAGGAATTTTAAAATATGTCAAGTTTTGCTTTGCATTTATAAGTTTTTTCTGTGTAAAATCATTTTAAATATTTTTCTTTGTAATTTGCCGAAGTTTATGTCAGCCATCATCTTATAATCGTTTTAATTAAGAATGATATCTATAATGTTTGAACTATTTTTATCATATGATTAGTGACAAGATCAGCTGTATTGAGATTTTATATTTTATTATGTTAACAAATCTATAAATAATATATCAACGTATATATAGACATATATTTTTTGTTTTTAGCATGAGAATATTGAACAATTATTTCGCGCAAAAATATGATTATATAGAATCACCCACAAGTCTTTTTTATGATAGTATAGATTCACCCACAAGTAGTACGAAGTTCATAGATAATACAGTATAGATTCATCTATATATTATAGTATAAATTTATCACTAACCTCACATTAAATCCATTGCAATAATAACATAGACAATAACTTGCAATAACAACATTCTTTAGTCATTGTGTTTTTAATCCCAATATCAACTTCTTGCACCTCCTAACATCGAGTGCAATCCTGTCCGCTTTCTCTATGCTGTCTGTCTAACACGACTACTTCTGTCTTTCACTCTAACATATCTTCGTTCTTCCTAAACTCACTTTACTCTCGGTCCGTAGAGCGGGTTATGACGCTCCTTGGGGAGCCGAACCTGTCTTTGCGGTACCGTGGTAATGTGGCCTCTATATGGCAACTAGCTGGAGGAGGATAAACCACAATACCACATTAAATTCATTACAAAATAAAAATATAACTGACTGGAAGGAGAACGAAGTTAAAATATGTCATTTTTCAAGGGACAATCTTAGTAGTAACATAATTTTCTATTAAACACCGCGTAACTATAAAAATTTAAAGTTAACCAATTACATTTCAATTTTAACAAAAATTAACCAATGATATTCTTTTAAAACGTTATAAGCATTGAAAATAAAAGATGGAAATTTAAAAAATTTGATAGCAATACTTAAAGTTAGCTTATTGTTATTTTTTTATATTTTGCTTTTTGAACAAACCTAATAATAAGTTTCTAAATTAGAATTGAATCAATAAATGTCTTGATAAGAGTTGGTAGTATTTATGTCGGATTTACAAATTTTTTTTTAAATCCAGCAAAAATAATACAACACATATAAAAACCTGGAGAGACATAATAAGTTCCTTGTTGAAGAAACTTTCTTTAAGAACGTAACAAACCTATAGCTAAACGGTGAAGCAAAAGATAAGGTTCAACCAATTAGCAGAGACCTAAAACTTTGATAGTTGTACCTAGTATCGAGGTACTCAAAAAACTTTACTTTTGTAAAAGAAAATGATTACTTTTTTTTGTAATTATTACTTTTGAACCAGTTGTTAAAAACTTATCAAGTCAATTTTTGAGAGAGTATGCCATTTTGATTACAGCTTACAAAGGTTATAAACTACATTTCAAAATTTTTATATGAAAATTGACACGTAAAAGAGCTTAAGATTTCCTACTTATGTTTTTTAAATAAATTAGGCGTTTTGTAATTTATAGATGATCCCTCAGATAGTCAGGTTTTTTCAAATTCAGAATAAGCATTTTAAAACATGGATCTCTCTTTCAATGTTTGGTTTTCAATATACTTTTCGTCTAACCAAGATCAATTCAGTTTATTAACATGATTTCTGTAAAAATTGTATAATTAATTAAGTTTTTTACTTTTAGCACAATCTGGTTGTTAGAATCAGATTGGTTTGTGATTGCCTCTTTGGTTTCTACCATAGAAATAAAATTTTAAAATTATAAATATTACAAATCCATTTGTTGTTTAAAAATTGCCAATGTTCAGGTCAGCCGGACATGTTCTAAAATTGATCAACTTAACTACAAAATAGTTTCTCTAAGGTCTTAAGATGATGATGTTTTAGTTTCTTTAAGGTCTTAAGATGATGATGTTTTAGTTTCTCTAAGATCTTAAGATGATGATGTTTTAGTTTCTCTAAGGTCTTAAGATGATGATGTTTTAGTTTCTCTAAGATCTTAAGATGACGATGTTTTAGTTTCTCTAAGATCTTAAGATGATGATGTTTTAGTTTCTCTAAGATCTTAAGATGATGATGTTTTAGTTTCTCTAAGATCTTAAGATGATGATGTTTTAGTTTCTCTAAGATCTTAAGATGATGATGTTTTAGTTTCTCTAAGATCTTAAGATGATGATGTTTTAGTTTCTCTAAGATCTTAAGATGATGATGTTTTAGTTTCTCTAAGATCTTAAGATGATGATGTTTTAGTTTCTCTAAGGTCTTAAGATGATGATGTTTTAGTTTCTCTAAGGTCTTTCGATCTAAAATCATGTTCAATTTTTTTTTTATCTTATTCAAAACAGTTTGGATCAAAGCGACTTAGCAAACCCAAAAAGAGACTTTATAAAAGCTTTTTTTGTGTATTAAAAAAAATAAATAGTTAAATAAAAATAAAAACAGAAGAAGTTGCAAAAATGAATCTACAAAATATATAATAATAATAAAAAATATATATATATTTTTTATTTTAGGTGCCCCAAGAAGTCCTTACGGTCTTATCACAGAGCACCGCGGATGAGCATTTAATTGGAAGTTCACGCCTCCTTCCTAACTGATGTCGCAAAATTTGCCCTGAGGTGGGGTTTGAACCCCGGATCATTTGTTTCTGAGACAAGTGCACAACCAATGCGCCACGGCTGCTTAAAATATATATAGTAATATAATTGAGCAAATATAATAATATAAATGAAAAAAAAAAAAAAAAAATACAAAAATGAATTTACATTCATTTTATTTAATTTGTAACCTAAATTGTAAATTGTCAAACTAGGAAATTTTATAAAAAATTTCTATTTAAGTTTTACTAATTCGCCTTACATAGGCAGAACATTTCCCAAAAAATCTTTTTTATTCATTTGCTATCAAAGTGAAGCACCTTAACTAGAGTCTTTTTAACATTGTATTATTTTATTTTATTATTTTATTTTATTATTTTATTTTATTTTTTATTTTATTGTTTTATTTTATTATTTTATTTTATTATTTTATTTTATTATTTTATTTTATTGTTTTATTTTATTAATTTATTTTATTATTTTATTTTATTATTTTAATTTATTATTTTATTTTTTTATTTTATTTTATTATTTTATTTTATTATTTTATTTTATTTTTTATTTTATTGTTTTGTTTTATTATTTTATTTTATTATTTTATTATTTTATTTTATTGTTTTATTTTATTAATTTATTTTATTATTTTATTATTTTATTATTTTATTATTTTATTTTATTATTTTATTTTATTATTTTATTTTATTTTTTATTTTATTGTTTTATTTTATTATTTTATTTTATTATTTTATTTTATTATTTTATTGTTTTATTATTTTATTTTATTCTTTTACTTTATTATTTTATTTTATTGTTTTATTTTATTATTTTATTTTACTATTTTATCTTATTATTTTATTATTTTATTTTATTACTTTTACTATTTCATTATTTTATTATTATTGGTTGGAGATTTTATTTATTATTATTAATATTATTATTATTATTATTATTAATTGAAAATGTAATTGAAGTATTTGTAATTGGAGAAAACATATAAATGTACTTGAGAATAAAATTTCAAAAAATATTGGTATACTGTATAAAACTTAACAGTTTTTAAACCAATCTTGTTTGAAATACATATACTTTTCATTTATACATTGTTTTTAAAACAATGCAAATATAGCTTGGGACTGCACCAACGTTACAAAATTAAATAAACTTTTCTTCAAACAAAAACATGTTATTAGGATTTTTACAAATGAAGGTCAACTCTCCCATACAAAAATACTTTTTAGTAAACTCACTATGCCAAATGTTTTCAAAATAAATCTTTATAAAATTCTTATATTTATGCTTAAATATAAGAAAAAAAACCGGCACCGTCTATTTTACTTAATATTTAAAAAAATAAATTATATATACAGCACAAGATTCTCAAGATTCTTTAGTCAACCCAAAACCTATTATTCAGCCACTAAATACTCAATCACAAATCGAGGACCTAAATTATGGAATACACTTCTAAATGAAAATCTTAAAACACTCTTTTTGCTCAACCAATTTAAAACAAAACGTCGGCAAATTCTTTTGATAAACGACAATAAATTTAATTTCTTCTAATTACATAAGTGTACTTTTATGATTTGCTTTATATAATAATGAACACATTAATAAACTTTATATATATAGGGGAGATGGGGATGCATTGATTGCCGAGGTAGTATTATCAGTTAGCTTTTATTCGTTCACTTTTGCCTTAATTTAACAGAGATTGCAAATTAATTAACCATCATACTACCCTTCATTGTTTTGAAAATTGAAAAGACAGTTTTTATCATGAAAAGCGATTTTTGAAAGTTGTAAACAAATTCAAATAAATTATTAATTAGATTTCCGTATGACTTTACAACCAATTTATTGTAAACTCAAATTTGTTTGATTGAGTTGGTTACTGTATTTATAGAAGTTATTGGCATCAATATATCAACTGTAGCTAATGGGCTTCATTAATCGTTGACTATGTGGGGTTCATTGATTAGAGGAGCAAAGTGCCCCATATAACTTATATTATAAGACTTAAATATTTTGTTTAAATTTTTTACATTTAAACTTATGACGAATAAAAAAATTTTATATAAATTTTTAAAATTTCATTTTTAAAATGTAATAGTGTTAGAGGATTCTGTTCCAACACTAAAGTTGAGTCATTCCTGCCTTCAATAAAAACTAATATTAATAACATTAGTTTTTAGTTTTACATAAGTTTTACAATTAATTTACATAATATTATTATATAAAATATTTTTTTTAAACAATCATTTTATTTTATTTTTTTTTTAATTTTCATATCTTTAATTGGTTAGGTTTAGAAAAAAAAACAGATAGAGGTGCTATATTAAGTAATACAATAAAGCAGCTGTTAATAAAGTTTTAGAGGGCAGACGAGTGAATTTTGTAGCTCGCAAGTTTAGCATAAATTGAATGACTTTAAAAAAATATTATAATAAAAAGAAGCTCGATCCAAATGAATCTTTTCAGCCTAATAACAACAATAAACAAGTTTTTACTACAGAAGATGAAAAAAGTTTGTCAAGTTATTTACTACTCGCATCAAAAATGAACTATGGACTTTTAACTAAGTCAACACGATTATTGGCATACGATTTGCTGTAAAAAATAATAAGATCTGCCCTTCATCATGAATTAAGAATAAAATTGCAGGGATTGATTGGTTGCAAGGTTTTATGACAAGACAACAAGAGTTGTATTTACGAACACCTGAAGCAACTAGCTTTGCTCGATCGATATAAAAACTGTAGGAGAATTTTTCGAAAATTCTCCTACAGTTTTTATAGTTGAACTTAACAACATCGTTTAGCTTAACAACATATAATACAAAACAAATTTAAGTAATAATATTGTCATAAAAATGTTATTGTTTACAATTTTGTTATAAAAAGGTTACTGAAATTCTTTTTTGATTTAAGCTCGAGCAAAGTTTTTCTGTTATTCATTCGTGCTCTCACAAAACCGTCTTTTTTTTCAAAAATACAAACGGAAAGTGCTGTCTCTGTAACTTTTTTTACTGCCCTTTCACAAGATTGCGTGTGAAGAGGAAAGTACTTCAAAACGAGTGATCAGGTATTTTTCAAGATCGTAAGTAGAGATTTGGCACGTAAACACTGGTTCTGATATTTTTCCTTATCCCAATCTGTTAGCTTTTTGATAGACAAGGCTTCTGTATTGAGAAAAATCTTTTTTCTTGACCTTACAGCTGTGTCTTCGAACTGCGAGGTTTTCCTTATACCTTTAATTGTTTTAATGGCAAACTTCCTCGATTCTTCATCTAAACTTGACAAAAGAGTTAATATAAGGGATTCCGAGTGGGCAAAATAGGCTTTATTTTGACTGTATTGTGTGGCAGTATTTTGAACTTTATTATCTTGTTTTTTCAACAGTCGCAACAGTGTTACTAAGTGACCTGGGCCATCTACAATACTGTGTTTTACTTTGATTTTATGTATGTAAAATTTTATACATGTAGAAATATACTAGAGCTTTAACGACCCATTTAACGATTAAATGAAATTTTTGAAGTACGTCACAAAATGTGATCACTCATATAGAGGAAAATCATAGTTTCTGCTGTGGTAAGCCATATGCTGTGGAAAATATTTAGAAAGATTTATGTCCATCTTGCCATTGGACAAACATTGTACCAACCTATAACAGAGCTACGTCTGTTGACATTGTTTTGATAATTTTTTCGGGAATTTCAATTAAAGGTTCCAGATGTTCTCTAGGTTCAAATGTTTCAAGTCTTTTTATGCTATTGAATTTAGATAAAGCTTTTTGAATAGGGCCAGTAAAACCATCCTTTGAATTTGTGGGACCATCCAGTTCAACAATTATGTGCCACAATGGTAGTTCATTAAATGGAGCATACAAATAGACCAGAATAATTTTCTCTCTACTAATTGTTCCAGATTTGACAGCAAACCTCCATCTTTTCCTAAACCTGTCATGGAGTTTGTAGAATCTCCACCTATGACCTCTAAGAACTCATAGATTGCTCTTGCAACCATCCAACTGTAAATAGCACATGCAGCTTCTTTGGCTAGTTTGCTTGGCCGTATAGCTTTAGGTGGTGTGTAATGAGTGATGTATTTTCCATTAGGCTCACAGGTCACAGTTATATGTTCTTCTTTTATAGTCCTTATGTGAAATTTATTTGTTAGAGGATTCTGTTCCAGCACTAAAGTTGAGTCCTTCCTGCCATCAATAAATAAACCTCTAATTGGTTCTTCGTTAATTAACTTTTCTTCACACATTATTACTTTCTTCATTATTTATTCCTTTGCTCTTCTTACTTTCATAGGATCAACAGCTAAATAAGACATATCAGGCGTCAAATACTTCGCTTCAATAAGGTCTAGAAGAAGGATGTAACAATAGCTGATATTGCTGGTGGTGAAATATCATATCTTATTGAAACTTCTGCAGTATGACTTATTGACATATAGTTTTTTTTTTCAAATCTTTGATGCTTGATTCTAAATGTTTTGAAGCGGATCTTTTGAAATCTTTTTCATTTTTAAATTTGAATAATCCTCAATTAAACATTTAACAACGTCGTCATATTCTACCTTATATATTTTTTCCATTTCTAATTTTTTCTCTACTTTATACTTCTAATTTTTCTCTACTCCAGACTTTTCATTTGTCTTGCGGTCTCTTTATTACCATTGAAACCCATCTGGTATTTTGAAGTAGATCCTTTTTTTTCCTTTGGGCATTAAGCCATGGAAGTTCAACCTTTGGAATTTTTTTCTCTTTCACACAAGTACATTTAATATGTACTTGATCAACGCAAGAATAAGTTTTCAAACATAACTCGTTACATAACATAATTTCACATTTGCAACATGTTATATCTAGCAATTGATCCAGTTTTGATTCCCAAAAAGACACGTGTGTCTGAGAAGCTTTCCATATACTATATCTTTGATCTTGTTTCAAGAAAACTCAATTTTCTCCATCAAAGTTTTCTTTCCAATAACTACTGGAGGTTTAAAAAGAGCATTTGCTTTCATCCACTGCTAAAAAACATTATCAGCTAGTAGTCGAAAAAAGTCTCTCACTGAAATATTCCTTCTAAAAACAAAAGTATATAATGTAATGCAAAATTTATAATTTGTTTCATAAATTTTGAGTTTCTTGATTATTACCTGTTAACATCTTCTTCTCGAAGTAGAGCTTCTTGGATAGGCAGACCTTTTCTCAAAATATCTCTTAAAGTTGGCACTTCTGATGGAATAAGATCCTTACTTTTGCCTAAATATGTTGATAACTTTGTTTCCATAGAGAGTCTTGTATTTTTTTAAGTAATCATAGTTAATTTAATATAAATATTAGATTTTTCATTTATATGATTGCAAATAAAAACAAGAACTCTTTTTATACAGTTTTTAAACCACGAAAAACTCATAAAAACATAATTACTAAGTAAACTCATAAAACTCGTAAAAGATAAACTCATAAAAACATAATTACTAAGTCGTAATAGTCTGAAATCACTTACAATTCAACCCCCAAGTAAAATAAAAATTTCATTATTAATTATAGTCATTTTGTCCGAATTATAAAAACGTTTTTCATAAAAATAAAGTCTGAAATTTTCTAATGAAAAAATTGCATTGAATGACCTTATTATTTAAAAAATTTAACATTATATTTTATATTTTAACATTTTTTTTCAATCTTATAAGGGCTTTTTCCCCGCAAAAATTATTTTTTTTAGAAAAAAAAATTATTCACGTTTCACAGCATATGGTAATATATATATATATATATATATATATATATATATATATATATATATATATATATATATATATATATATATATATATATATATATATATATATATATATATATATATATATATATATATATATATATATATATATATATATATATATATAAATTATAAATAAACAATTTTATCTTTTCGGAAACTGCAATCCCGCCTTGTTAAAAAAAAGTTTTTTATAATTTTTTTTTGGAAGTTTATTTTTACATATAGTAGCACCATTAAAATCATCCGCCGAATTCAAAATCAAAAATTCGAAAAGTATGATGTACCCTAATATACAATGTTGATGAAACTGGTTTAACAACGGTACAAAAGCCAGTAAAAGTGTTAGCAGGTAAAGGAAGTAAACAAGTAGAAAGAACCACATATGCAGAACGAGGAACGTTAGTAACTGTATGTTGTGCTTCAAATTCAATTGGAAACTCTATTCCTCCGCTATTAGTTTTTCTTAGAGTCAAATTTCATGATTACATGATAATGGAAGGTCCTCCTGGATGCGTGGGATTTGCAAATCCTTCCGGTTGGATGAATTTAGACATTTTTATAGAATGGATAAAACATTTTTTGAGGCATTTAAACTGTTCTCATGAATCTCCAATTTTGTCACTTCTGGACAGCCATAAAAGACATATTTCTGTTAGAGCTTTGAATCTTGCAATTCAACATGGAATTACAATGCTAAGGTTTCCTCCCCATTGTACCCATAAATTGCAACCATTGGATAGAACTGTTTTTGGACCTTTGAAAAGGTTTTAAAATGCTGCGTGTGATAATTGGATGGTCACAAATCCTAGACCTATGACCATTTATGATATTGTTTCAATAGTTCGCGAACCATATACAAAAGCTTTCTCACCATCTAATATACAGAGAGGATTTCAAGTAGCTGGCATTGAGCCATTTAATCCAGAAATTTTTAAAGATGATGAACATTTACCATCATCAGTTTCAGATTGTGCTGCTTCAAATGTAGTAAACACAATTCTTGTGGAATCTGAAATGACTGTAGCACATCTTGATGGCATGGAGCCTGAAATACCTGTAGTATATCATAAAACAAGTTTTTTGAACAAAGTGTCATTAAGCATTGCTTCATTAATCTCACCTGAAGTTTTGAAACCTTACCCGAAAGCATCTGCTAGAAAAAGAATTGTTAAAAGTATGCAATTAAAAACAAGGATTTTGACTGATACTTTAATCAGAAATGAAATTCGTTTGTTAGAAGAAAAGAAAACCCTAAAACAAAACAACCAACAAAAGAAATTCATCGCAAAAGATAAAAAAAGGGGAGAAGTTAAAAACTACTTGCTTAGGAACAAAAAACAATGTAATGAAAAAGCAGCATCACGACTTGACTTTGACAAAGGATGATAATATAAAAAAATAATCTTGTAAACTTTAGTTCTAATAAAAGTCTTGCATGAATTTTGTATTTTTTTTGTAAATTTAAAATACTGTATTTTTATAGACTTTAGAGGCTTCAAGTTTTGTAAAACTTAACACATATATATGTTAGAAGTATATAACAGGCTTATTTTCATAGATAGAATTGTGGTCATTCTTCTATAGTGTGTATATATATATATATATATATATATATATATATATATATATATATATATATATATATATATATATATATATATATATATATATATATATATATATATATATATATATATATATATATATATATATATGTATATATATGTTTTAAATTTTACTTTTTTTTTTAGATGTATTATATAATATACACTAATACCCTTCAATTAATGCATTTGTAGCACTTAGGTATAGGAGTATTAAAAATAAAAATATTTTTACTCATCTAAGATCAAGGCGCCCCATATCGGATATCATAGTACCCCATTGCATGGGGTACATTGATCTTTTGGAAGGTTTGTTGTAATGTTGAAATATACCATGTTCATCAATTTTTTTAATTAAAACATTTATTTTTACTCAAAGACAGATTGTTCTAGTTTAGTTTAGTAATTAATAAGTTTTTATCTAGATCGGGTTGTTTGCAGTTTTCAAAATACTGCAACGGCGATCAATGCGCCCCCATCTCCCCTACACTAAAAAAAAAAAATCAATTTTAAACTTTTACACGATTTAGTTTTATCATTTGTTTATTACTAAGGATGTAAAAAAGTTTATACTATATATTCTTGAAATCGTATGTAAAAAATACCCCTAATTGTTTGGCATGTATTTATCTGTGGGTGTGTGCATTCACTTTCAATCTTTTTGCTTTTGTTCTCTATATGTTTTTTTTTCTTAATTATTCTCAATCTAACAAAAAAAATTTAAAAAAGAAAGAAATAGGAGAATAAAATTTAAAAAAATGAAATTTTTTTTTTCTCTCCTTATTTAAAATATAATTTTGATAAAAATTTTATTGGTATTTAAAAGATTTTGTATTTTCTTGCACGGTTTTTAAAGGCTGTGCTATGTTTGGTATATATTACGGGGCTTAGTGGTAAGACAACTATAGTTTTCTTTTTTCTCCTTTTATGTAAATTTGTATTTTTTCATTTTTTTATTGTAATTATTGTCAAACGGCGAAATATATATATAAAAAAGAAGGTTCGTGTTGTTGGGGTTTGAGAATTGAGAGAAAACCGCTAATAAAAAAATTAAAAAAAAAAAATTTAAAAACAAGGCCAACGACACTGGGAGGAGCGGGAGTGAGAGGTAGTGGAGCACTATTTTTCAAAAAAGCTTTTTTTTTTATTATTACAAAATTTCAAGATATAGAGGATTTTTTTTAGAAATTGACGCTTTTCAATTCCATATCGTCGGCCCTAAAAAATAAATCTCTTTGACTTTAATAGTTTTGGAATTAAATGAATTATTATTTTAAATTAAAATTCAATTAAAAAAAGTACATAACTAAATCTTGTTTTCCTATATATGGGAAAATGGCATTTGTAGTTGTACTTGAGCTCAAGATATATTACTATTGAGCTCAAGGTATATTACTATTGAGCTCAAGGTATAATACTATTGAGCTCAAGGTATATTATTATTAGTTATTCCTACCAACTTAAATTATTTGTTAATTAGAAACTGAAAGGGCTATTCTAAAAACCTCAATTGAGATTTTTAGTAAAGCTTTTGAGTTTTTAACTAACAAACAATTTAGGGTGGTAGGGAGGAAGGAAGGTAAATTTAGGGTGGTAGGGAGGTAGGGAGGTAAATTTAGGGTGGTAGGGAGGTAAAAAAGCTACTTTCTAAAACTCGTCATTGTAACTCTTTTTAAATTATTAAAACTGTTTAGTTTATTAAAAAAATTTTCAACGGAAAATAAGTTAAATCTGAGCATTAAAAATTACATTTTTGAAACTTAATAAAAATAAACTTAATAAAAGCAAAATTAGAAATTCTTTTACACCTATTTATTATAATTTATTATACTCCGGATGACCGATAAGATTTGCATAAACCACTTTTCTCTAAGAACTATCGAATTTTTGTGAAAATAACACTTTTTTCAAACATATGTTACTACAAGTTCGTACCTAAACTGAATTTTCTCAAGATATTTAATGTTTTATGTAAAGTTCATAGGTCATCCGGAGTAATAAACAACAAAATTTCAAGTCAAATGCTCAATTCTAAAGCTATCATGTTTTGAGATATAGCAAGCAAAAAATTGAAAACAGAGAGAAATGCAGAACAAAAAAAAATTTAACAAAATATATGATAACAACTTAGCATATGAATCTCGATATGAATCTTCTTTTTCATTTTTTTTATCAAATTACCTTTTTTATTTTGAGGTTCAAAATCCTTTTCTACACTTTTTTTCTCCATCTGTGAACTTCTTTCCTTTTCGCTTAATGCGTGAATTAAATTTTTTGCCATAGATTTTGAAATTTTCAATTTTAAACCAAGGTGTTTTAAAACCTTCAATTTTTTGATTGACAATTGACATTATTAAAGTGAATAATAGTTGAAATTACACCTACTTCTACAGTTTCTCTGTCAAAAAATTCAGTTTTTGGTAACCTTGACTATATGAGCCCAATTAGGGCCTCATTTGGATTTTAGGTTTTCCCATATAAACGTTTATTTAACAAATCCTCATCTATTAAATCCTTAAAAAGGAGTAGAGGTAGACTCTTTGTCCAAAAAATATTGTATTAGAGGGATTGTTTTTGGACCAGTACTTGCACCAACTGTTGGTAAACCTTGATGGTCAAAATTTATGACCATCAAGGTTTAAAACTATCAAGTTTTAGGACCATCAAAATTTAGGACAATCAAGGTTTAGGACCATCAAGGTTTAGGACCATGAAGGTTTAGGACCATGAAGGTTTAGGACCATCAAGGTTTAAGACCTTCGCGGATGTTTTTTTTGATTCAAGAAAGTTTTTTTTTAATTTTTAAAGGTGTTTTTTATATTCTTACTTTTATTATTAATTATTAAAACAATCTAACTTTTAAGACGCGCTTTTCTCTAAAGAATACATTTTTTGTATATAAAATAATGTATAAAATGCACAATAGAAGTATAACAACTTTTCAGCTTCTGAGAAATGTTTGTGATTTCAAATATGATATTTAGACTACTGATGACGTAGCTGATACACCTTTCTGAATGTTTAGAGTAAAATATAAAAGCACATATGATAGGAAAATAGAGAATAAATTTTAACTTGCGGTAACTAGAGACTCGGTTGCTACATAAGAGTGTTTTAAAGTCTAAATATGAACCAAAAATATTTTTTTACTAGATCCAACTTTAGTTGCACAAAAACAAACATATCATAAAAGGAAATTCCAACAGTGAAAAAAAAAAAAAAAATCAACTTTTTGTACTTTGAATCATTTTTTATATCCCTACCACCTTAATACATAATCTTCAGTGGTTATCGCTTTTGATAAATCAAATACTTTTAATTAGGTATTTAAGTCTAAAATCCTAGTTTACTGCATTTTTTTTATATGGTGTATTTGAAAAAGTTATTAAATTTTTAAGTTTATATATATATATATATATATATATATATATATATATATATATATATCTTTATATATATATATATATATATATATATATATATATATATATATATATATATATATATATATATATATATATATATATATATATATATATATTTATAAATATATAAAGATATATATATATATATATATATATATATATATATATATATATATATATATATATATATATATATATATATATATATATATATATAAAGATATATATATATATAAAGATATATATATATATATATATATATTATATATATATATATATATATATATATATATATATATATATATATATATATATATATATATATATATATATATATATATATATATATATATATATATATATATAAAGATATATATATATATATATATACATATATATATATATATATATATATATATATATATTTTTTTTTTTTTTTTTAGGGAATTGTAGCAAACTAAGGGATTGTACATAAATTATAAAACGTTAGTTTTATTTGAAAAATGTTAGTCGGAGATCTTAGGCTCTTTTATGCGGCAATTTTCATTAAAATTAAAGCGCTATTTTTTACAATTTAAGACTCTTTAAGGAAAAAGCATTTAATCTTTTTTGTTTTGTTTATTAGTGAAATTTAGCGTAGCGTAATTTATGAACGATCCTTAAATACAGACAAAATTAAGGTGACAATAAAAATTAAGGATTAATATACAAAACTAAAAAAAAAATTTAAAAATAAACGAAACATTGTAAAAAAAAATCATAATAAAAAATAATAATTTGAAGAAAATAATTTAAAAAATGAGATAAAAAAATGAAAATTATTTCAGACCAACGTCTATGGGTCAAAATTTTCATCGTCCAATGATATCTCATTTTCGTGCGCATTTTGTAACTTAAACGAAACATTGTTTTTTAATTCATCTTCGTTGTCTTTTTCAAACGATTCGGAAAATTGTTTGGTATTATTACCTTGCTTTAAAGAAGATTCTTTTGAACTTAAACTTTTTGCCACGCGGTGCATGAAAACCAGTTTAGCAACAAAAAAGCTTGTTGGTGTAGCAAGAAAGCACCCGCATAAAATATAGAGCGCAATATTTTGTGGGCTTAAGCTACAAAGAGCACATAGAAGTGACCAAAAAGGAACATTTAAAACTTTAAATATTATATACTTATTTTGTTGTGACATTGTTTGAAAGGTGCGGCCAAATGTTGCCCATTGATAAAAATATTTATCTTTTGTCAAGAAACCATATAAAAAGAGAAAAAAGTTTCCCATGCTGGCACAAAAAACTATTAAACTTGCGTAATGAATGCTACTTGACGATTTGTGGTCTCCTTTAATACCAAATTGTAGAATCATATTTGCGGCAAGAGGACATAAACAACAAAATGCCAAAAAAAATTTCTGTATATAAAGCGCTATTACTGGAACAGTGCGAAACAGATGCAAAACGCAGTGGTTAACATACCATAAAGTTGAAACAATACCAAAGGTTGCAAGAAACGTATAAAACTCTTGAAGACTGATTTTAAGTTCGTGGTTTAAATTGAATCCCGTTTTTTGGACCTCTTGAGAAAAATGTGTTGTGATATCGAGTATCAGAAGACTTACAATAATTGCAAATGCTGCGTCACTCATTACCTCTATACGCTCCTTTTGAATGTTTTTTTTAGAAAAATAGAAATAAAATTGATACTTTTTTATACTATTTGGGGTTTCCTTACGTCTTCGAATATATAAAAATAAGCTACGAAGTACAGGCATAACAGTTAGAATGGCAATAAACACCCAGGAAATAGCGTAGTGTACCAAAAAAAATAAACCGCCAAGTACGACAAGAATTAGGCACAATACCGGTCTGACAAGAACTATATCACGAAATTTGCGAAGTTCTTTTTTGGACCATTTTTGCATTTGAATGTGAAGAAGCTTAGGGTTTTCTGTAGCGTAAAACAGAATAGACATGTCTAAAATTTGAATGAACCCTAACCCACAACATGTTAACACAATTGGAACATAGTCATTCGGGCAACTTCCTTGAAGATATATTGCAAACGGAAGAATTATTGTAGCTAACATTTCTAATATAACTAATGTCAGAATAAAGTCGTCAACTCGCTTAACAAAAATTGATCGTACGTTCATGTTTTCCCAAATGGTTAACACAATAGTAAAACCAAGAAAAAACATGATAAACTCAGTGCGCATTTCAATAAGGTAATCAGAAAATGTTTTAGCATCTGTAGATTTTAAATCTTTAATTGGTACCACGAGAAAAGTTGCGCTCGTGGCCATTATTGCATCCGTGTAACCAAGCAAACGATTTGATTTAAATATGTCGTCGAAGTCACCTTCATTTGACGTTTCACTGTGTTTATCTAAATCTATTTTTTCATTAGGATGCAATGAAAGCATATTCGTTTGTTTTTTGAAATTTGTATCATCTTGCTTTAAATCTGCCATTTTTTCTTAATGGTCGAAATAAAAACAGCTATATATAAAAAAAAAAAAAAAAAATTAACAAAGTTTTTTTATCGTTGTAGTTATTCGTTTTAATGTTAGTGGTATTATTATTAATATTATTTTTATTATTATTGAAATTATGCAGAAAACTATTTTTATATTTCTTACTTTAAATATATAAAAAAGAAAAAGTTTTAAACCTTATTTGCTTGATTTCAACGGTTACATATTTATCAAACTTAAAAGTGAAGATCTCTTGAAGCTCAAGATTATATCGATATCTCGATATCTTCGAGAAATTAAGATTGCAGAACGAGGGAGAGAAATTTATCTGAGATAAATTACACCTTGAGATGTTGGCTAGAAAATAAAAATTAATTATTGAAAATAAACGTGATTCAAAAACATCTTCATGCAGAAGATAGAGACGTAATAGAAAAAGATATATCACATTTATTGAGACATTGTTTTTTTTTTTATCTTAATATATATAGCGTAAATTTATTATTTATGAGAATTTCATAAAACCCATTTTATAAAAATGTAAAATGATTTAAATATCTTTTCAAAAATATTTGTAACTATTGCATAAAATAACGCCCATAAAAACATCTTTTACTTTAAAAAAAATTCTCTTTGTTACAGTATACTGTTGATAGTTTTTTTTAAAATACTTGAAATAAGCTGAAATGTGAACATTAACATTAAATTATGTAACACAGTATTTATCCTGTGTATTATACAGGGTTAACAACGCCGGGGAGCACGTGCCTCCTCCCCCCACTCCCTTCACTTTTTTTTTAAAGGACCTTTTTTTTTTTTAGAAAATATTCTAGATATAGAGGACTTTTTTAAGAAATAAACAATTGTCCCCCTCGACTTCAAAACCCGTGTCTTCGGCCATGTCATAAACTAGAATTATGCACCGACACTCTATTTTTAATTCCATAACTCGGTTTCTCGATTTTTAACAATACACGGCTGTCGATACCTCAGTAACAAATCTAAAACGGCGTTAAATGGCTTGAATGTGATATTGAGCTTTTGGATAATTTACAAAATATTTATTGTTATCGACCAAATCTCTTCGTAAGAAATAGAAAATGTCAAAAGAGGCTTGATGATTTTATTATTTTGCCATCAATGAGGTTGGGGGTTGTCCATTAATTACGTCAATAAAATAGGGGGAGGGGGTCTGAACATTTTTGACAATTGTTGACACGGGGTAGGGAGGAAGTCAATTAAAAGTGATGTCAACAATTTTTTTTTTCTTTGTTGAGATTTATAGCTTAAATAGGCTGAGTTTGTAACGTAGTTTCTTTTAATAGGGAGGGGGGGGGGGTAATCAAAAGTTGACGTAATTTTATAGGTCTCTGGAAATTTGACAAAATGTTGACAAGGAGGAGGGGGGAGGTAAAAATTTCAAAAAAATTGTTGACGTAATTAATGGACAGCCCCTTGTAAAAATAGGAACTTTCTTACTTAAATTCGGATCAATGTCTTATTTTGCTAACTTGCTTGAAAAATTCTGCGCAATCCTGATTTACGAATATTGTCTGTGGGTTTAAATTTAGTTAAAAATAATGCGAAAAATGTTTTAATAAATTGATGCTCTCACGTTTGGGGCAGGGTAATCTCTGCATCTGCCGTTTTAATGAAAATAATGATGGAAATTTTGTATGTTCCCAGTGAGCATTTAATAAGGAAAAAATCTCTTTTGAATGTCCATAAGAAATTCAAAATTTTTAAAATACGTTTAAAAAACAACTTTTTTGAACTGAATGCTTGCTGGCTACATTTTTAACTCATTTAACTTTTCCTAAACTACTTTTAAAAATATTTTTATTAGTAGAATTGAAATTATAATTTTTTAATTTATCATTAAAATTTTGTTTTAGATTGTTTTAAATAATTAAGTATTGAAAATTAAAGGCTATATATTTAATGTAATATTATAGTTAACAGTTGAAAATAATATTAAATTTAATAATGCATTTAGGTTTAAATCTCAGAGTTTGAATTGTTGTTATAATGGCAAAATTCCAGAGTGCAGTTAAAGAAAATGCCAAAATACCAGATTCAAGGTCAATAGCTACAACGTATAATCGTTTTCTTGAAACTGAATCAGTTGAAGTTATATAAAATCCAAATACAAAAGAAAATATATATGAGACGCTTTAATCTTAGAGCTCAAACTGCAAAAGACTTCTCTCTTTTTTTTTTTTTTTTATTGGTGTAATTTATTTCGCCGTTAAAGAATGTTTACATTGCATATACATATATCAAAATTAATGGAAGGAGCAAGAAGAAGGCACAGTTTGCCTTATCGCCGAGCCCCACATATAAAAAAAACTCTGCATAAAAAAAAACTCTACATAACCGTAACATACAAATATATATAATACAAATATATATAAGAATTAAAACAGAAAATTACTGAGAAAATTAAGAAATTCAAAATAGGAAATAATTAAGAATTGTTGAAATGCTAACAACCGCTAAAATATTTAAAGTTCATTTAAACAAAAAGTTTTAAATAAAAAAAAAAAATTCATAATTAACATTATTACAAGATGAATTTTTAACAGCATTACTTAAATTTCATTGATATAAATAAATTTGTTTTTATTTGATTAAACTTCAAAATAAACATTTGAAGTCAGATAAATTAAGATCCCTGAATAGTAATAATTGTTTTAATTCATTTTTAAATTGCTCTAATGTAGTCTTGTTTTTGTTGACAATATCTGGGAATTTTTTCCACAGATAAGGTCCGCAATATTTAATTAAATAGGAGGTTAACTTTAAATTTAAGGACCATACTTAAATTTTTTTTTTTCTAATGAAGCTTTTCAGGTATCCCGTAGAGTTCATAAGCAGAACTGCCGAATTTGAAAGAAAAATCAAATACTGTGAAGAATACGATAAGCGCCATGCTATATGCGATAAGCGCTATGCGATATGCGATAAGCGCTTAAAGCGTTAGAACTTGGTTAAATGGTTAACGTTTTTTCTGAAAATCAAAAATGGGTGGTTGTGAAAAAAACAAACAAAATGGAGCCTCTATTGAATAGCTATTAAAATTAGCGTAAATGATTAATATAAAATTATTAAATGATGACATATAAAAACTACAAATCTTTTTATTTTGTTTATTTATCTTTAAACTTGGTGAGTAGTAAAGAAGAATGAGTAATATTTTTCTTTGGGTCGAGAATGTATTTTGGTCTTTGTTTAATAAAAGCGTTTGTACCTGTTTAGACAAAACATTTAAAAAGATTAGTATTTTTGTTATTATATTTATATATATATTTATTTATTTGTCATTCTTATTTATAAGCTTCAAAATGAAATATAAAATAAAAGAATGACAGTAGTCTTATCATCAAGACATCATAAGACAGTAGTCTTATCATTCCTCATAAGACTTATCTTAAGACAGCAGTCATCTCATAAGACAGTAATAGTCTTATCATAAGACAGTTATGATACTTATGTTAAATGTTATGTTAAGTGTTATACTTATGTTAAATGTATACTTATGTTAAATGTATACTTATGTATATTTATACTTATGTTAAATGTTATACTTATGTTAAATGTTATGTTTAAGTTAGTTACTTATGTCTTATGATAAGACATAAGTAGTTTTATCATAAGACAGTAGTCTTATCATAAGACAGTAGTCTTATCATAAGACAGTAGTCTTATCATAAGACAGTAGTCTTATCATAAGACAGTAGTCTTATCATAAGACAGTAGTCTTATCATAAGACAGTAGTCTTATCATAAGACAGTAGTCTTATCATAAGACAGTAGTCTTATCATAAGACAGTAGTCTTATCATAAGACAGTAGTCTTATCATCAAGCCACTTTAGTATAAGTAAAGTGTTTTTTTTTCTTTCACAAATTCACTTCATGTAAATATATACTTTCTCATATTATAAAACAATATAAAATAACTTCAAAAGAATATATAGATAAAAAAATAAAAAAACTTTGATAAAATAAGATTTTATAATACAATAAGAATTTTTTTGTTGTTATTATTTAGGTGCCCCAAGAAGACCTAACGGTCTTGTCACAGAGCACCGCGAAAGTGTATTTAACCAGAAAGTTCACGCCTCCTTCCTTACCGTAACGCGAAAATATGTCCAAAGCTCGTTTCGAACCTGAATCTACTGCTTATAAAGCAAGCGCTCTAACCACTACGCCACGGCCGCACAAATTAATAATATAATTAATTAATTATTAATAAAATAAATAAAATAAAAAAATTAATTATTAACATAATAAAATAAAAAAACTAATTATTAATAAAATTAATAAAATAAAAAAATTAATAAAAGAAAATCCCAAAGATCCAAAATAATATGATTTTTTTTTTTAATTTTTATTTTTCTGTTAAAAGTACAAAAATATGTTTCTGCCTGGTAACTCAAGCAAAAACATTTAACAACATTTTTATTAGAATTTATTGAGATTTATACTTTTCATGTTTTTATCAAGAACTGTATTCCAAAAAAAAGTTCCTCAATATGAAATTCAACAATCTGTTTTTTTAGATTATACTTAGGTAAAACAAAGTTGTAAACAATATTTAAACATATATAATAAATTTTGGAAGAGGTTTAACTCATAGACATTAAGTGCTTTTATTTCTTGGAACAACGGCTTAGCGTGAGTATATTTATGCACATTACATATAATTGCTTCTACATGCTTGTTTTTGTTTGATATACACATTTTTTATAAAATATATGTAACTGGAAATCTGCCGTGGCACAGCAGTAGAGCTCTAGCTCTGGAACTAAAAGGCCCTAGGTTCGACGCTGTGCCTATTTTAATAAGCAACATAGGTAAAAAAGAAAGAAGACGTGAGCTTCATAGTTATATGCTCTTTTGCAGTACTCTGTTATAAGACCGTAAAAACTTATATGAGCACCTCAATATCTATAAATATATATAAGCACAAAATATTGAGGCAAGTTATAAAACTAGCAAATTTCTTAAAAGTTTAAATTTTTTTCCAATATCATTTAAAAACAAAAATTCAGTTTAAACCAAGCTTTATTAAAATGATATAAACACGAGGATTAACCCCCTGAATGCAACTTATTCTACATTTCAGAGAGCATTTGTGTCAGCTTCTAATAATAATAATAATGAAAAAAATGCACCTAATATTAACTGAAAAAATAAAAACAAAAAATAAGTGCCATGAATATAAACTGTGTAAACCAATTTGGTTTGTTAATAGTTAATAGTTTCTGTTCATATAAACTCATAAAAAATTTTGTGATGTTGAAAGAATTTTAATAAGCTGATTTAAGTGAATAGCCTGAATACTCTAGAAAAATGTTTATTTTTTGTTCTTTTTTTTATTTATTGCTATTAAGAAAAATTGTAAAAAACTACATGAAAATATGTAAAACCTAATTAAATATTTTTTCGTAATCAAAATAAATGTCAATCAAAAAATGGTAAGAATGCAAAAATGAAGGACTCGCCTATAGAAATGTAATTGTTTAAAGAAAAATGTGCAAAATCATGCGGCTAATCTTTTCGTAGACAAATTTTGTTAAAAGGTTAGTATTTCAAACTAATATACTTTTTTTGTTTTTAGTTTGGCAAAAAATATAAAAAAAAAGTTTAAACAAACCTTCCAATTTGTAAAATTTGAACAAAAAATAAATTTAAAATAAAAAAAATCATTACTTAAACATGAAGTCATGTTGGTTTTTAATTTAAAAAAACTTTGTTAAACAAATACTCAAAAACTATTTAACCTCTGAGTCTTGAACGTTAACCTTTTTTATGAAGCAATAAGCAGTACTCATTGAAGACTTATAAATCAAAATTCCTAATATTTTAAGTACCAAATATATATATATTATTTTAATAATTTAGTTCTAATTTTATTATTTATTTATAGATTTTTATATTATTGTTAGAATATATCAGTTTATTGTAATTAGTCTAGTCGGCGTTGTGACCAGATGGTTTTAATACCAAAAACCACTAAAAAGTCGATATTCTACTGAATATTTTACTATTTTTTATTAATTAATAAAGAATTAGTTGATAATTTAATTTATGGACAACTTTTACAAAATTAAAATGTTTTCATAATAACAAATAATGAAATTATTAAAAATATATATAAATGAAATAAAATAAAATCATTAAAATAAAAATATTATTTTATCGTAAAATAAGCAATCTTCCGAAAAACATGCTTTAGCGGAATTTCAGTGGACCTATACGGGCATTTTGGCGACCTGCAGTAGTTTTACTCACCAGGTACTTAGTGGACCATTAGTTTGACTATTTCGGGCGGACTATTTTTTTTGTGAAAAGTACCATTTTTAAATATATATATATATATATATATATATATATATATATATATATATATATATATATATATATATATATATATATATATATATATATATATATATATATATATATATATATATTTATATATTTAATAAAGAACGGGGGCAAAAAATGTTTTGTTCAGCAATATACTTGTTTTAAACTTTTCAGCTTGTGTCAAGAGTATATTATAATTATTCTAAATGATTTTGTTTTACACTGTAGTATCGAAAAAGCGAGGATTTTAATTAGCATGAGACTTAAGGTAACATATAAAAATGACATCAAATTAATATTCTGGCAACAATATCATTTTAATTTTTATTAATATATGTTTAGAGGACGATTCTGTGGAGTACAATGGCACTCACTTTTTATCATCTCATGTCCTACTATTTCAGGATGGTAGCTATTGAATTATTTTATTGTATCTATGGTATACCTTAAATAATTTATTTAACTGACATTATTTAAATTTTAGAAAAGTTTGTACCTGCTGTTCTCATCGAGAACATCAGGTACAAAGATATCTTAATTACTTCTGGAGACGTTCCTAAACAATAATAAAGGTGTGAAAGTTTCTTTCACATACATGCAGAAATAAGATATTTAAAAAACAGTAGATGAGGTTTTAATAACTTTATTTTTAATAATTGCATAATAATTAAATTATATTCTTCGTTTTAAAAAACTTAATCTGTTTGTTGTTTGTTGCCCAAAAGTCTAATGCTTCTGTTGCCAAAAAACACCCACTAAGTTTTGTAATTATTTGTAAAGTTTTGTAATTGTTTGTTTCATATTTTTACTATGAGGCATCTTTTTCTCATTACAAAACTTATTAAATTTTGTTATTAAATTTTTGTAAGTCATACTTTTAAGTGCTCTTAATGCACGACTTAATGCATGACTTTCTGAAACGAACAATTTTTTAAAACAGTCATTTTTTTACTTATGAAACATATTATAAATATGGATAGTAATTATATCGCATTTAGAAAAAGTTTTTCTCAGAGAGTCACGATAAATCATGTGCTCATTATTAAAAATTGCCACAATTTCATTTCCTTTAATTTATAAATGTTTCTAGAATTTTGATAAATGTTAATGCGCCCTCTGAAGTTGTTAAGAAAACTATAAATATTTCACTTTTTCCGTACAGACCCATTTTTATTACAATATAAAATGGCGTAAATTTGTTTATTTATAATCCAGTAGGCACAGCACGTTTTTTAAACGTTCTTTGGAAGTTATTTTTATTAGGTTTAAACCTAATAAAAACGTCCAAAAAACGTTTTAAAAACGTACCGTGCCCACCGGGAAATCAATCATTGCCATGCAGTTTTATTATAAAAAAAAGCTGAAATCGAGTAAAATTATTATTTTGGTATAACTTATATGTTTTTAAAACACAAAGTTATCTAATTAAAAAGATTCATTTAGACAAACTTTTTAATTTTTGCTCTATAATGTTGATGTTAATGATTTTTTTTCGTATAGAAACTTACTAATTAATTATTTAAATTGAAAAAAAAGAATAGTTACGCATGGTGAGGTGAACACCTAGTGTGCTAAGAGACATGACAATCGAGTGTAAAATTTCATTTCGAATACATGGAGTAAATATATGTCAGATTTTCTCAAAAGCTCTCTCTTATTTACTTTCATCCAAGCATAAACATTTTAAACACGTTTCTGTTTACTATGTTTAACAATTTTCTATGGCGCCCTGTAGTTTTTAGTTATCAAAAATCACAGTAAAAATTTTATGTCATTTAAAATAGTTGTTACATTTTTAAAAATTTTTTTATTATTATTATTTTTTTTTGAATTTTTTGATTTTTTTTTGTTCGGCTTTTATGGTGTTCCCAAAAGTGTCCTAGCGCAGTAGTTAGAGTTCCAAATGTCTAAAGGTTTAGCGTCGAACTTTTGCACATTTAGAACTCTAACCACTGCTTCATGGCTGCGAATGTGTACTACCTGCAGAATTTGCAACCATCTGTAGAACTCGAAAATGATTCAATTTATATATTTTCATGCAAAGACTTAAAATAGTTTGCCCAAATTAGAGATAAAAATGAATGATTGGTGTTTTTTTGACATGTTATAATATAATTTTAAAATCAAATAACTATTTGATACTGGGGATAAAATAGTTATTTGAAACTGAGGATGTAACAGAAGTGTATGGGAGGTTTAACGGTCGTTTAATCATTTATCGAAATCAGTTCGTGTTATAGCACAGTACATATATATTAAAAATGTTATAGTGTTTCGACTCCAAAAGATCGGAAACTTAGATTGATTTTTTCCGGCTGCCAGTAATTTCAAATCGGTGGTTATTAGAAAGATTTACATTTACAACGCAGCGCATTCTATTAAACTTGAGAGTGTTTAAGACAATTTTTGTTTATTATTAAAAAGTTAAAATAAAACATTTATTAAAAGTTGTTTACAACTTGTGAATTTAAAATCTTCGTTTAAACCTCCGGCTCCGATAAACCTCTGATAAACTATTATATCACTATTCTATACCATGTCGAATTCACAATTATAACAAAAATAATAATTTATCTTTCGAAACAGGATAAGGAAAAAAAATAAATAAATAAATAAAACAACAATTAAGATAAGCATTGGTGAAAATAAATTTTTTAAATTTGCTTGTCATTTTGAAAAAATATTGAAACTATATTTTTTAAATATGCTTCATTACCCTCTAATTTAGCTTTTTTTGGAGATTTTTGTTTTAAGCAAATGCCAGTATTCAAAATAAAGTTTCTAATGCCATTAACTTTTGTAGTTATACATTTTACACATAGCGAATATAGTTTTAAAATAGATACAATCTTTATATTTAGTTATTTATATTTCATTTAATTCTGAATAAAAGTTTATACTAATAAAATTTTACTGATAATTAATTTATTAGTTTTTAAAATTCATAAAGTAAACATATTAAGCATGTGCTTAATAAGTAATAAATATAAATAAGCATCCGTTTCCGGTGTATA
The DNA here is from genome assembly GCF_022113875.1 of Hydra vulgaris. NCBI lineage: Eukaryota > Metazoa > Cnidaria > Hydrozoa > Anthoathecata > Hydridae > Hydra > Hydra vulgaris. Next base: position 18,909,069 of record NC_061164.1, read on the forward strand.
TTAGATAAAATGGAATAAAGCACGTCATTATCAGTAAATGAGTAACACAAAAGAAAAAATGAAGTGATAAAACTTTAAAAACGCCAATTAATAATTAGAAAAATTATTTTTATAGATAATAAAACATAAAACTTTTCTCAAAAATTATTTTGATTCTTAGTACCTTTTATTTGAACATATACATTAAAAGATTAAAAAAAAATGAAAATGTGCAAAAAGATATAGAAGATAGTCTAAACTTTACACAAGACATACAAGAAAAAAAAAATCTCGAGTTAGAAAAAAAAATTATATCAAAATCAGCAAGCAGAGATACGGAAGATAATAAACTAAGGCAGCTTGAAGATAGACAAAGAAGGAATAATCTTAGAATAGAGGGATTATCGGAAAATGAAAAAGAAAATTGGGATGAAACCGAACTAAAGGTCCTAAATATTTTTAAAGAAAAACTTAATTTAAAAGGAATTGTTATGGAACGGGCGCACAGGTCAGGAAAAATTGAAGCAGGTAGACCAAGATCAATAGTAATGAAACTGTTAAATTACAAAGACAAAGTACAAGTTTTAAAAAGTGCGAGTATACTAAAAGGATCGGGAATATATATCAACGAGGATTATTCTTTAAAAACTGCATCTATCAGGAAAAAACTATTCGAGCAAATGAAGATACATAGGAAAAATGGTATGTTTTCGGTTGTAATTTACGATAAATTAATAGTAAAAGAATTCAGGAAATTACCTTCAAACCTTTAATTATTCTATACTCTATATATTTTGTTAGTATAACCTTTCGTGTTGTTATGGAAGATATAAAATTTCATGATTTAAGCTTTAAGGCTTTCCAAACAAATAAAAATATACTTTTAGAGAATAATACAGATCCAGATGTTAATTTTTTTAACACTGATGAAATCATTAAAAATATATGTCCTTCTTATTATAATTCTGATATTTCTAATGTTACTGCAAATTTGGATATTAATGCATTCTCTATTTTACACCTAAATATTAGGAGCTTTCGTAAAAATTTTGATAAATTTAAAGATTTTTTATTTGGTCTTGAAATTAATTTTAAAATTATTTGTCTCACAGAGACCTGGTGTCGAGATAAACAAATTGAAAAAGATTCAAATTATCAACTAAAAAACTATACAGTTATTCATCAACTCAGAAACTCTGAGACAATAGGTGGAGGAGTATGTATTTTTATCCATAATTCTTTAAATTTTAAACCGCTAACCGAGTTTAGTGTAATTAGTAATGATTGTGAATCTTTAACGATCGAAATTTTAAATAAAGTCACAAAAAACGTCATTATACATGTCGTGTACAGACCGCCATCTGGCAATAATAAATTTTTTGAAAAACACTTTAAAAAATTAATTAAAAGCAAAGTTTTATGTGACAAACGTGTCTTCTTTGTGGGAGATTTTAATTATAATGTGCTTGATTACGACACAAATAAAAATGTTAAAAATTTTATGAACATCATATTTCAAAATGAATTTATTCCAGCTATAAATAAACCAACACGAATTACTAGAAATAGCGCAACTTCAATCGATCAAATAATAATTAATGAATATACAAAAAACAAAATAAAAACTGGAATAATAATATCCGATATATCGGATCATTTCCCAATATTTATAATTGCACATAAAAGTGTCGAACACACCCCTCACAAAAAAATATTAATTACAAATCGAGTATATAATGACATTTCTATGGAACTTTTTAATAATTCTTTATTTTCTGAAAACTGGGACGATATTTTACAAATTTAAACTGCAGAGACTGCTTATAACAGTTTTTTCGGATATTCAAAGATCATTATGATAAAGCTTTCCCGGTGGTAACAAAAATTATTAAAACTAAAACATTTATAAACCCCTGGATTACACCAGGAATAATAAAATCGTCTAAAAAAAAACAACGTTTGTATGAAGTATTTCTGAAAAAAAAAACCTATGTAAATGAACTAAGGTATAAAAAATATAAAAGTCACTTTGAATCAATTATAAAACTTTCAAAAAAGTTATACTACTCAAATAAAATAATAAAATTCAAAGGTGATACTCAAAAAACGTGGCAAGTCATTAAGGAAGTAATTGGAAAAAAAACAATTATGTTAAATGGTCTTCCAAAAAAGCTCAATTACAATCATCAAGATATTACAAAAGAATCTCTAATTGCCAAAACGTTTAATGACGTATTTGTCAACGCAGGTCTAAATTTAGCATCCAAACTAAAACACAGTGATTTTAACAAGGAGAAATACTTGACTCCTAGCAAATCAATAATGGAAAATGCGGAGTTAACCAAAAAAGAGTTATTAGATGCTGTTCTTTCTTTAAAATTAAACAAATCACAAGGAGTTGATAACATTAGCAGTAATGTCATAATTAAATGTATCTTCTATATCAAAAAAATCCTTTTGCATATATTTAATCTTTCGTTTAAACAAGGAATCTTTCCAAAAAAACTTAAAATTGCAAGGGTAATACCAGTTTTTAAATCTGGAGATAATACTAATATTTCTAATTATAGACCTATTTCCATTCTTCCTTGCTTTTCAAAAATACTAGAACGCATTATGTATAACAAATTATATTCATATTTAGAAAAAAATAATATTCTATATAACAAACAATTTGGCTTCAAAACAGGACACTCTACTGATCATGCAATTCTTCATCTTGTTCAGATTATTTTTCAAGCTTTTGATAAAAACAAGTTCACTTTAGGTGTTTTCATAGATCTAAGTAAGGCGTTCGACACAGTTGATCATAGTATTTTAATTAAAAAATTAGAGAACTACGGTATCAAAAATATTACCATAGCTTGGTTTAAAAGCTACTTATCTAATAGAAAACAGTATATTTCATTCGGCAATAAAAAAACTAACAATATGACAATTACTTGCGCCGTTCCTCAAGGATCTATATTAGGACCACTCTTATTTTTAATTTATATTAATGATTTAAGCAAAGCCTCTAATATTCTAGATTCTATCTTATTTGCTGATGACACAAATTTATTTTATTCTCATAGTGATATAACAGCATTATTTAAAACGGTCAACATTGAACTCCTAAAACTAACCGAATGGTTAAATATGAACAAACTTTCAATTAATTTAACTAAAACTAAATATACTATTTTTCATCGCCTCCATAAAAAAGAAAAATTCCTCTTGAACTTCCAAAACTTATTATTGGAGATTACATCGTAAAAAGAGAATGTTCGATGAAATTTTTAGGTGTAATTCTAGATGAAAACTTAAATTGGAAAGACCACATAAACATGATTGGAAATAAAATTTCAAAAAATATTGGATTACTCTATAAAGCAAAACCATTCTTAGATCAATCCTGCTTTAAATACATGTATTACTCATTTATACATTCTTATCTTAATTATGCAAACATTGCTTGGTGTAGCACTAATAAAACAAAGATAAAAAAGCTATTTAGCAAACAAAAACATGCAATTAGATTATTATCAAATGCACACCGCCTCTCACATTCAAGACCATTGTTTAACAATCTAAAAATACTAAATGTGTACCAAATAAATATATATCATCTTCTGATTTTTATGTATAAAATTAATAACAATTCAATACCATATATCTTCAAACCATTATTTAATAAAATTCAACACAACTACGTAACTAAATATTCTAACAACAACTTTGTTCAACCCAAAACTATATACGACTCCACCAAGTTTACAATAACTGTTAGAGGACCTAATGCATGGAATAAGATAATCAGTAATGATATTAAAACACTTAAAACTCTTGATCAGTTTAAACAAAAACTAAAACTAGTACTTTTAAATAATGAACAAACAGATAATTATTTTTAAATCTATCTATAAAAATATTATATATTAAAACTATCTACTAATGCATACTTTATTTGTCTGGAAGGCCTAAATTCTTTAATTTTATATAGGTATTACAGTCTGTTATATTATAAAAAAAGTACTTATAAAGATTTTTAGCATTTTTAGGTTTCATTAGTTTAAATAAATTTATTAGTTTTCTTAAATAAGAGAGAGAGAGGAAAAATAAAAAAAGTAATCTTTTTTGAGTTTTAATTTTTTATATTAATATTTTGTAATTTGTTTTTGAGGAATTAATATATTACACTTTATAAGAACAGATTGTAAATTAAATTTTACGTTTACTTTTTTCATGTTTTTTAGTTTTTTGATATTTTTGTTTTTCTGAATGAACTTTTAAATTTTTCTTTCAAAAAATAAAATCGAAAAAATATCTCTCAAAACTTTGCACTATTAAACTATTTGGCATTTTATATAAACTTCTTTGTAATTTTTTGCTTTTTTCTTAATTTTTTAATTTCATTTTAGTTACCATGTATTTATATAAATGTCTAGACAAACAAGGGACTTGGTGATAAGACAACCCCGTCTTCTTCTCGTCCTTGCCATTTTTAAATATTTTAAATTACGGAACTTGTAAATATTTGTACGGCTAAATTATAAAAAAAAAAAAAAAAAAAAAAAAAATATACGTTTGTATATGTTCAAATAAAAGGTACTAAGAATCAAACTTAAACTGGCGTCCACCATGGTAGCAACACTTTGTAAAAAAATGTTTGAAATTTTCTTACAAAGATAACATCTTAACTCCTTATTAAATCAATAAGGAGTTAAGATGTTATCTCCGACATATTAATTCTATTACGGTGCGCGCCAGTTTAAATTTTAAACTTTTTATATATTCACAAAGCAAATATAGTTTTAAAGCAAAAACTCCACTTTATACAAAAATGAATAAAAAGTATAGCTTTTAGCATAGAATTTAAAAAGTAAAAAATAATTTTCAGTTGTTGCTAAGGAGTTGTTAAGGTAAACAACTTCAGAATATATATATATTTATATATATATATATATATATATATATATATATATATATATATATATATATATATATATATATATATATATATATATATATATATATATATATATATATATATATATATATATATATATATATATATATATATATATATACATTTATATATATATGTATACATATACAAATATTTAGCACTGTATATAATAATAATCAGTACTGCTAATTATAATTATAATTAAATCTAATTAATTTATTCTCAAAATTAGCTCCATGTTTTGGTAAGATATGTAGTTGAGTGATAATATATTAGTTTCAAGTAAATATCTACTAAAACAATGCTAGAAAAATCTTAAACTTATTAAACTGATATCAACAATCAATTTCTGATCAAATCAACACTGAAGAGTAATTAACAAAAATTTCAATAGCTTTAATAACAAAAATAATGTTATTTGGTTGCTAATAACGCACCACATTGGTAACTAGATATTTAATAAGGCGCCACTTTACATAAACTTTACAAAAATTAGTTATAATTGCCTAAGTACACTATTAGAGAGATTAAAATATGCGTGTGTTCATGACTTTGTGCCACCACTGTATATATATATATATATATATATATATATATATATATATATATATATATATATATATATATATATATATATATATATATATATATATATATATATATATATATATATATATATATATATATATATATATATCAGCTAAGTCTCACTTGTTTACTGCATCTGTCCCTGCATGCTTTAAAAACTTTCATTCATCTAGTTTTTTTCCCCGCACTTCAATCCTTTGGAACTCTCTCCCATCTTCATGTTTTCCTGACTCATTAAACCTTAACTTTTTAAGTCTTCTGTCAACCGTTTCCTTGCTCTATAACTCTGTTCTTTTTTTTTCCTAGTAACTCCCAACTTAATAGTGGTTGCTTACAGCCTTGTTGGGAGTGAATACAAATAAAAAAAAATTTAAATATATATATATATATATATATATATATATATATATATATATATATATATATATATATATATATATATATATATATATATATAAATATATATATATATATATATATAAATATATATATATATATATATATATATATATATATATATATATATATATATATATATATATATATATATATATATATATATATATATATATATATATATATATATATATATACATATATATATATACAGACTCACTTCACATATATACCCACACACACACATACATACAGATATATTTCACATATATAAACAAATATCCGAACATGTGTTTATACATAAATACTCATACTCAGGTATATACTTATGTGTATATACCTGAATATGTGTATATATATATATATATATATATATATATATTTACTTATATATATATATATATATATATATATATATATATATATATATATATATATATATATATATATATATATATATATATATATATATATTTGTTATATCACTATTCTATACGATGTCGAATTCACAATTATAACAAAAATAATAATTTATCTTTCGAAACAGGATAAGGAAAAAAAATAAATAAATAAATAAAACAACAATTAAGATAAGCATTGGTGAAAATAAATTTTTTAAATTTGCTTGTCATTTTGAAAAAATATTGAAACTATATTTTTTAAATATGCTTCATTACCCTCTAATTTAGCTTTTTTTGGAGATTTTTGTTTTAAGCAAATGCCAGTATTCAAAATAAAGTTTCTAATGCCATTAACTTTTGTAGTTATACATTTTACACATAGCGAATATAGTTTTAAAATAGATACAATCTTTATATTTAGTTATTTATATTTCATTTAATTCTGAATAAAAGTTTATACTAATAAAATTTTACTGATAATTAATTTATTAGTTTTTAAAATTCATAAAGTAAACATATTAAGCATGTGCTTAATAAGTAATAAATATAAATAAGCATCCGTTTCCGGTGTATATTAGATAAAATGGAATAAAGCACGTCATTATCAGTAAATGAGTAACACAAAAGAAAAAATGAAGTGATAAAACTTTAAAAACGCCAATTAATAATTAGAAAAATTATTTTTATAGATAATAAAACATAAAACTTTTCTCAAAAATTATTTTGATTCTTAGTACCTTTTATTTGAACATATACATTAAAAGATTAAAAAAAAATGAAAATGTGCAAAAAGATATAGAAGATAGTCTAAACTTTACACAAGACATACAAGAAAAAAAAAATCTCGAGTTAGAAAAAAAAATTATATCAAAATCAGCAAGCAGAGATACGGAAGATAATAAACTAAGGCAGCTTGAAGATAGACAAAGAAGGAATAATCTTAGAATAGAGGGATTATCGGAAAATGAAAAAGAAAATTGGGATGAAACCGAACTAAAGGTCCTAAATATTTTTAAAGAAAAACTTAATTTAAAAGGAATTGTTATGGAACGGGCGCACAGGTCAGGAAAAATTGAAGCAGGTAGACCAAGATCAATAGTAATGAAACTGTTAAATTACAAAGACAAAGTACAAGTTTTAAAAAGTGCGAGTATACTAAAAGGATCGGGAATATATATCAACGAGGATTATTCTTTAAAAACTGCATCTATCAGGAAAAAACTATTCGAGCAAATGAAGATACATAGGAAAAATGGTATGTTTTCGGTTGTAATTTACGATAAATTAATAGTAAAAGAATTCAGGAAATTACCTTCAAACCTTTAATTATTCTATACTCTATATATTTTGTTAGTATAACCTTTCGTGTTGTTATGGAAGATATAAAATTTTTCCTAGTAACTCCCAACTTAATAGTGGTTGCTTACAGCCTTGTTGGGAGTGAATACAAATAAAAAAAAATTAAAATATATATATATATATATATATATATATATATATATATATATATATATATATATATATATATATATATATATATATATATATATATATATATATATATATATATATATATATAAATATATATATATATATATATATATTTATATATATATATATATATATATATATATATATATATATATATATATATATATATACATATATATATATACAGACTCACTTCACATATATACCCACACACACACATACATACAGATATATTTCACATATATAAACAAATATGTGTTTATACATAAATACTCATACTCAGGTATATACTTATGTGTATATACCTGAATATGTGTATATATATATATATATATATATATATATATATATATATATATATATATATATATATATATATATATATATATATATATTTACTTATATATATATATATATATATATATATATATATATATATATATATATATATATATATATATATATATCAACACTGATATCAACAATTTCTGATCAAATCAACACTGAAGAGTAATTAACAAAAATTTCAGTAGCTTTAATAACAAAAATAATGTTATTTGGTTGCTAATAACGCACCACATTGGTAACTAGATATTTAATAAGGCGCCACTTTACATAAACTTTACAAAAATTAGTTATAATTGCCTAAGTACACTATTAGAGAGATTAAAATATGCGTGTGTTCATGAGTTTGTGCCACCACTGTATATATATATACATATATATATATATATATATATATATATATATATATATATACATATATATATATATATATATATATATATATATATATATATATATATATATATATATATATATATAGAATTTTTATAATAATAAAGAATTTTTCAGAATGAGTTCGTTTTTAAAATTTGGATAACTGGTTTCCAAGTTATGACAGTTTATGTTGGGCTCAATAACACCTATTTTGCGACAAGATTTGTTGAGTTTTCCTTAAGGATTTATGGCACCAAATTTTGATAAAAAAAATTATTTTTAAAATGCTACCCATGATAAGGAGTTTCATTTAAGTACTTATGCTAAATTATTTTTATTGTTTTCTTTTTTTACTAAAGAATCAAAGCATTCAATTCTAAAAAATGTTATACTCATATTAGGTGCCCCTAGGTAAGGATTCCACTGCTTGTTTGCCCCATTTGAGGCAATTGGGTCAAAAACTTTAAAAGCTTAGTTAAAACCGTAAATATTAACTTTAAATAAAGAAATAGAGTTTTTTCTAACTTTTAGAGTAAACAATGTCATTTACATTTATAAATATCAAGAAAATACGTAAAAATCTTAGGGCTAATCTCCCCCATTCAGGGCAATTGGGCTCAGAACAATCAAAGCTCTGTACAAACGATAAAAATTAATTTTATTAAAAAAAAGGGCTTTTTCAAATTGTCAGAATAAACAAATTTATTTGTATTTATAAATATTAGGTAAAAATGTAAAAATATTTTGACACTTTACATTCTTACACTGAAGTCTAATAGCTGCTGTACCTTCTGGTTGACGCTAAGTTAAATCTTTGTGCCTTTTGCAAATTCCACGCCACCATTTTTCTGTTGGAGTTCCATTCTTGAATTGTTTTTATAGTTTAAAGCAAAATTTTAAGCATTTTTTAGAAATTGCAATCGACCAAATCTGACTCCTAAAGCTGCACAATTATATGCACAAAGGGCGTACCAAGGGCGTACCAAGGGCGGGGCCAGCCGGGCCGCGGCCCGAGGCGCCAAACTTAGACGGGCGCAAAATTCCAGAAAAATAAATTAAAAGTAAATTATATTAAAAAAACAAATAAATAAAAGAAAATTAATATCATTTGGAAACAAATTTTTGTAGCATCTCTTTAAAGTTGAAAAAAAATTAATTAAAATTGCGCCTCTTTACATAAACTCTAACTTATAAAATTTACTGAACAGTTCAGTAAATGACTTTTTATAAGTTGAAGTTTATGTATTATAAGTTGGAGTTTATGAAAGTTTATGTTTTATAAGTTGGAGTTTATGTAAGTTTATGTTTTATAAATTGGAGTTTATGTTAAAGGGCGCTCTTCTGCAGCAGAAGAGCGCCTTTTAACTCTGAAATAGTTTATATGTGTTTTTAAAATTATCTTCTTTTTATTCAGCACATTCAATATTAATTTTATTTATATTTGTTATACTTTGATACTATATGGACACTGTTATAAAGTTTATAGTCTATTTTGCAAAATGATTTAAAGTTATTACTTATGATGGGACAGTTAATTGAAAAGTCCCATCATAAGAAATCTTTAAAAAGAAAAAAATGATAAAATCACATATCATTATGATCATTTTTTAGATTGCAAAAAACGCATTATTGGTTTTCAAAATTTTGTTAAAACATATATATATATACATATATATATATATATATATATATATATATATAATATATATATATATATATATATATATATATATATATATATATATATATATATATATATATATATATATATATATATATATATATATATATATATATATACATATATATCAAAAAATTATCTGGCGCTCAACTTAAGAAGAAAAGAAAACAGCGCCTAGAAAGTGATGAGAAACTACAAAATTGTTTCAAGCAGAAGTTGGTAACTAACTCTGCAGAGAAAAAAAACAAATTATTTCAGAGGATATTAGTATTAAAGTTAATAAAAGTTCAACAGATAATGTTTTTCAAACATTTTGAAAAAATGACTTAATTAGATCATAATTTGAAATTATTTGAAGAGGAGATTTTCATTAGCCAAACTCAAGAAGAATTTTGTACAAATAATTAAGAAACAGCAAGAGTGTATGGAAATTTCTGACCGCGCTGAAATAGATCACAATGAACTTCATTCAGAAATATCAGATATTCCACCAACCTTAGGAAAAATTTTTCAATACACGGATCCAGCAACATGGACTAAACTTACGGACAACATAAGAGTCTTTTGATTCGACATTGGCCAGAGCAAGAAAAAAGACAATTTTTCCCATACAAGCTGTGTGATTTTGACCACAGAAAGCAACACATCAGCACAAAATGGTACAAAAAAATTCATCCCAATGGTGAAAAATTTGTTTTGCTATTGGTTGCTGTACAGCAATAAAAAAGATTGAATTTTTTTTTTTGTTGTTTGTAATTTTCAACGGCAAAAACCAACAATTTCTCAGAAATTTCAAAAGGATTTTGTGACTAGGAAAAAACTAAACATAAGAGTTTCTAAACATGAGAACAGCAATGAACATCAAAGATGCTAATCTGATTGAAAAACTCTCAAAAAAAAAAACCTCTGAGAAAAAAAAGACCATGGATTCTGATCTGCAAAGAGTTATCAATGGAGAAATGAAAAAGTGGAGAGACATCTTGAAAGTGATTGTTGATGTAATTTTGTTCTGTGACAGGAACAATCTTGCCCTTCGGAGCACAACAGAAGTCATCGGTCAATAAAACAGTGGCATTTTTCTGAACTTGATTGAGCTAATAAGCAATTATTATTCTTTAGTGGCTGAACACATTGCATCTCTTAAAGCAAAAAAAACTATATTGTTCTACTTTTCTCCTCGAATACAAAATGAGTTGATTGAGTTACTTGGGTAGAAAGTCAGAAATGAAATAATGTCAAACATTAAATTAAAGAAGCTAAATACTCTGAAATGAAATATTGTCAAACATTAAATTAAAGAAGCTAAATACTCTGTTTTGTTTGACTGCACTCCAGATTCCTCCCATAAAGAGCAGATGACCCAAATAATTAGTTATGTCCGCATCAATGATGAAACCTGTACAATTTAGGAAAGCTTTGTTTGACTTCATTGAATGTCACCAAAAAATCGGAAAAAATTTTGCAACAGAGATCACTGAAAAATTAAAGAAAGACGGTTGAATGGCTGTTTGAGTCTATGTCTGCTGTATCCTCCGATTTTGATTTCCTCTGTGGGTTTTCACTATCTAAAAGTTCAGTGGATGAACTTAAGACAAATGCCAAAAACGAATTTAAATCTGCCGTGTAAATCTCAGATTTATACGGCAGATTTAAATTCTTCTGACTTTTAGTCAGAAATGACAAGTTTTAAATATCAAGCTGCTGCAATGATGGACAACTTCGAAAAATCTAGCTTAATTATCGTTTTGCAACTCATGTATAAATATTTATTGACTGATGCTTATCCTAACACGACAATTACTATTCGCATCTTCCTCACCATACCAGTCACAGCTGCTACGTGTAAAAGAAGCTTCAGTAATCTTAAGCTTATAAAAAACTACATGAGATCAACTATGGGCCAAAAACGTTTGTCTAGTCTGGCTATAGTTTTAATTGAACATAAAGTAGTCGACGATATTGATTTTAATGACACCATTAGTGAACTTGCATCCAAAAAAGCTAGAAAAGTGAACTTGAACTGAAATTTGTGTATTCATGACAAATTATAATTTACACTTGATCTTAAATTTTGTGATCGTTTTTTAATTTTAATTTTTTTGGGGGAGGAGGAGGGGCGCAATTTTCCTTTCTTGCCCGAAGCGCAAAGTTGGCTCGGTAGGGCCCTGATTATATGCAAAATCATTTAATTTCTGTTTATTTAAAATAGTCGGATGTCCAGGTTTAGCTCCCATTTTCATTACTTAAGAAAGTCAAACTTGTAACAAACATCTAAGAGTGTCAAAAGTTTACATGCTACTCGCTGCAAATCTCCATTTTTAACAGCTTTAATTGCTGATATCATCGATTCATCATTCCATAAACGGTGTTTTCTGTGTTTGCTTTTCTGTATTTCAATTTGCGTTGAATTTTCTGTTTTTTTTAAGTTTTATATATATATATATATATATATATATATATATATATATATATATATATATATATATATATATATATATATATATATATATATATATATATATATATATATATATATATATATATATATATATACATTTTGTATAACGATCAATTAAACGTTATAAAAAATAAGCAAAAAAGCAAACAAAGTTTTAATATTTACAAAACCAAAATGTTTACATGTAATTAGGAAAACTTTGAAAATACCAAATATTGAGTTTACAGAATATAATATTTATCAAATTTTTAAAAAGTATTCGTAAAAAAGTTAACGAGTCAATATATACTTTAAACTGCATATTTATAAATTATAAATTATAAACATTGAATTTCTACTTTAAAGCAATCAATACATCCCTGAATTATAATTTTTTTTGAAAATTGTTCAAAATAAGGACGCAGATATAAATCAGTTTATCCTAAATAACTATGAACGGAGTACCATAATAATAACAAAAAGTGAGTTTTTTAATTTGTTAAGTCCAGATATAAAAAACAAATTATTATAAAAAAAGTATTAAATATCGTAATTTGATAAGCTAAATAATATTTTTTGTTGTTCTAGAACCCAAAAAAATTTAAAACAGTATATGTACTTGTCAAAATGTGTAAATAAAATAAACTGTAGAAGAAACGACTTAAAAATTCTTCTAGCTTTTTTTTTAAGAAACTTTAAAGAATAATCTCCACAGATCAACAGAAAAAAAAACAAGAAACTTACCATCTGTAAATGAAATCTATTAATGAAACTAAATAAACTACATTATAATTTAAAATAACATATACCTTATTAAAATCAATTCACACTATATTTTTTTATGATATGACCATATTACCACTTATAATGTCTGCAAATTTTATAGTTGCTCATCTCATACTCTACAGCATCATCATCCTTAATCTCATTTAGTTCCCAAATATAACTTCCAATAGCAGCTTTAACAAGAATTTCTTCAATATCCGAATTCGCATTACTTTCTAGTTGTGGAAACATTTCTTTTCGCTGATGCGGCATGCAATTTTTTAATCACCTCCTGTAACCAGTATTTCATTTTGCAGTGCAAGAATTACAGCATTTTTGTCAGCAAGTTGTTGGCATAACATGGCTTTTAGATAAGAGAACTTGTTTTCCGTAAATGTTAGATGTTGATTCAAACAAAAAATTATGTTTTGAAGTTTCTTTAACTGTAAATTTAAATATTTTTCCTTTAATTTTTTCCAAAGATGATGTATAGTTTTCTCCTTGCGAGTAATAACCTGATTTAAATATATAATTCTGCATGACCTTGTATTTGCCTTATCTCTTAACTCTTTTAAATCCTCTTTAAACTTTCTTTTCGTAGAAGCTATTTCATTTGTCAAATTGGTTATTCTCTTTCTCATAATTTTTTTTCTGGGGCTCAACTGATTGGCTCTCAATTTGGATAGTGGTGGTTTTTAAGAAGTAATCATTAAAACAGGACCAGATAAAGAAGATGATTGGTGATCACTATTTACTACAGATAAAATATTGTTGTGTTGAAAAGGTGATGATGAAGAACCCAAAACAGTGTTAATTGAGTTTGCCGTTGACTGCAAGGATTGTGTTGTAAGATATGTTTTTATGTGGTCTACAAAACCTTGTTGCATATATCAATGAAAAGGTTTGAATTTTTCAAAAAATTGCGTGCATATAACTTGTATATATTTACTAGATGCACAATCTGATATGTATTCACTAGTATTCACTAGATGCACAATCTTAGATGTATTCACTAGATGCACAATCTTGGATGTATACACTAGGTGCACAATCTGATTTTGACAAATTTTAAGATTAAAAAGCTTATTTACTAGTTCTTCAGTTTTTTTAAAGATTCGCTGTTTGTTGTAAAGTATAGTACATATCCTTTCTTACATTCAATGTTTAATTGAGCAGCCAATGCAAAGTTACAAGCTAAATAATTTTTGGCTTCACCATAAAATAAACGTCTACTCTTTTTAGAACCCATGATGCACTAAATAAAGCAGATGTAATCATTTATTTAGGTCAGCTACTAATCACAACCACTATATTAAAAAAATTGCTTGAATGTACATGAGAAAAAAAATAGCTATTTGAAATATTTAATAAAATACATTAAAAGTATGATATTATTTCTACTTAATATGTTCATAAAGTAACTTATCTGGTAATAGGTTCATAAAATAACATGTACCAATTAAGTAGACATTTTAATAACATTTTTTAAATGTACGTACATTATAAGTATATTATTAATAATCTCCATTTATCTGTTTTATAAGCATTTTCTACTAGAATTATAGGTATATATATAGATATTATCATTAAATGACTTTTACCAATTTCCACTTAATTTATAAAGTATCGTAAGGTAACTTTATAAATTAGACGGACATTGGTATTAATACTAGTAAAATAAAATTAGATTTTTCAACAAATTATTATTGCACAACACTTTTAAAAAAATCGATATGAAAACTCAACATATTTTTAAAATGAAAAGTCAATAATACTAAATGCTCATAACTGTAACACACTCACCCCCCGAGCGAAAAAAACAACCATAAAACAAACTTTAAACCTTCTACTTTTATAATAAAGTCAAAGTTGATATAAGATTCTAAAAAATAAAGTAACAAAACTCATCCAAGCACATAGAAAAAATACAAATCAGTTAGCATGTATTTAATCAGTTTAGTAGAAATAATGTTTTAACAAACTAATGTTTTTTGCTTCTGATTCTTTTATCTCTTGGACTAATACATGATAATTTCCATTCGAAAACTTTCGATAAGAACCAAACCGTGCTTCTAAATAGTTTGTTTGAAATTTTCCTGTCAACACATAGAAAAAATGCAAATTAGTTAGCATGTATTTAATGAGTTCAATAAAAGTTATCTAGTGTATTTTCAAGCAAAAATGGTTTGCTTAGTTAGCCAGCCATGTCTACTTTTTTGTTAAAAATTTTCCTATCCTTGAATTAAAAAAAAAAAACTTTTTTTTTAAAATAAAAAAGTTTAAAGTCATTGGTAGGATTACAATTATTATCTTGCTTACAAATTCCTTTACTAGGAGACATAATATTTTCCGGAGTTTTATAATTAAAGAAATAAACTCATGAGTTCCTGTCAGAGTTGTTAGTCCTTGGCCTTGCCTTTGCTTTAAGGCTGAAAATTAAGGCCTTGGCTTTGAAATCGTTGGCCTTGGTCTTGAAAATTTTAAAGCTAATTTAACATTTTGTCTTTCATTAGTGGTCAGGTTAAGAGTTTGAAGTTTGAAGTTGAAGCCAAGTTTGAAGTTTGAAGTTGAAGCCAAGTTTGAAGTTTGAAGTTGAAGCCAAGTTTGAAGCAAATTTAACAGTATTATCTTTTTCAACATTGTGCAACTGTCCTGTTTATTGTTTAACTGTTAATTCTAAATGTAATGCATGCAAAATGCATGCATTATATTTAGAATTATCAGTAAAAACAGGATAAAGAAATAATGATTGTTGTCAAGTTGTCTCAGCCAGTTAATGCGAATACATTTCAATAGATGTGCACTATTAAAGAGAAAAACAGTTTTCTTGCTGAAACATAAGAATATTGAATAAATTACTTAAAATCATCACTACTAAAGGCAATAAACATGTTTCAATTAATCTGACTAATATCTTAAATTAAAGAAAGAACTTTGTAACCACAATTTTTTATCATTTCAAACACTTTTATAGTATTTCTTTTAAATGCGGTAGTGGTGTAGTGGTAGAGCGCTCGCTTCATAAACGAGTGGTTCCGAGTTCGATCCCCACCACGTCCCTGGTAGTACCGCGCTCAACTCGTTTCTCTGCGCAGCGGCCTTGTTCGTCAAGGTTCGTGTTTCGGAGTTATAGAGTTGAGAGAGGGTTATAGCCACAAAATAAGTAGCCTCCTCGTCTGTAGTGGCCTTCTCGGCCTTGAGGAGGTGAAGTATAATAAAAAAAAAAAAAAAAAAAAAAAAATAGATAACAGTCATATTTTTTACTGAAACAACATCTTTGAATGATACTGAGCAATATCTTTGTATGATGATATAAAGAATTTATAAATGTTTACACTGTGACATGCATTTTAGATAGCCATTCCAGACAATTTATAATTCAAATAAGCATATAAAATTTATGTTTTATATGCTTATTTAAAAAATAAATTTTATATTTTAAATAAGCATATAAAATATAAATTTTTTATGCTTATTTAAAATATAAAATTTATATTTTAAATAAGCATATAATAAGAATGATCCCTCATTTTTTAAGTCAAATTAAGCAAAGAGCTTAACTTGACTTAAAAAATGAGGGATCATTCAGCCTTTGAAGTTGAGCGGATCAAAAGTTATTGAATCTTTTGTAGTGAAAAAATGGATGATTTTTTGATGAAAGGTATTGGGCTTAAGTATGGAAAATTTGCAGTGTTATGGCACCAAAAAAGACAGTATTTTTGGATCATATTGACTTTTGAATAACTTTTGAACCGTTATCACGTTAGACTTTAGAGATTCAAAAACTATAAGAAAATAAAAAACAAAAAAATATTTTTTTAATTCTGTCGGGATTGTCCAGAATCGTCTATTTTACAGACTAAGGGTTTTTACTTATTTACTTAGCTTTGGTGTCATATTGACTCTTGAATAACTTTTGAACCATTATTACATTTGACTTAAAATTTTCCATAGTAATTCCACAAGCATAAAAAAATAAAATACCAAAAATATTAAATTTAATGTATCGAGATTACCCAGAATAATCTATTTTACAGACTGAGGGTTTTACCTAACTTAATTAGTTTTGGTGTCATATTGACTTTTGCATAACTTTTGAACCATTATTGAATTTGACTTGTTATTTTCCCTAGCGATCCACTAACTATTAGAAAATAAAATACCAAACTTTTTTTTCAATCTGACAAGATCGACCAGAAACATCTATTTTACAGACTGAGGATTTTCACTTATTTACTTAGTTTTGGTAAACAAAATTTGGGGTTGTATTGTAATTAAAACATGCAAATATGAATAAAGGAATCATGCAATCCAAATAGTACATCATTTTAAAATTATTTTATAATTTACAGACCGGTTAGTAAATTACTCTAAAAGGAGTGCACAAACTAATTGGGCATATTGACTTTGAATATATTTGATATTTTTAAAACGTTATTACATTAGACTAAAAGTTTTTCATAGTAATTCAATTTTTTTTTTAATCTGACAAGATTTACCAGAAAAATCTATTTTACAGACTGAAGGTTTTCACTTATTTACTTAGTTTTGGATAACAAAATTTGGGGTTATATTGTAATTATAACATGCAAATATGAATAAAGGAATTATGGAATCCAAATAGTACCTAATTTTGAAACTATTGTATAATTTACAGACCGGTCAGTAAATTACTCTAAAAGGGCTGCTCAAACCAATTGGGCATATCGACTTTGAATATATTTGATATTTTGAACCATTATTACATTATACTCAATATTATACTTATACTAAAAATTACTCACAGCAAATAAATGTCCTGAAATTTGGAGTATTTACAACAGCAATAGGCAGGTATAACAGCAGAATCTCTACCCTAAAATGTTACAAAAATATTATTAGAAACAATGATACACAATGTGTTAAAAATATTTTGTTCACTTGTTTAAGAATTAAAAAAATTTAAACTAAATAAGTATAATATAAGAAACTCACTCTTTGAGATATGTTTATGTGAACTATTGACAACGCCCAAGATAAAATAATGTAAAAAACATAAAAAAATGTTTTTATTCTAAAATTTATTTCTTGGCTTTTAGTGAATGATTAGAAGTAACAAGTTTCAGTAACGAAACAAACTAATAATCATTTTTAACAATAGACACCATCGAGAAGGTGAGACAAGTTGTCTATCAACACAAAACATCACAACAATAACATCACAATAACAAAACATACAGACCCTATGGCACTAAACGCTTCTAAATCGCAATGATATTGATATTACTATACTGATGAATAGCAACACAGTTACTCTGTCTTCTAATTTACATCATGTTGGATTATCTCTTTGCACCTCTCATAAAAACCTTATCATTATCGTTTTAGTGTCCTTGTTTCCGTGCTCTACATGCCCAAACCACCCCAATCTTCCCTGACGCACCCTATCAGATACACTCACTTTGCCTAATCATTTTCTTAAACCATCACTACTTTGAAATGCTTGTATACAAAGCATTTCAAAGTTAGTATTTGTATATTATATTACAAGTGCTTCAAAAATTCATAATCATCTAGTTTTTTTCCTGAAACATCAGTTATTTGGAATTTACTCCATTCATCTTGTTTTCCTGATTTAAATAATATGCAATCTTTCAAGTTGTTTGTTAATTGTTATCTTGCTATATAAACTTCATCTTGCTCTTCCAGTAATTTCCAACTCTAAAAGTGATTGCTGGTAGCCTTATAAAAAAAGATGTAAAATAAAAAAATTAAGATATATATAAAAAAAAATTTTCAGGAAACATAACATTAGATTTTTTCAGCTCAGTTTTCTCTTTTAATGATGCTTTTTCTGATATTGTTGGTTTGTTACCTTCTGATGCTAGTTCTACCCCGATTTTTATCTACAACAGTGAAATTGTTCTAAACCAGGGTATTGTTTTTGTATCTTCTGGTTTAAACTTGCGAATCACTAATGATAATTTTGTGTGCTCTGTTACTTCAAATTCTATTGTATACATCTCTTTAGGAAATTGTTCTAATAGTTTTCTTCATGAAACACAAGTTAATGAAGAGAATCTTTCAGTTTCCAATATGGATAAAAAAAACTCTTTATATTATCTGATGATTTAACCTATCAAATAAAGAATAATAGAATAATATAAGTAGGTGTAAAACTAGCATCAGAAGGTAACAAACCAACAACATCATTAAATGAAATATTCAAAGAGAAAACAGAGTTTAAAAAATACATTGTTAAAAAAATTTTTTGGCACGATTTAATTTTGCAATGAAATCTTTTGACTTTTTAAGGCACTTGATAAGCATAATTCTAGATTTAGGAAACTGAAACAAGGATGTAAAAAATAATGTAAGCTGTGGCTATGCCAAGTTAAATTTATCTTTTTCTTAACAAATTTGAAAGAAATAACTATTGGTTAAAACCAAATCTGGATTTTTGAGAGATACAATGCTGCTATTAATATTTAGATAATCCAAGACAGTGTTGGATGCTAAAATTAAAAGTAAAATTAACTTAAGTGACAACAAAGAAAAATAAGAGGTGGATCATTATACTTTGTCAAAGTGTTTGGTGGATCATTACACTTTGCCAAAGTATTTGGACCAAAGTCTTTGGATTTAATAAATAGAATTATTAAAATCAAAAAAAATGTGTGCTACAGTATTCCTAATTTAAAATTTTGACTTACTTTCTTGAGTTATAGATGGAGCAACCATTTTTTCAGGACTATTGTTAATACCAACACCTAAAATAAGGGAATTAAAGTAAGTATTACTAGAGTTCATTATACTTTAACCAACAAACAAAAATAGATAAATAAATGTAAAAAGAATTTTAAAATTTTTTACTCAAGTCTATTTTTGTGAGCTTTAGTTCAATTACTATTTTTAGGTTTTTGTTTTGAAAAAAACAGTTTAAAGGAAACAGTTAAGGGAAACCTGTAGTTTAAATAGTAAAAATCAAGCTTTTAGCTTTCTTGCACAATGCAGAGCCTGGGAAGAAGTAAAATACTTATTTTCATTTGATTAAAATTTTACGACTTATACTTTCACTTTCAATTTAATTTTTATAATTTAGCCGAAACAAACGCAAAAATCAAAACAAATAACGTCATAAAATACGCGAGGAAAAGCATATATATTCACATAATTTTTATATGCAATTCCTAAGTACCAATTCTTTAGGTAAACTTAAATAAGTACTTGTTTTAAATAGAGGAAAGGTTAAACTCACCATTTCCACCTGGACGTTTTTCAATAACACTTTTTTTTTTTCATATAAATCAACCTTGAAGTTTTTAAACGCTGAGAACTAAAATTTTTTGTATAAAAGTTAAAAAACGTCCAGGTTCCATTAGATTTCTCGTCTTTTTCCTAATAAATATAAAAAATTTTATAAAAATTAGATGTGTTTAAGTTCTAAGGAATCCATACCTTCAAAAGCTTCGTTTTAAAAAAACGTTCCCGCGGCAAGTTTTTTTATGAAAAGTGGTCTTAAGATATGGGCAATATATAAATGAAGCCACACAAAACTTAGTACTTTCTATATATGGTTGGAAAGAGATTGAGTAACACTAACTGATGCAAAAAATCTCAAGGCGCTTGCTTAATTATACAAAAAAGATATGAGAGCAAAGTTTATAAAAATTAAGTGTTTTTTGTCAAACGTCAAATGTTTTTTGTTAAGCCGTGGAATCGCTTTTTTAGATAAAAACTAAAAGCCAGAGTATCAGGACTATATCGAGGTTGATAAATCAATAGTATTTTATTTGTCCACATAAATATACTAAACATTTATGAACATCTGTAGAATATTCATCACTGTCTTTAATCTGTTTACATAGATTGTTTAAATTACATTGAATTGTTAAAACATAATTTTAACTGGACATAACGTTTTTATTACCAGAAAAAATTTGTGTTAAAATAGTGGACAATTGAGTCAAATAAGAAAGTTTACATTCATCGTTAAGTACCTTAGCCACCAAACTGCTGTCTATCTTCAAATTACAAGTAAACACTCCAACAAGTAGGTTATTGTAATTATAAATTTTATTGATAAATAAAAAGAAAAATAAACTTATCAAAACAATTAAAATAAATCATATTGAAAATATATATTTTTACGTTAAAATTTTTATTTAGTACCATATGGGGACAATCTTTGGTGCCTCAACAGATTTTACCTGACGTTACTAAATAGGGTTGGAGGAAAGTAAATAACGCAATGATACTTTTTTGGATGACTCTACGTGAGGCATTAAAATAATGCATTGAATTGATAAAATATGGACACAAAAAAGGTTGCGGAAAACAATACAAATGCAAACGTTCAGGGTTAAGCTGCACAGAGTTATGCAATTGTTCTCGTCAGTGTTTAGAAGAAATTTGAATAACCCTCAAAAAATTAGTTTTATTAAAATCTTCATCCGTAGGATAAATTTGAAATCTATTCTCTTATCCACCTTTTTTTATCCCTTGTTTTATATCTTTAGCCTTATTCTACTATATAATATGATATAGTTGTTTACTTGAAGTAGATTCTCCTTTAAATTTAGCTTTTAACTTAACCTTATATCGTCAGTTTTGAAGATTATATATTTTTTTACCGTCAACATGGAGTCCCCCCTGGACCAAAAAAATATATTTAGAATAGGGGCGCTTTTTTTTTTTTTAATTATTTTTGTTCATAGACAAGTTTCTGAAAGTTTTAAGTTGGTATCTCGATTTAGACTATTTAAACTTATTGTTCTCACTATATAAAATGAAGTTCTTTAAGTCCATTTCCTTAAAAATTAAAGAATTAATAACTCAAAAACTAAGACATCTACAAGTGGGGTCATTTTCTAAATCATTTTGTATAGTTATCACCAACAGTTTTGCCAAGTTTCATGCTGGTATCACAGTTTCAACTATTTTTATCCTTATAGCCCCCACTATAAGTCTGAACGACCGTGATCAATTTTATTATGCAGTATATGCAGTCAAGAAAAAAATAGATTATTAAATAAAAGTATGAAAGGGGGAACTAGCTCAATACTAAAACTTTGCCAAATATGCTTCTGTGAAATTGCTTAAGGTAAACCCTACAAATGCTCACCATTTAAAGCTAGCACAAATCTTTCTAAGGGCATTTCTAAAATTTCCAAAAAAGTAAAGGAACAGCTTTTTCTCTACTTAAAGCAAGGCCAGACAACGGAGGGGTGGGGGTGGATGGGGGACAGGAAGGCTCCTATTAATGGTGGCCCCTCATCGGGGGTCAGGGGGCAAACTATGAACATTTTTGGGGTACTCAGATAGTAAACTTAAACGTTAAATTTCTGAGCTGTGACTAAGGGCTAAAATATTGTTAAATAAAAAATAGCTATGATATATATTCTTAAAATAACAGTTTATCTTATGATAAACTATTATTCTTAAAATAAGTTGTTTTTAAATAATTTTAAGATAAACTCTATATTAGGAAATGGGTTTTTTTACCCAACAATATATTCATAAATTGAATTACTATATAAAATTGTAGGGTCATGGAGGAAAGTATGCTTGTGTATGGTGTGAATGCTCTTCTGAACTATTTTCTGGAGAGTTAAAAGCGTTTCAATCTTTGAATGATTATTATGAACTGAATTTGTTTGCCAAATCTCTGATGAAATAAATGAAGGTATAAATAAATAAGTATATTGTAAATATTTTCAAAATATATCATTCATCACAAACTTATCATTTTTAAAATAATAAAAAATATTACTTATATATATTTAGAATGTCATTAATCCTTGTTTGCTCAAGATAGAAGACAAATCTCTAAGTATAATAAAAGAAGTTCCATTACCAGAACTTCACCTTCTGATGGGATTTGTTAACCATGTGACAGAATTTATAATGCAGCTTTGGTCTGGATTTATAGATTGGTTCAAGAGAATTGGGTGCCTTTGAAAAGATTACTATTGAGGAACATTTGAAGGGAACACGTGTAGAGAGATACTTAAAAGTTGCAACAAACATAAGCTGATAATTCCTATTAAACTGTATCGCCTCTTGAAAAAAAGGAGTAAGTTTAATAAGGTTGTTCATGGTGTCTTTAGCTATAAACTTGACCCAATCTATTCAGGTTTAATTGAAAGTTTTACACAAAGTTATAAAGATGCGCAAGACTAATGCAGAGAGGTAATCTCTGTATTCCTTAATCTTTGTATTTGAAACGAGTTGGGCAGTTTAACAAGCAGACATCTGAATCTTACCATTCTAAGATGAAAAGTGTAAGGTTTGGCATTATTCAAAGTTTGGCATTACAGTAAAAAACATAAGGAAAGAAGCAAAAGAATTGCTGAAGTGTTCAGTTCAAATAATTTAAAAGTTATTAAGCATACATCAATTGTTCATCAAAACATTGTTGAAATCTTAAGTTAAAAACATTTGTAAATTCTTTCAAAAAGACAATAAAAATAAAATTAGTATAAACGATTTTAAAATATATTATTTAGTATTTAATATATTATTATTGTTTATGTGTTAGGCAAGTATGCATACAACACTACTATTCTACTAAATTGCTTACATACTATTAATATGTTTTACTTTACTAAGCATACTGTTTCTAAACTAATTTCAAGCGTATTTAATTTTTTTTCGCTAACTTAAAGCAGTCTAATGATGCTGATGTATAAATACAAAGTTAAAAAAGCATAAAAAGTTGAAATATAAAGTTATTTTATGTTAACTTTACTATTTGTTCAGTATATTTAGTTTTTTTAAATACAAAAAAATGACTTTTTTGCAAATTTTCGATGTCAGTTTTCTAAAAATGTGATACCTCCCAGGTTTTTCTATATATGGAAATGAATTTTCCAGATGCCCCAGGTACTATAATTATTAACATTTTTGGGGTACTCCAATAGTAAACCTAAACCTTAAATTTCTGAGCTGTGTAGTCGACTTAAATTTTACGGAATTTTATTACTCGGAAGAAAAACATTTTACGGAATGACTTTTGTAAATGCGCTGTTTTTATAAGAATGTTTTTTTTTCTATCATGGAGTTGCAGTTGTCTAAAAGCTTTAATTTAATGATAAAAAATTAATAGTGTAATAAAAAAATGTAATTTGTCAATCGTAGCATGGTAATTGTTCATCCTTCCAGTTAAATTGGTAAAGGTTTTTACTCTGTTTAATATCACTGGTGTAAAGATCGTAAATAAATGTGTTTGTTTTAAAAAATGGTAATGAGTACATTATTATACCACTTGCAAATGATATATTCAAGGGTTGACTCTTATTGACTGCGTAATGAGTCAATCATTTTAATGTAATAATAATTATGTTTTTATGTCATAGTAGATTTTATATTGTAAATATTTAAATATATTAATACTTAAACAATTTGAATTGTGTTTAACATAGTAAGTTAAAGGGCGGACCTGTAAACGGCGCACTCCTAACTCGGTGAAGTTTGTCAATTCTCGGAACGATAATTCTCGGTGTTTGCATTTTGGTATTTTACAGAACGGGCGCTAAAATTTTACGTTATTGCGCGCCATAATGATAAAGTCGAAAATTATAAAACTAAAACTTTACGTAAATGCATTTTAATAAAAATTTAACATTTTACAAAAAAAATTAAAATTTTACAAGTTATCAACATTGAATATTATACATAGAAATATTAGATTAAATAGATCTTCTAAAGGTATTTTCTCTTCTTAACATATCTTCTTACCTTGGCTTATCTTCTTATAACCGATCTTTTAAGGGTATCTTCTTGTACCTTCTCTTCTTAACATATCTTTTTGTTTTGTGGCTTATCTTCTTTTAGTTTTTGCAACTTAAATTTTGCATTGTACATAAAAAATAAAACAAATTCAATATAAATATTATGAAACATTTTCAATGTAAACATTATATTATAATACTTATTTTACATTACATTACAGAGAATACCTTTCATTAATATGCTTTAAAAATAAAGAGAAATTTTCCCAAACATTTTCGTTATAAAACTCATAATGTTCTCTAAACTTCGTTTAGCCTAGATCACTTTAAATCACCCTGTGACCAAAAAACATAATTTGACCTTCGTTTCATTCGCAACCAAAACGACTCAACATGATTTGTTGCCGCTCCAGTGTCAGGATCAACAAAGTTTGTTGTATGGTTTACGGTGAAATGATTGTAACCTAAGTTATTTAAATTAGCATTTGGATCTTAGTGTATTATTGATCCAGGTGAAACCCATTGTTGAACTATTGGCACTAATATCTGAGCTGTTCAATCCTCTACCTTTTTTAAATATGCTTTCTTACTAGTTACATCAAATGCCCCAAAAATCCAAGAATCGAAAAAAAAAATTAATTGAAGTATCAGACTTACACTTAAAGATGTAGAGCTTTCAAAAAATCCTGCTCGAATTGATTTCGGCGAAGGTGTATTTGATTCACGGGTTTAGAGAGGGGCGGCATTTCTTAGTTAATTTCAATTAAAAAACGGCTAAAATAAATCATCGTTTTAATCACACGTGAATCAAATACACCTCCACCTTGACTTCGTTTTGACCACATAAACAAAGATTTTGAAGTGGCAGTAGCCTTTTTTGTTGCAAAAAATTAACCAATTTTTCTTCTTCGATACTTTCAATAAACTCAGCTAAAGGTGTCATCATACTTATTTTGAAGGCGGTAAAAAATGGGCTAAGGAAGCGCGAATTGAAAACTTTAATGTTACATTTTAATTCGTTAATATTAGCCAATCATAAAACGGCAAAGTTATCGTTTCGAACTTTACCGAGTTCGTATTAATTTATTATTGTATTATTGTAATTGATAATTTTAACATAATTAACAATAACTAAAAAAAGATAATATTTGTTATATTGATTATAAAGATATATTTATTATAATTGAAACAGTATTGTTGAGAAAATTATTAATGAGAAAAAATTTTGCTAACTTATTTTCTACTAATTTATATATATATATATATATATATATATATATAATATATATATATATATATATATATATATATATATATATATATATATATTTATATATATATATATATATATATATATATATATATATATATATATATATATATATATATATATATATATATATATATATATATATATATATATATATATATATATATATATATATATATATATATATATATATATATATATGAATAGTTTTGCAATGTGCGACAACTTATGACGGCCTGAAAGAAGCTTTAAAGTTTGTTTATGAAATGAAAATGAAAAAAAATTCAATAAATTTTATACAAACTTATTTCAAACCGGTCCGTGGCTTTAATAGACACTGTCTGCCTCCAGTTTATGTAAATATAAAATATAATACTTTGTTTATAGATATGTTTATATCTTCTGTTTACTTAGTTTTTTATGATTTTTTTTTTAAGAAACTATTATCCAAATTTTTTTTAATCCACTTCTTACAGCTTCTAAAGACTTAAATTTTGATACAGATTTTTGTTCTGATTCAATGGTAATATTACCATTGAATCTAACCTGTCCTGTTATTTGGTGTCAAATGAAATAAATCATGCAGTCGTATAAGATGCCAACAACATAATAAAAGTATTTAAACATAAATACTTTTGGAAATATAATTCAAAAGAAAAATATTTAAAAAAACCTTGTGAATATGCAACTTCTACTTACCTCTCTAAAAATTTAAGATTTTAAACCAATAAATTTCACAAATTACTTTTTTTCCACAAAGAAAAGCCTTGAAATGTTTGTTATCTCTCTCTCTCTCTCTCTCTCTCTCTCTCTCTCTCTCTCTCTCTCTCTCTATATATATATATATATATATATATATATATATATATATATATATATATATATATATATATATATATATATATATATATATATATATATATATATATATATATATATATATATATATATATATATATATATATATATATATATATATATATATATATATATATATATATATATATATATATATATTTATATATATATTTCTAAAGAAACCATATAAAAGAAAAACCTTACTTTGTTTCTTCATTAAATCACAACTCATTTACTCCAAGATAATATTAGCTAACCCCGTTGTTTCAAAAATTACTTTTAATGAAATACTACTTATAAAAACTATAAATATATATAAACAAAATTTATGGGTATGCAACATAACAAAAACATCGTACCTTGTTTATTGACAATGAAGTTTCTTGAGATACCTTATACAAAAAATATCTTACGTTATTTATCCAATAAATCACAACTCGTGGACTCCACGATAACATTAGATAAACCTGTTTTTTTTTTTTTTTAACTCTCTGAATAAAATATTACAAATGAAAACTATAAATATATATCAATAAAGTGTCTTGGGTTACCATAATAGAAAAATATCTTACGTTGTATATCCAACAAATAATCTTATTGACTCTATAACATAAGATAACCATGTGGTTCCAAAAAAGATTCTCAATTAAATACATATAAAAATTTAATAATTAAACTAATTATTAAATATTAAATAAGGCTTAAAAGCAAATAAAGATATAAATCAATCATTTTATTTCACATTATAGAAAATACAAATTTAGGATCAGTAACAAACAATTATGTAACTGACAAAATCGTGACGACCTACAAATATTCACCATAAATTTGAAACAATATATAAACCAAATAGCAAATTAAAAGTAAAAAAAACAAATAAATAATAATAATAATACAGTAATAATAATTATAATAATAACAGTAATGGCTAACAAAAGTAAACAATAAAAATAACAATGTTAATTATAAATATATAATAATAGCCAAACATTAACAATAAGTATATAAGTACTATCAGTAATAACTAACAACAGTAACAATAAGAATAACAATGTTAACTAAAAAAAATGAAAATAAAACAATAACAATAGATTTATTATATATAAGAATGACAAAATTGACAGAAAATATAAGACAACAATGACAGAAGATATAAATATCTTCTGCAGAAGACATTTATATAAATGTTAATATTAATAATGATAAGATAACAATGACAGAATATATAATTGTATATTCTGTCATTGTTATCTTAATAAGATTCTTATCATTATTAATATTAAAAAGAAAATGTTTTGACAATGACCGATCTGTCATTGTTAAAACATTTTCTTTTCATTTATTTACAGCTATTAAGTTAACAAAAAATAAGAAATACGAATATAGATAAATAGCAAATAGTAAATGTTATTTACTATTCACATTATTATAAGTAAACGTGATGCTTATCCTTTTTAAACCTTTTTTAAAATGTTATAAAGTTGCACATGCGCAAAGGAAAAACTTTTATTTTATCACAAAAATGGATTAAGCCTGGCGCAAGATCGGCAAGATCGGCAAAGTTGGCCGATCGTAAAACAAGCATGGCCAACCATTGGTTAATGACTGGCATCACTGGCGCAATGGCGCCGGCCATTAACCAATGAATTCCATGCATGGACCATGCATGACAAGTTTACTGGGATGTTTTATTTTATTGCAACAGTTTAGATAGTTTGTTAAGTAATTTTTTATCTATAAAATATTTCGATATTTTAGGCACAACGTAACCAGAACACTGCTGTCAACTTAGCTGTAGAGTCCCTGCCATCGCTAAAAACTCATTTTTTTTTTTTTTTACACAGGTATTTTTTAATTATGCCAATGTTGTTGGAGGTTAAAAACAATAAATTTTATAGAAACTAATTTCAACCCAGTCTATGGCTTAAATAAACAACGAATGCTTCCGGTTTATGTACATATAAAATGCAAAACTGTGTTTATATCTTATTATGTTTAGCTTTTTATGATTTTAAATTTTTTTAAAGAATTTATTATCCAATTTTTTTTTAATTCATCCACTTTGCACAGCTTCTGAAGACTCAAATTTTGATACCGATTTTTGTTCTAAGTCTTTTTATTCTATTTTTGTTCTGGTAATGTTTCATTTATTGCAACAGTTTAGACAGTTTTTTATCCGTAAAATATTTTAATATTTTAGGCTCAGCATACCCAGGATATACTGCTGTTAAATCTGCTTTAAAGCCCTTCCACCATTAAAAACTAATTATGCCACTGTTATTTAAATGATTTTTTAAAATAATGCATCAATTTTCTACACATTTTTAGAGTACAAAAGAAACAAATATCCAAACATCATCAAGTGTATGTAATGTAATTTTATAAACAGATGATTCTGCTATAATTTTTTAAATGATAAGTTTTTGATACAGTTTTTATTGTTTTAGTGTTGCTCTTCAATAACTACAAGTTGTCAAGTTAATGTATGTTTTCTTTTTTTTTTCTAAATCTTAAAGGTAAATTAAACAACTAATAAATAAATAACTAAAATAAATATATTTAATTTTGCTTTACACTAGTTTTATTGCATTAGAACATTACTTATTTTCAATTAGTTGTTTATGATAATTTCTTTTATTAGCGGCACTTTCTTTCATAACAGGTCACTTTCTTATAAGTGTTAAGAGTTCACATTTTTTTTGAACTGAATTATATTCAATTTAAGTTATGAAGCCTTGAACAAAGGCAGGGAAAGTGCGAAGAAAGTTTTTGTAATGATTCTGTTAGTCAGAATATCAGCCAAATCCCATTTTTCAATTCTGCACTGCAAAGCCAGCTCCCATTTTTCAATTCTGTACTGCAATGTTCTGAAGTTAAAAAGCACCCAAAGAATATGGTATGTTTTTATTAATTTCTGAATATGCAAGTAGCCATTAACAGTTGATTTTGGAATGTAATAATAGTTATATAATGCATTTCTAAACTTTTTTAGTTGTCATAGATGATGCTTAAAGGAGGGTTGACTTGCTATGACCATTTTTCAAGAGTGCCTAATAAGTTGCTGATACATGACTTGCAAAAAAAATCAACAGGCCCGGAACACATGGCAAACTTTTTTGACCATCTGGAAAATCTGCTTAAAAGTGAGTGAAATTTAGAGCTACTTCAAATAATTATTGATATTAAATTTTAAATAGCAGTCTTGTAAGTAACCCATTTGACTAACAATCACTGTTTGAAACAATAAAATGAAGTAATGAAAGATGTTAATCTATTGTTATTAACAATTTACTTATATTTTCTACGCATATTTATATTGTCGATGTGATTATATCTAACAGTCTCTTAAATAAATAGTAATTATGATAATAATTACTATTTATTTAATAATTACTAGAAGTAAAGAGGACAACAAAGATGATAACGCTCCTCGATAAAAGAAGCGAAAGGCATTTTTTCATAAATAACATCTTGTATTTTGAATAGCATTAAAATGTAAATAATTTGTTATATATATAATAGTTTATGTAATATGAATTGTAATAATAAATATATCTAAAAAATATTTTTTATATTTTATAAAAAAAAAAGAATTTAAAAAAACAACTACGCTTTACTACTCATTTTTTGAGTGGTAACGCGTGCTTTTTTTTTTTTTTTTTTGTTTTTTTTTTTTTAGTCGCTTAAGAGCTAGCCTTTAAAGAACCCTTATAATCCGCGCGGACATTTTTGCAAGGGTCCATTAAGGGACCCTTAATTTTTTTTAAGGCGAATAGTGTTTGTCGAGTAACTTGCAGTTCATAGTATTTCTCGAGTAACCTTCAGTTCATATTATTTGTTGAGTAACTTGCAGTTAATAGTATTTGTCAAAAAACGTTCCATTTTTTGTATTAAAATGGAAAATTTTTAAAAATGTATAAATGTTTGATACGACAATTGTATTTAAGTTGTAGGAGTTGGTATTTAAAAATTAAGCTGATTATTGTACGTGATAAATACCATTTGATTAACTGATATTTTGCTATTCTATAGCGTTTCTTTTGTTTTTTTTTTCCTTATTAAATCATTGTAAAAAATTGAATATTCTTAAATTAAAAAAATGTTTTACAAAAACGTCTTTTAAAAAGTTACTAAAAACTTAAAAAATTTTGTTCTTGAACTTTCGAAAAACTTTTGTTGAAAATAGCAGCTAATAATTTAAAATTACCTTAAAAGTTTTGATCTGATTGGTTTATACCGTCATAAAAGGTATTATTTTAAATTTTTACTACATATACTTATTGATACAAAAAAGAATTAAAAAAAAATACGTGCATTATGGTTTTATTTATTTATAGATTTTAACAATTTAAGTATTAACTGATACAATGCGTTTAGATGTAGCATTTATATATATAATATTATATATATATGTATATATATATATATATATATATATATATATATATATATACATATATATATATATATATATATATATATATATATATATATATATATATATATATATATATATATATATATATATATATATATATATATATATATATATATGTATATATATATACATTTATACATATATATATATATATATATATATATATATATATATATATATATATATATATATACATATATATATATATATATATATATATATATATATATATATATATATATATATATATATATATATATATATATATATATACAGGGCTGCCGCGAGGGGAGGGTCAATGGGTACTTTTTACCTGGGCGCAGGATCAGAAGGGGCGCACAAATGAAAAATATGGAGTGGTGACATCAATGCAGTTAAAAAATGCCACTAAAACAATCCATCGAGACTATTACATTAAGTGGAAAACAGCGCTAAAAGGGAAACCAGTGCAAGATTGATTCAAGTTTATAAAAATCGATAATGAGGCAGCAGGCAGAATAAAATTGTAAAGTGCATCTTAGATATAACTCTCTTCTTAGCATCACGCTTTAGAGGTATATTAGTGAAGGCTAACTATTATATTTATATTTGTCATAATTTATTTTATTTAATTAAACAGAAAGTCATGGTTTATATGTGTAAACATGTATTATTACATGTATGTATTAAAGTCGTCGTTTTAGACTCTTCAAAAATGATCAATGATGATGATAACGGCATGTTTCTTGCAACTCTAGAGCTACTCGCAAAGCACAACAAGACCCTTTAGTTACATTAGAAAGAGGTTTCCTGGTGTCAACATGAAGGTAAACAAATTATTGTGCATATTTTGGGTTGGAGTTCTCAAAACGAATTTATAAAAAAGTGCGGAAGAATCGTCCACGGTGCCATCATTAATGATGCGCATATAGTAATTTACTATTTTATTTTTGTCGACGGAACGCCTGACATCTCTTATACTGACCAAATTGCATTTGTTCTTCGTTTTGTCTACAACGGTATTGATAAAAGACAGGTAGTTAAGGAGCGCTTTCTTAAGGTCGAAAATCTTAAACAAAAGAAAGTTGTGGATATTGCCAAGATAACGAGAGATTTCTTGGGTCATAATGACATCAATCTGAAGAACTGTTGAGGTCAAGGGTATAACAACGGTGCTAACATGTCTGGTGTGTACAAAGGAGTAAAAGCGATCATTCCGTCAGAGAAATTCTGAAGCTTTCTACATGCTATGCAGCGCTCATAACCTTAACCAAGCTGTTGTTCATTCTCTTTAATCTTCTGCAGAAAGGAAGCACTATTTTAGCCGGATTCAGTTACTCTACAATCTTTTTATTGGAAGCCCTATAGAATGTCAAATCTTGACTAAGAGAACTGGTTTGTCTCGTCATTAAAACTCACAAAACCGATGGAGGGCAAGAGACTTTGAAGCCGTTGGTTAAGCAACATAGAGAAATTACTTTTTCTTTGCAGAAACTTCAGGAACTTGATTTAACTGCTGATCTATTGAATGACGTAAAATCTTTGGAGAAATAGTTTTATTCATTTGAGTTTATTATCATAACAACCTTCTGGTTCGAAGCGCGCCAAGCAATTGTCAGCGTGTCATTTCAATTAGGAAACATTACTTTAGATGAAGAGATGAAGCTTATTAGGGTTCCTATCGAGGATCTTATGAATGAGATATTCTTGGCCCGAATTAATTAATGAAGCACATTTAGTTATCTCCGGTCTAGCTAGTTATGGGTTTTAGTCAAAGTTAGTTCAAAAAAGGACAAGGAAGAGGAAAGCCTTTTACAAAGAAGCAAGGAATTTCTAAGAAAACAAAGCAAGTTCATTTCTAAGAAAACGATGAAAAGTAGTTTGAGGTGAACGTATACCCGTTTTTCAAAACACCTTTAGATGCTTTTTACGTATTTCGAGAAAAACGCAATTAAAAATTATTTTTAAAGAACTTTGAAAAAGTTTATACAAATTATAATTTTCAAAAAACGTTTTACAAAACTTTCCTGTATTATTATACAAGAAAATTTTGTAAAACGTTTTTTTAAAATTATAATTTGTATGAACTTTTTCAAAACAATTATTCAATAACCTTTGCAGGCACCTATATAAGCTTATTTTCTAAAAAAGTCGATTTTGATTATTTTTACCTAAAGGCGTTAAGAAAAATGGCTGAAGAACACCGCTCTCAATATTTTAATCCAACAAATAAGAGACAGATTTTAAGCTGCAGAAAAAATGACAAACAGTTTCTCCTTCCTATGGTTCTCGGAATCTAATAGTAGGTCGAGTGAAGAAAATTGAACCACCTAGCCTGGAGGAGAAATGTAAACTTTGGCGCAAATTTATGTGAACAATGTAGATGAAAACAAACTAATTTTAGAGGTCCATCATCTGGATATTCTGAAGCATGCCAAGCTTTTTAGTCCAAAAGAATATCTCACTTCAATGAAGCTATTAAATGGAATCTATTAAAAAGGTCTAGAGTCTATCTTCGAATCAATAGGCATTTTGTTACGTATTTTTAACACGATTCTTGTTTCCATTGCCGAAAGAGAGATTTTTTAGTAAGCTTGGTCTAGACAACATTAAGATCTAAAATAAGTCAAGACCGGCTTACCAATTTCTTAGTTATATTTATTGAATACGATCTCGCAAAAAATCTGTGCTACAACAAGGTCATTCCAAATTTTGCTTTAAATTATACCCGTAGAGTCAAATTGTCATGAAGCATTTAGAATATCTATTACATTTAAAACTCATAGTTACTCTGTGCTTCATTTTTACTTTTATTTCAAAATTATTATAAAATTAAATAGAAGCTTTCTCGACTGTATTTACTCCCTCGGCCTTTATTAGTGAATTTAGTTAACAAAAAAAAAAAAAAAGACAGTATTTGGACAGTAACTAAACTTTTTAGAATTAGATCAATATGACAGGGCGCTAGATAAGTTTTGACCCCGGGCGTCGTAAAGGATCGCAGCGGGCCAGTGTATATATATATATATATATATATATATATATATATATATATATATATATATATATATATATATATATATATATATATATATATATATATATATAGCTTAATAACTATTATAATGAAACAATAATTATTTATTATGAAAAATTGATTTTGTAAAGGCAATTAAAGGAATAAAATGAATGAATTTTATGTGGAAATGTCTTAATTTTGCAAAGCAAAAGTACAAGCTTATTAAAAGCTTTTAAATGATGATAGCTAATTTCTAATGACCTTTAAAAAGTACTTTATAAATTAAAACTTACACCTAATTGCTTTTAACAAATAAATAAATTAAAAATTACACCCAATAGCTTTTAACAAAACCTTAGCTATTTCAAAAGTAATTTTTTTATTTTCTGTATATTTATATATTTAATGAAGCATACCGTTTGAAAAGTCAATTAGGGGGGCTGTTTATAAAATAAAAGAATTTTTAATGAGCGTTGCAAAAAAATAGTCGTATTTTTAGGTGATCATGGTGGTACAACACCAAATATTTTCTGAAAATTGAAAAAAAAGTAAATTTCATTTAATATGCAATTTGTTGTAGATTAATAATATAAAAAGCTTATTCCTAATTTATTCTTTAATTTTTCGATAAACTAACTAAAAATGTTTGTAGGAATGTTAAGAATATTTAATCTTCTTTTGCGTTTTAATCCGTTTTCAAATTTTTTTAAATCTTGAAAAGCAAAAGTGCTTCACTTCATATTTTTATGGGAATGTTTATTATACTTTTTTCTAGGGAATGACATTTTGGAAATTTTAAATTCTGTTCTAATCTTTTTTTTTTTAATTTTAAGATTTATAAAAGTTTTTTTTATAATTAATTGTTGTAAAAAAATTGATATAATTTTAATATATTTTGAAAATCATAAAATCCAAATTTCAATACTTTATTTTAAATGTCTAGAACATATGTAAAAAGTTTCATGGATTTTGTGCTAGTTATTGTGTTTTTAATTGACCCATTAAAGTGAATGTTTTTCGATAACTTCGAGGCAAATTATTTAAGGCAAAGTAAAACGATGTATAAAATAGCATTCTAAATTAATGTAATTTTTATTGATATAAAATTTCTCGTTTTTTTTTAAGTTTGAACATTTTTAATTATTTGGTGGTGTAGTACCTCAATATAAGACGTAACTTCATAGTCACATAGATTAAGATAGTGTAAGACTAACAGTCTAAAACTTTAACTAAAAAGTTTTTTATTTTATTTTAAACTTAAAAATTGACCCCTATTCCACTAGATAGTCCGGAGCCAACAAACAAAAGAAAACACCTCTCCTCTCACCCAATCACCTTTCCTTCCATTCTAGAAAGTCTGAACCGAATCAAAAAACCCTAAAAGTTAGCACAAGTGCGGATCCGCTACTGTTTAGTATGCGTTTTATATATATATATATATATATATATATATATATATATATATATATATATATATATATATATATATATATATATATATATATATATATATATATATATATATATATATACACGGATCCTCTACTGTTTAGTATGCGTTATATATGTATATATATATATGTATATATATATATATATATATATATATATATATATATATATATATATATATATATATATATATATATATATATATATATATATATATATATATATATATATATATTTATGTATACATATATATATATATATATATATATATATATATATATATATATATATATATATATATATATATATATATATATATATATATATATATATATATATATATATATATACATATACATATAATTTACAAATGTGATTGCTAAAAATGGGCACCGTGGGCACCTTGAGTTTTTTAGTTTCAAATAACCGACTTGAGTGCTAGATCATAAAAAACTTTTTTCATACCACTTTTTTTTTTGTCTTAAAGATAACATTTACAAAATCCGCTTAAACAGACAAAAATTATTAAAAACTAATAAAGTTGTAGACTGAAAGATATCATGGAATAGCTTTTTGAAATGAAATTCTAATTTACTACTTTTTATTTATAATTTAAAATGCGGTTAAAATTTGAAATGCGGCATATTCATGAGTTAAATATGAATGGTCCACATGATAGCCACATCTTGTTTTTTTACTTATTTAACCAAATATTATACTATATTAAATGGCGTACATATGTGAAACGCATCATGTGTTCCGAATGTGGGCGGAACCTGAAAATAACATGAGTGCCACATATAATATGGCCATATGTACGACGCATATACGTTTTGTACGAAGTTCAAAAAGTAGGGATATTTTCCTTTTTAAAATTGATTTTATTTTTTTTAGTATTAATTTTGCAGAAAAAAAATATTGATATAAAAAAATTATTGAAAACTAGAAAAAGAGGACCCATACAATGGGTTATAGGAGCTAGATTTATCAAGCACGTTAACTCTGTTATACTTTTCTTGGAACAACATTTTGCATTAAGAATATGATACATTATTTATGTATCATATTATTATTTATTAATATGATACAGCTGGAAACTTAAAAAATTTCAAAACTCATATTGAAAATTTTCTAACCCAAAAACAGTAGAACTTGGAAACATGTACACTTAGTTGGAGATTTTAACATAAACATTTTAAATTATGCATTAAAAAATGATTCTAAATGCTTTATTGACACCATTTTGCACTATAATTTTATTCCATCAATAAATAAGGCAAAAAGAATAACAAAGACATCGTCAACATTAGTCAACAACATAATAAGAAACAGTTTTCACAAAGGCTGCGTAACAACAGGCATAATTTAAACCGACATAAATGATCACTTTCCTATCTTTCTAACCACTAAAAACATAAGATTAAAAAACAATTCCATTAAATAAAAAAATATTGGTACGTCAAATTAATGAAAACTCGTTAGCACATTATCGCCATCTATTAAAAAATTCTGTTGATTAGAACTTAGTGTATAACACTCAAATTGCAAATAATGCGTATGAATTATTTTCTCGCGTTTCTTAGTAAACAATATAATAAGGCATTTCCTTTAATCGAACAAAATTTAAATTCTAAGTCTATTTAGAATCCGCGGATGACAAAAGGTTTAATCAAATCATCAAAGAAAAAACAAAAACTATATGAAAAATATCTATGACATAAAACATATCATCATGAAATAATATACAAAAACTACAAAAATTTGTTTAAAAAAACCAAAAGTTTTCAGAAAAATCTTATTATGAAAAGCTATTGGAAAAAAGTAATGAAAATACAAAAAAAACTTAATATAAAAAAAGAAATAATTGGCAAAAATATTTCGATTAAAAACAATTTACCACAAAAACTGTTAGTTGATGAAAAAGTTGTTTATGATCAAAAAAAACCATAGCTGAAAAGTTAAACAGTTTTTTTTCTTGAGATTGGTCCAAATCTGGCGGCTAAAATTCCATCTAGTACTATAAAATTTGAAACTTACCTCAAAACAGCAAATAATGTTATGACAGAACTAAATTTAAATTTAAGTGAGTTGCATTATGCTTTTTTCTCTGAAAAATTATAAAAGTGCAGGCATAGATAAAATTAGCGTCAATGTAGTTAAATCAGTCTTTGATATTATTGAACCCTTATTGTTTCACATTTTTAATCTCTCATTAACGTCTGGTATTGTACCAGACAAACTTAAAATAGCCAAAATCACACCGATTTTTAAGTCTGGTGAAAAAACAAATGTTTCAAACTACAGACCTATTTTTTATTACCTTGTTTCTCTAAATTGCAAGAACGCATTATGTACAACAGGTTTTATAATCTTTAGTATCAAATAATATTCTGAACAACAAACAATTAGGGTTTAAAAAAAATCGTTCTACGGATCACGTGGTAATTTAGCTTGTAAACCATATATCGGATGGTTTTGATAAAGATTATTTTACATTAGGAGTTTTCATTGATTTATCCAAAGCATTTGCCACTGTCAAACATAAAATCCTTATAAAAAAACTAGAACTTTACAGAGTATACAACTTAAACTTACATTGGTTTAAAAACTACTTGACTAACAGAAAACAATGCATAACCTATGAAACAAATGAAACCAAAAAAAAACTTATAAGTTGCGGGGTTCCTCAAGGATCTATCTTGGGACCATTACTGTTTCTAGTGTAAATAAATGACTTATTTTTAGCATCTAAAAAATTATATCTTAAATTGTTTGCTGACAATTCCAATCTGTTTTATTCACACAGAGATATGAAAATTCTTTTTAAAATTTTCAATGAGGAATTATCTAAAGTAAATGAATGGTTTATAAGTAACCGCCTTTCACTAAATGTAGATAAAACTAAATTTATCCTGTTCCACAAACCAAATAAAGTTGATAATATTCCACTTAAACTGACAAATCTTTTATTCAATAAAACAGATGCAAAAAGGAGAATCTACCTTTAACTTTTAAGGCGTAATTCTAGATGAAAATTTGTCATGGAAGTTTTACAACCAACCTATTGAAAGTAAAATTTCTTATAATATTTCCGTACTTCATAAAACAAAACCATTTTAAAGTGCAAAAGCTCTAATGAATCTAAAAGCTTTAATCTATTCACAGCTATTTTTCTTACTACAACATTGCATGGGGAAGTACGAATTACGGAAAAACTCAAAAACTTTATAGCAAACAAAATTATGATTATATTTGGGGCAAACAGAAATGTTTATTGCGAACCACTATTAAATTGTCTCAAGGCCTTAAACATTTATAAAGTAAACAATTATCAAACATTGCTTTTCATGTTTAAAATAAAGCATGGAATATCTCCACTTAAATTTCAATCTTATTTTAGCAAAATATCTCATAAGTATCCAACAAAGTTTTCAGAGGATAACTTTATTGCTCCGAGAATTAATTTAAAATAAGTTCTAATCAAAATTAATATCGAGGATCTTTTTTATGGAAATATTTTATTAAAAACTTTAATAAAGAACACTAATCTTTAGAAAAATTTAAAACAGTTTCTAAAAGAATCTTACTTCAATTAGTTTTTAATTCAATAGACTTTAAATATTTTTTTTAAAACGTAAATAGAAAAAAAACGCTTCCATTAGTTCTAAATATATTTTGTTAAACATGTATCAATTATTTTTGTGTTCCCAATGGGCACCGGAGCTTAAAACGACGTCTATTGAACGTTCAAAAGACGTCCAAAACGATAAAAAGACGTCCAAAACGTGTAAAAGACGTCTTTTTATCGTCACTGCCCAATGGGTTAGTATACAAAACTTTCTTTATTTTTAAATTTTTAATATAAATGTCATTTTATTATTTTATAAAAGTTATGTACAATATTAACGTTTTTTTGTATATTTTATTTATATTTGTTTATAAACGTAATATGTCTTTATTGTAAATATATGAAACGGCAAAAAAAAAAAAAGAAAAAGTAATCTATAAGTAAACAAAGAAAATTAATTTATGTTTGTAAGAAATTATTTTATTATATAAATTATAACAATGAAAAAAATTATTAGAAGTACTATAACTGTTAAATATTTTCAAAATATTTAAATAGCTACAGTAATTAGTATAAAGATCAACGATATTTAATTTCAGCTTTTATGAAAATGATCGATATTAATGACAGCAGGAGTTCTGCATTAAAATGGATTAAAGCCCACATAATATAATACAAAAATTCGTCGATTGTTATTTCTTTTAGTTAACACATTTTAAGCCGGTAAAAAGAGCAACTGGGTAACATAGTAAGTTAAACGTTTCACGTTTGTTTTTTAAATTTAAAAAAAATAATTTTATTTTCTACAGAATTTAGATGTGTAAAGAATGCACTTTGTAAAAACAGTACTTAGTTTGTAAGAAAAATCACAATTCTTTTTGTTCAATTTTTGTTAAAATGCAGCTTTGAGTAATATTGCAAATATTAAAAGGCTTAACTAACAACTTTCCTAAACGTAATATTAGTTCAACTGACTGTTTCTTTTGCAATGAGTTGTACTCAACAGTTTGTAGATTTCATCCATACTTTGTTTAGTTGAATTCTATATTTCAACTAAATGGTTTTACTTTATAATACAATTGTAGAGTACAGCCATACAATTGCTTGTTGAGTGCAACCATACAAAGAATGGTTGCACTCTATAACTTATTTTTACATGATTTAGTGAAGAAATGAATAAGCAAACCTACTCCAAAAAATAAAAATGTACCAAGTTTATCAGCTATATAAAAAAGAAATTCTCTAAGAGTATTGTTAACGAATGCGAAATATCTTAAATTGGTCAACATTTTTCCTGCTAGCAGTATAGTAATGCCCAAAGGACAGTTCCGCGTTTGTGCTACTCATAAAAATAAAAATTACGTGCCATGGTTGTCACCTTTTTTAATTACCTCATTATAAAGGAAGTTATATTTTTTTTAGTCTCTACCTATGATATTATAAGTCATTAAGTCTCTACCTATGATATTATATGCAGAGAATGCATTGCAGCGTGGGCAAGTAATCCCTCACCAGGGTCGACAACACCGGGGGTGGGGCCGGAGGTGGCCATGCTCACTTCATTACATAAAATTGAGGAAAAAAAAGCAAGTTTTTTTTTAGTAAAAACGCACTAGTATTTATTAACAATCAATGTTTTCTTTTAGTCCAAACAAAACTGAAAATAATTTGCTGAACACAAACAAAATTACAAAAACAAACTGCTA
>NC_061164.1:18955475-19015500 GCF_022113875.1 Hydra vulgaris
CAAAAACTAGCAATTAAGTTAAAGCTACCTTAAATTCGCTTATAGCGACAGTTAGAGTTTTGAAAGGTATAGTAAGACAAGAGTTTTATTAAAGTGTATGCTTTTTTATTTATATTTTGGGTGGAATGCAAGAAGCAACAAGAGTAAAGTTCGACTTGAACATTGTAACCAATAGCGGCAGCGTATGGGTTTTCCCCTCAAA
This sequence comes from Hydra vulgaris, assembly GCF_022113875.1. Lineage (NCBI taxonomy): Eukaryota > Metazoa > Cnidaria > Hydrozoa > Anthoathecata > Hydridae > Hydra > Hydra vulgaris. The sequence continues at coordinate 18,955,678 of NC_061164.1, forward strand.
AAATACTCTGCCGCACTTGGTTACAATGTAAAGTTTAAGCCAAGTTCGCTTCTTGCATTCCATCCTAAATATTTAAATATAATGAGTTATAGTTATATAAAAAAATACACGTTATTCTTTAAAAATTTATGAATAACTTTATCATATCATATCATAAATATAAAAACTTTATCATATCATAAATGCCCTATTGAATCAACTTAAATATTTTATATTCTCTTAAAAATTGTTTTATATTTTTTTTAAAAACGTCACCTCAAAGAAAGAACTCACCATCTAGATTTTTTGCTTATTGGAGAAAAAGTTCAATTATATTATAATTGAACTGAGTGTTTTATACTCTAACATGAAAATTAACTAAAATCTAGATTGTGCGTTCTTGCTTTGAGCTGACGAAAATGTTTTATATTTTTTAAAAAATATGTTTTAAGATAAAAATTAAAGACTAGGATCAGACAGCCTGTACTTCCAATCAAAGTTTTTCATTTGAAGAAAGATCTGGGAGTTTTAATATTCTTTTTAAACTCTTACATTCCTTGAACTCAAAGCTCAAGTTATGTCAGCTGCATTGAAAGCTGCAAGTTATGTCAGCTGCATCCAAGTTATGTCAGCTGCATTCAAAGCTCAAGTTATGTCAGCTACATTGAAAGCTAACCTGTTTTTAGAGAGGCTAAAAAGTATTATGTGTAGTTATAGTTTTTTGCTGTTAAAAGAACCATGGCATTTCTTGGGTTAAACTTGAATAAAAGTTTATTTTATTTAGTTCATTTTTATTTTTTTAATTGTTGTATTTGTTCTCCTCTTAAATGTCTTTCTTCCAGTGTTGTCGATTAGACGTTGTTATTACAGAGTGGATTTACCGGTCCCACTTCAAGTTAGAGTTGATGATCACTTCTAAGTCTTCCTCAAGTTCTACTTTTAATAATTGATGCCCTTTTACCTGATAATCAAACTTTTGGTTTGATTTCCCAATATAAATTACTTTACATTTGCTCTCATTCAAAGACATTTCCCATATTTTGCACCATTTTGATATAAGGTTGATATCATTTTGCAAACTGATCGAATCGTTTTTGTCTTTAATAAAATCAATCATTTTTGTGTCATCTACAAAAAGTTTTGGATTATTTTATTTTGATTTGCGATGCCAAGTCAATTATATAAATTACAAACAGTAATGCCCCAAGAACCGAGCCTTGAGGAACGCCATTAAGCACATAAAGCCAGTCTGAAATGGTGTCTCCTAGTATAACACACTGTTTTCGATCTTTTAAATAGGTAATTATCCAGTTAAGCATCTTATTTACTATTCCATATGCTATTAATTTTTTTAAACAAAGTCGTGTTTGTGGTACTCGATCGAATGCTTTACTGAAGTCTTTAAATATTATATCAACTGGAATGTCGTTGTCGGTAGCTTTTGTAATTAGATCAAAGGGTTCAAGCAAGTTTGTTGGGCATAATTTTCCCTTAACAACGCCGTGTTAACCCTTTGATATTAAACTATTCGTTAAAAGATGTTCTACTATTTTGTCTTTTACGATGCTCTCCATTAGTCTAAAGACCACTGATGTTATGGAACAAGGTCTGTAATTTAAAACATCCGAATGACATCCACTCTTATGAATTGGCGTAACATTTGCTAGTCTCCATAATTCCGGTATTTTACCACTATTAAACGATAACTTAAATAAGAACAGAATTGGACAATGAATCAAAGCAGCTAGACAGTACATGAGGATGAACTCCGTCAACGCCACATGATTTATGTTTGTTTAATTCTCTTAGTTTTTTTTTAACCACTTCTAATTTAAAAGTCTAATACTGATCACCACATTTGACGTTTGTATCGAAAAATTCTGCAAGCTTATATAAATTTTCTCTCTGAAACTTTAGATTAAACATTTCAGCAATTTTTTATTTATTTTTATCAAATTTCCCTCAAGATCCAAAAGAGTTTTAATACCAATTTTGATGTTTCGTTTTTTGTTAATGTAAGAATAAATTATTTTTGGGTTCGATTTTGCGTTTACGGCTAATTTTTTTTCTTACTTAAATACTGCTCGTTTCACCTCCCTTGCTCTTTTCTTTTTTGTTTCCAGGTATTTAAGTTTCAGATCATGTTTGAAACCACTTACTTTTAATTTGAACCAGAGATCTATTTTGTTTTTTAATTAGCTTTATTAGTTGTTTGATGAACCAATATGGCTGTTTTTGCATGAAATTTAAGTTTTGTTTTTTTATGAATTTTTCACATCCATTGTCGTATATTTCAACAAAGTTTTTTTAGTTTGTTTCGATATCAAGATCATTGTTGAGTTTATTTTTCCAATCAAAATTTTTGAAAAATGAATTTAGATCTTCGTAATTGCCTCTTTTGTAGACAAACTTTTCGGTTGAGTATTTTTTTGTTAAATTCAAATTGAATGTTAACGATAGATGTGCTTCATTGATATGACCTAAAAAAGCTCCAGTTTTCAACTCGCTGATTCTCTCATATACTTCCGTGAAAATAAGATTGAATAAATTTGTTGTTTCACAATCGATTGTTTGAAAGGTTGGTATATACCCTTGTTGAAAAAGAAATGTGTTTTGGATAGCACTTAAAAAACATTCGAGTTGTTCATCTTCTTGTAGCAAAGAGGGAACACCATTTAGATCCCAGGCTATATTGGTAAAGTTGAAATTACCTGTTATTATTGTACTGGTTGTTTTTTTACAATCGTTTAGTTTTTGCGTTTCTTCAATCGGTTTAATGATCCACTGGTATTCCTTGCAACTCGGCGGTCTCATGGCCTACTATAATTACACGGCCGGATATCTTGCTTTTCGCAACGAAAAGTTAAAAGGGTAACTTTTAGACTTTCTTAAAAGTCTTTTAAAATTGTTTATTTAAATATTCATAATATGGTTAATATATGTGCTGTAGTTTATTGTAAAACTTGATATAAAAAGAGAGAGAATCAAATTGATGTCATTCCTGAAAAGCATCCACTTTTTGGGTTTCTGGAAAATAATGGAATGTCGTTGTCGGTAGCTTTTGTAATTAGATCAAAGGGTTCAAGCAAGTTTGTTGGGCATAATTTTCCCTTAACAACGCCGTGTTAACCCTTTGATATTAAACTATTCGTTAAAAGATGTTCTACTATTTTGTCTTTTACGATGCTCTCCATTAGTCTAAAGACCACTGATGTTATGGAACAAGGTCTGTAATTTAAAACATCCGAATGACATCCACTCTTATGAATTGGCGTAACATTTGCTAGTCTCCATAATTCCGGTATTTTACCACTATTAAACGATAACTTAAATAAGAACAGAATTGGACAATGAATCAAAGCATTTGTCAATCAAAAGTTATGGAAGCCCAGTAAGAATTCGGCTATTTGTGCTAAACATTTTGAAAAAAAATATTTTAAATTTGCAAAAGAGTAACATTAGTTTGGGATTTAAATCTCGTTGCAACTATTTATTGCTTAGCTGAAAAAATACCACCATCAGTATATTTAACTACATCGAAATCTAGAAAGCCACCGTCTGTCCGCCATCCATTAAACAATCAGGATAAATCCAGTATATTTATAGAAAAAGAAAAAATTCAATGTTTAAATGATTTAAATAATTTTAGCCTTGAACTTAAAATATTTAATGGGAAACAATTTACTGAATTCTAAACGTTTTATATTCCTTGCTTTTCATTTTGATCAGTTTCTTGATGTTATTGATGTACATGCTGGTGAAATATCATGAAAGCTACTTCATGATGTATATGATAAAGACCAATTACTTCAGTCAAAGTTAAAAAAAGGTTTCAAATTATCTTATAAATCACTTCAGGAGATAATAAACAGGAGATAATAAGCAAAGTGTACCACTTGCTCTTGCAATAATTGATCCTACAACTTCTGCAGCTATTGAAAGTTATTTTCCAGATAGGACTGATGCCTCAAGCTTTTTAAAGCTGATAAATATATGGTGGACGATAAGTAACAGTAAGCAAAAATATAACAAAAATTTTTGTATTGAAAATGCAGCTGTTATGGGTGACATGAAACTTTTATTTTTGAGGTAACTAGCCAAATGGATTGAGAGTTGGCAATTATCTCAAGTTTCAAACTCTAAAAACTTTACATTAAGTAAACAAACATCAGAAGCGTTAAGGACCACTTTAAGATGCACAGCTTCACTTATTGATGATTTAATTTAGAAAGGGTATCATTTTTTTTAGTATCACGCTTGCAAACTGATCCATTAGAACTAAGATTTTCAAAGTCTTGTCAAATGAGTGGTGGCAGATTTTTAATTGGTTTGCGTGAACTTGAGTACATATTAGCTTTGAAAATTTTATTTAAAGAGTCAGTCAATATCGGGGAGGAAAATGTTAGAAAAGAGAGTTGTGATATATCTTTACTTAAATTATTTAATGATAAATTGCAAGAAATTTTACCAAATATTGAATGCATTTTAGATTCAGAGAGCTTTGAAGTTGCTACAGTTATTTCTGGTTATGTTGTTAAAAAGTTTAATAAAATGATCAAATGTGGTGTTTGCAAAACTTTTCTATTTGCTGAATCTTGTGAGCTACAATGTCAATATTTAGAAAAACTTTCTCGTGGTGGATTGATTTTACCAGCTATTGGCCTTACACATTATATTGCCAAAGCATTTGCAATATTAGATACTGCCATTTTGCTTATAACAGACTCAACTTTGATCAATATGCTGCAGAACGGGTACTTAGATTAAATGATTGTGCTTCTTCGTTTTTATGCGATGAACATCAAATTATTGGTGTAAAATTTGTAAATCGCATTGTTGTAAATATTTCTTTTAACAATGAACAAAAACACTTTTTTAATGAAATTTGCAGATATGCAGATAAAGAAAAAAGATTAAAGCTGAGTTTAGTTAAATTAATAATCAATTAAGCTGAACTGAATTGAAGTAGCTAATGCTAAAATATACAGCTGAACTATTATACTTTTAATGTATACTCTTCCTTTATTGTTTGGTTTTTGTTTATCATTTTATATATCTTGTTAACAATATTGAGATTTTATTATGAGAAATATATATATATATATATATATATATATATATATATATATATATATATATATATATATATATATATATATATATATATATATATATATATATATATATATATATACATACAATATGAGATACATCTTTAAATTAGTAGTCATTACAAATTTAAATATTTTATTATTAACAAAATTATTATAATTTTATATTGATGAACAAAGTACAATACAATATTCTCTTATTCTTAAGTTTTTAGAAACATTATCATCAGGCTAAGGAAAATGTCTAATTTTTGAGACTTAAGTTATATTTGTCAAACAAATTTTATATTATATACACACTTCTGTAAACAAAAATCCGTATAAAGATTTTAGTTTTAATTGCAGTAAGCCAATCATGCTATACGATATATTTATGTTTTGAAAAGTTACCCTTTTAACTTTTCGCTGCGAAAAGCAAGATATCCGGCCGTGTAATTATAGTAGGCTTTTTTAGGTCATATCAATGAAGCACATCTATCGTTAACATTCAATTTGAATTTAACAAAAAAATACTCAACCGAAAAATTTGTCTACAAAAGAGGCAATTACGAAGATCTAAATTCATTTTTCAAAAATTTTGATTGGAAAAATAAACTCAACAATGATCTTGATATCGAAACAAACTAAAAAAACTTTGTTGAAATATACGACAATGGATGTGAAAAATTCATAAAAAAACAAAACTTAAATTTCATGCAAAAACAGCCATATTGGTTCATCAAACAACTAATAAAGCTAACCAAAAACCAAAATAGATCTCTGGTTCAAATTAAAAGTAAAGAGCAAGGGAGGTGAAACGAGCAGTATTTAAGTAAGAAAAAAAATTAGCCGTAAACGCAAAATCGAACCCAAAAATAATTTATTCTTACATTAACAAAAAACGAAACATCAAAATTGGTATTAAAACTCTTTTGGATCTTGAGGGAAATTTGATAAAAATAAATAAAAAATTGCTGAAATGTTTAATCTAAAGTTTCAGAGAGAAAATTTATATAAGCTTGCAGAATTTTTCGATACAAACGTCAAATGTGGTGATCAGTATTAGACTTTTAAATTAGAAGTGGTTAAAAAAAAACTAAGAGAATTAAACAAACATAAATCATGTGGCGTTGACGGAGTTCATCCTCATGTACTGTCTAGCTGCTTTGATTCATTGTCCAATTCTGTTCTTATTTAAGTTATCGTTTAATAGTGGTAAAATACCGGAATTATGGAGACTAGCAAATGTTACGCCAATTCATAAGAGTGGATGTCATTCGGATGTTTTAAATTACAGACCTTGTTCCATAACATCAGTGGTCTTTAGACTAATGGAGAGCATCGTAAAAGACAAAATAGTAGAACATCTTTTAACGAATAGTTTAATATCAAAGGGTTAACACGGCGTTGTTAAGGGAAAATTATGCCCAACAAACTTGCTTGAACCCTTTGATCTAATTACAAAAGCTACCGACAACGACATTCCAGTTGATATAATATTTAAAGACTTCAGTAAAGCATTCGATCGAGTACCACAAACACGACTTTGTTTAAAAAAATTAATAGCATATGGAATAGTAAGTAAGATGCTTAACTGGATAATTACCTATTTAAAAGATCGAAAACAGTGTGTTATACTAGGAGACACCATTTCAGACTGGCTTTATGTGCTTAATGGCGTTCCTCAAGGCTCGGTTCTTGGGCCATTACTGTTTGTAACTTATATAATTGACTTGGCATCGCAAATCAAAATAAAATAATCCAAAACTTTTTGTAGATGACACAAAAATGATTGATTTTATTAAAGACAAAAACGATTCGATCAGTTTGCAAAATGATATCAACCTTATATCAAAATGGTGCAAAATATGGGAAATGTCTTTGAATGAGAGCAAATGTAAAGTAATTTATATTGGGAAATCAAACCAAAAGTTTGATTATCAGGTAAAAGGGCATCAATTATTAAAAGTAGAACTTGAGGAAGACTTAGAAGTGATCATCAACTCTAACTTGAAGTGGGACCGGTAAATCCACTCTGTAATAACAACGTCTAATCGACAACACTGGAAGAAAGACATTTAAGAGGAGAACAAATACAACAATTAAAAAAATAAAAATGAACTAAATAAAATAAACTTTTATTCAAGTTTAACCCAAGAAAAACACAATCATGGCACAACTTTCTAACAACAAAACTTTCTAACCAGAGAACAAAACAGTTCTTATATCCGGTACAACTTCTTTACAAACAGGATAGTCAATAAATGGAATCAACTGCCAGTATACTATCAAAACTCAAAAACAGCAAATATTTTTAAAAACAATTATGACAAATTTATAAAAAATGCATATTTACAACTATATAAATTGTCTATATAAATATACAACTATATAAATTGTCTAAAAAAAAGTCTATGTATAGCTATTTCTCACAACCATGTCGTTGTATTTTGATGATAATAATAATAATAATAATAGCAATAATAATTATAATAGCAATAATAATAATAATAATAATAATAATAATAGCAATAATAACAATAATAATAATAATAAAATAAGTTGAACAATATAAAATTTTAAGTTTTCAATAAAACTTTGTGCAAGTAAAAATATAAAAAATATGCAAAAATGCAGTTTTAAATCATAAAAATAGTTTGAATAAAAATATTAAAGTAAAAAAAAAAAATTTATAGCGCCTAAAAAGATATATAACGATTTTCATTTATGATAATCATTTTATATTATAATATTATGATGATCGAATTTTATATTATAATATACAAAAATATAATATACAATACTATGATGTATATAATATACAATACTATGATGTTTATAATATACAATACTATGATGATCGAATTTTATATTATAATACTATGATGAATCATCATAGTATTATAATATAAAATTCGATCATCATTATATTATAACGCAAAATTTGATTATTATCGATAATCAAATTTTGCGTTATAATACTATGATGATCGAATTTTATATTATAATACTAAAATTATTGAATTTTATATCATAATACTATGATGATCGAATTTTATGAAGAAACATCTTACTATAAGATCACGTTTTATTGTAAATTGGAAAAAAGTTAATAATAATAATACTGTTTTTATAGAAAAAATGGTATTTGAAACAAAAAACACAGATGAGAACGTTGTTAAGACTAGAAGCATTCATAAGCATTTAGAGGAACACTACGATGAGCACGTGGATAGCTTGTTACCAAATGATTATCATCGAGGGGATATAACATCTTCTAACCGGTTGTTAGCTTATTCAGACGCTGTGATGGCAACATGCGCAACTTTTCTAGTTCTTCCTATTCGAAATTTAAAAAAACAAACGGAAAACCAATCTCTTAGTAATTTCATTGAAAAAATTTCTGGCGAATTTATCATTTTTTTCCTGGGTTTTTTGATTATTCTTACAATATGGGAAAATATGAACATTCGAGCAATTGTGATAAAACGAGTTGATGACTTTATATTAACGTTAGTAACGTTTGAGATGTTGGTAACTACTGTTCTTCCTTTTACGCTGGCATTGCAGGGGCATTATCCTACAGAAAAAGTCTCGGTTTTGGCAACATGTGTTACTTTAGGTGTTCTCCAAATTTTAGATTTTGGAATAATATTGTATGCTACGCAATCACCAGATCTGCTTCATGTTAACTTAAAAAAATGGGACAAATCTGATCTTCGAGAATTAACTTTAATAATGATTTTTAGACCAGTTGTTAGTTTAATATTACTAGTAATTGCTGGCGCGTTTTGTTTGGTTCATTTTGGCATTTCATGGGCATTTATTGCGTTACTAATATTTATGCCCACAGTTCGCAAATTTTACTGGTTTATTCGCCGACGATTGGTAAAAGTTGAAAAATCGGAAAAAAACTTATTTTTAGAACATTATTCAAAAGGCAATATTTCTAAAGAACGAATAGAAATAATGAGCGATGCAGCTATTGCAATTATAGCATGCATTCTTATACTTGACATTACTGTGGAAGAGTTTCCCAATCCAGATAAAGTTTTAAAGAGTGGACACAGCCTTATATACTCATTGAAACATATGACTTCAGAGTTTCTCACATTTCTTGCCACATTCTGTTTGGTTTCAGCTTTATGGTATATCAATCATGCTGTGCTACATTTGGTTGAGACTGTTAACTCCATTATGTTATACTTGCAAAAAATTTTTCTATCATTTTGTTGTCTAACACCTCTTGCTGGAAACATGGTATTACATTTTGGGATACACAGTGATAGTGATTCTTCAATTGCAATACGTTTTGCTTCAATGATAGTGTTTATTTCAAGTACAGCAAACCTTTTTATTTATTTGTATGGCAACCTAACTGGATCGAAATATTTTTATGAATGGGCTTCATTTGAGCATTATTGGAAAAACAAACGTCAGCATATTTACTATTTAGCTAAAGCGTTAAATATACCATTTTGGTCATTGATTTGCACTTTAGGAACCTTAGGTTCTCATTCTGCATCTCCCTACGTTTTGTACATAACATTCCTTGCCTCACCTTGTTCTTTTTTTGCTTCAAAATTGATTTTGATGAACCACGTTGGTAAAACTGGAAGAAACTTGAGAAAAACAATTTTACGGCGAAAATCGCTTATTAAAGAAAAACCTGTTCCCGCAAACAACGAAAATGAGTTGATTTCCCCAATAGACATGATAACTACGTCATTGGAAACAAGGTATCCCGAAAGCTACACCATGAAAAACGAGAATTTTAATTAAAAAAAGTTTAGAACACTTTAACACTCTATTTTTATTTTTAAGGATTTATGTATGCATATTTTAGTGTTTCTTTTTGTTCAATTTTTATAAATTTACAGTTTTAATTAACCTTTTGAATAAATAAGAACAGTATCTCCCCGTTTTTTTATCTCCCCGTTTTCTTACCTCCTCGTTTATTTTTTTATTTTTTTGTCAAATCAAGGTTAATAGTAATAGTATCTATAATTTTATTTTAGTATTATATTTATTTTATATATCTAGTAAATTTTTTTTACTTGCAAATAAGTTATTATTGTTTCAAAGAACTCTTTTTTTTCAATTGCAAAGTTTTACTACATTAAAATAAATGTACAGAAAAATAACAAATGTATAAAAAAAAAAAAAAAATAGTTTTATCCATACCCATAAATGATTATTATAAAAAACAAAAACCTAGAAAAAAAATTATTGGAATATTCACTGCAACCATTTTGCAATCGTACTAATTGATTTGTTCCAATTACAAAGATTATTTTGTTAAAAAAATAAATCACAAGCCGAGGTTTATTGGGAAAATATTATACCATCCCAGTGGGCACGGACGTAAAAAAAGTTTTTTAAACGTCTTAAACACGTTTTGGACGTTTTTTGAACGTTGAAAAGACGTCTTTTTTGGTCCGTTGCCCACTGGGATAAAGCACTCTCATGGAAAAGGTGGTCAAGTACTGAAATCATCGCACGCAAAAAAGCAAACAACGAATACGCTAGTAAATGTAAAGAAACACTGAATACTTACCAAATGTTAGTTGAGCTTAAACTATTGGTTGAACACGATGAAATTCCCGTTTTATTGTTGATTACGCGAAAACTACTTAATAGATTTTTGTAATTTTTGACGAAATAAAGTTAGCTGATTTATTTATTTCAATAATTCTTTATATTTTTATCTGACGCTTAGATAGAAACCTAATATCTTTGCGAGTACTTGATATCATCTGCAGGCTCTTGCTTTGAGTTACTTTTATTAAAGCGGCTGTCCATTTTTTCTTAAAATCATTTTCATTTGTAGCTAATTTCCTGCTTTTCAATAAGAATGCTTTTATAATTGACCAATAAATTTCAATAACTCGCTGCTTAGGACAATTCGGAGGATTTGCTTCCTTAGATACAAAGGAGTTTTTGGATTAGTGAATTGTAGCCAAATAAGGCCAAAATAGACTGGGCATTTCATGCTTTTTAATAAATGATAAAATGCGTTTCTTCATTCTTTTTACACATAAATCTGCGTTTAAAGTTTTATGAGTAGAAACAGCTTGACTGCATTTAAATTTTCTCGCAAGATCTCTCTGCGACTGACATGGATTTGGCTTTATAGAGCGAATGATTGATTTTGCTTTATATTTATCTTTAAATCTTTACTTTTTTCTACTTCCAGCTTCTTTTTCAAAGGATTGAGTCTGTTTATTATGCCGCAAAAGAAATCCAACATCGAGAAGCACCGGTCAATTTTAAAATGTCAATTTGTGACAATAAAGACTTTGAAGAAAAATTTCTAAAATTTTTTTTCGATTTGATATTTGTTAACTCATTTTAATCCGATAGCAATGATAACCAATTCTTATTACAATTACAATCAAAAACAACAGCTTCCGTGTGCAAAAAGATTAAACAAATTTGTCAAGTAGTTTTTGAGTAATTAACTATTAAAAGGTGCTGAATATCATTGTGTTCAACCGATAGTTAGAGCAATCAATATCAGCAAATTTTTTATTTTTGTTAATAACAAACTAAACAACTCTAAAACTATTTCTCCTTTAAAAGACAAAAATAATAATAACAAGATGACTTGAAGTAGTAGTTGACGTCGCAGACGTCAACTATTACTTCAAGTCATCTTGTTATTTTTGTTGTCGCAGACGTCAACTACTACTTAAAATAAAAAACACTTTGATAGTGTCCGGTGCCCACTGGGGTGTCTTTACGAATGATAAAAATTATTCTCCACTTATTAATAATTATGTTAATGATTCAATAGGTATTGAAACTGTAAATTTTATACGATAAGCCGTGTATAAATCTTTAATTTAAACTAAAACTATTGTTCACATTGTTCTGATGACCAAACATACTTCTAAAAAAATTGGCTCAAATTTTTTTTGAGTTCCACATTTATTTATATAAAATGTCAGCTTTAAGTCAAGTTCTTTACCTAACTAATGGCGCCAAGCTTTCGCATTTTCAATTTTTAATAAAAGCTACTCTGATCCAAATATTTATAGACCCATCTCACTGACATGCACTTGTTGTCGCTTAATGGAAAGAATGAATAATGTGTATGTTATTGATTATTTAACTTATCATAGCTTAAAAACTCATAATCAACATGGTTTTCTCAACAAAGGTTCCATCTAAACAAATCTCTTACAATCTACTAATGATTGGAACACACCATTCAATAACTTCTAAATAACTGGTGTTTTTTTGTTTGTTTATTTTGCCTTTTAATAACATTTACAATTTAAAAAAGTATAAATAAATACACTGCCCGGTGGGAAATCGGCTAGCGAATAGCTAGCTATAATCGTAACGATAAAGACAGCGATTTGGCCACGAAGATTGCTAGCTTTTTTAAGTTAGCGAAAAGCTATCAATATTTGTAAAGATAAAGATAGCGATTAGGCTACGAGGACAGCTAGCTTAATAAGCTAAAGACCCACTGGCTATTGTAGCTATCGTAATAAAATCGTTGTCTAAAAAATTTTGATATGTAGCTATCAATCAGCTATAGATTTGTAGATAATTTGTAGCTAGCTACAAAGCTACGATATGTAGCTAGCGACACATTGCTATAAAATCGCAATGTTTAAAGTTCAATTATCTTCATAAATATAATAGACTCAACACTAAAAATTGAATTTTTAAAGCTGTTAAAGACATTAAAAAATATAAAACAGGAAAAAAAAAATCGCTTGAAAATCGCTATAAAGCTAGCTAGTCGCTCACTAGTTGCTAGCTCATTTCCCACCAGGTGGCAGGGCAAGTATAAGACTTGGTGATAAGATAATAATTTGTCTTAATACCAAGCCCCAATCGTACGTATTTACAATAACCGTAAAATACAGTATCTCACAAAACAAGTGCAACCAAATAATGCTAAATTAGTTTATTTAAAAAAAGTGCTGCATTTTTTCAATTTAGAGAAACAACTATGTAACTGTTTAGAGACATCGTTCTTCAAGTTTTATTCATCACAAAGTTCATTATTTGTACACGAAAATCAATAAATTAATCAAAAGTATTAAAAAAAGTTGATTTTCTTCTGGACAAATCAAGTGCAACTCTACAAAATGTTGACCAAGCTGTATTTTGCTATCAATATATTGAGGCGAATCCTTTGTTGTTGATTACAGCCTTGCATCTTCGAGGCATAGATTCGATCAGGTGATCAATGAAACTTTGTGGAATTGCCTTTTGGATTTTACAAACAGTTGATCTTTATTGCGAACACCTTCACAATTAAATCTGCGGTTGACAATCTCCCACAGGTTCTCGATAGGGTTGAGATTCGGATATTGAGGCGGCCAATCCATCACCGATAGGTAATTTTCTTAAAACCAATGCTTGACTTCTTTTGCAGTGTGTTTCGGATCGTTGTCTTGCTGAAAAACCCATTTTATTGGCAATATACATTCCCATTAAAAAACCCATTTTATTGGCAATATATATATGTAGCATAACATCTTTCAAGATATTTTTATACATGAAACGGTCCATTATTCTTTCAATTCGATGTATTGGACCTAGACCGTTAGCTGAAAAACACCCCCAGACCATTACATCGCCTCCATCATGTTTCACAATCTTATAGCAGTAACGTAAATCGAGGCGTTTTCCGGCCGGTCGTTGTACACGGCAAATGTCATCGCTCCCAATGATGTTGAACTTCAATTCATCACTGAACAGGACAGTTTTCCATTTCTGCAAATTCTAGTCAATTTGAGGTGGAGCGAACAGAAGTCTTATCTTCTTGTTCTTTAGTGAAATCAGCGGTTTCTTTGCAGGGCGTCAAGAAAATAATCCGGCTTCAACAGCACGTCGTCTGATTGTTCGGTCTGATACAGGCAGCTCTAATTGCTTTTGTATCTCGACTAATAATATCCAGGGATTTTTTTTGACGGATCTGACGATTATAGAATCTTCTCCAGAAGTGGTCGAACGCGGTCTTCCACCTTTTTTATCTGCTGCCATTTTCCCCGTAGAACGATATTTGAAACATAGTCTTGATACGGTCCTTTATTTCACGCGATATTTATCACAAATATTTTTTTGTGACATTCCACTTACGTAATTGCCAATAATTTTCTTTCTTAGTTTCAATCCAAGACTGTCAGGAGCCATTTTTGCATTTGAAGTCATAAAAATAATAAAAATAAATAATCACGCTTCTCAAGGCTTACCGTGTTACATTTACCTTGTGATGATACAACAATGCTTGTATTGATGTTCTTCGATAAAACACTTTGATAAAACTCACTTCGATAAACTGTCTTGATAATACTGACTGATTGACTTCCATATACTGACTGAATTACATGTCGGTTTACATGTTTCTTATATAGTAAAATCAACCTGTGTGAACCTGTTCTGGAAGATTCTAGATGCTTCTTTTTGATACTTCTGGATGCTTCTGGATGCGTCTGGATGCTTCTGAATGTTTCTGGATTCTTCTGGATGCTTCCAGATGCTTTTTCTGGAAACTTCTCAAAGCTTTTGCATGCTTCTGGAAACTTATGGAATCTTCTGGATACTTCCTTTAATTATTAAAAAACTTCCGTGATGTTGACAAGGACCAGACTTAAGAAAATGAAACAAACCAAAAAAGTTGCACTTGTTTTTTCCGCTGCAAAATGGCACTTGTCAACGAAATTCTGCCTGTGTGCTGTTACCTGTCAGCTGATTGCTGATGTCATGATATGCTATGACTCCAGACTCCTGAACTGTTTACTGTGGTAGTATAGTTCGTTTCGTTTTTAAGACATGTAAAATTAGGAACACTTTTTAGCATTGTTCGATGTTGGTTGCAAATGTTTTGTCCAATGCTGTATATGTATACTTTACAAATGATTTACTGTAAACTATAAATGTAAAGTAAATAACATTTAGTTTAAAAAATACTTCAAGAACAATATTCATGTTAAGAGTATAATCAAGTAAACAAGAAAAATTAAAAAAAAAATGTTAATAGCACATAAATTACAGAGCACGTATTTACAAGAGCCGTAATATATACGTATTTAAAAGTAAAATAAATAACAGTTTGTGGTTGGTTAAGGAAAAATTTAATAAACAATGATCAAGTCAAGTACAAAAAATCAAAAATAAAGGAGTACTTTATTTACAAAAACCGTAATACAAATGTACACCTTAGCACCAATTTGTATAAAAGTAAAATAAATAAAAATGTTATTATAATTTATGGTATTTAATTACTTGATTGTTGTATATATTGTTTTCCGAAAAACATTTGACTTTGTCTCGCATCCCAAACTATTAGTTAAACTTGCATTGTTTAAGAAGTAATCTTCTAAATTGGATTCCTGCATTCCTCACCAATAGATATCAACAAGTAAAGGTTTGTAGTTCTTTATCAAAGTCAATACGCATTGTAAGTGGAGTTCCACAGGGCAGTGTGTTAGGTCCCACATTGTTTCTATCATATGTTAATGACTTAACTACCCTAACTATAATCTGAATAATTGCTTAAAACTTTATGCGGATTATATAAAGTTATATAGTTTGTACTGACATGGATCTAAGCGAAAAATTGGGAGTTGCTCTAAATAGGCTTGAGCTCTAGGCAGAAATGTGGTAACTATCAACTGCTAGTAGTAAGTGTTTTGCTCATAGAAAAGCACCTCTCTCATTATGCAAAGGTATAAAGGATAACTATAAATTAAGAAGCGTACTTTGGCTTGGTTTACTTTTCAACCAGAAAGCTCTAGAAGTAACAATGGGTTGTAATCTTAACTATAAAGAACATATTTCTAACGCCATCCATATAACTCTAGATCGTACTTAATTTTAAAATGTTTAAAGCTCGCGATCCTTGTATCCTAATTAGAGCATTCACTTTCTATATAAGACCAATTTTAGAATATCGTTCTTAGGTTTGGTCGCCACACCAAATCGCCAAACCAAATTTATTAAATCAGTTGAAAGTGTCTATCAAAAATTTACAAAGAAAATTAGAAACCTTAGAAATTTAACATATCATAATCGACTACAGTTGCTTGGTTTGGAGTGACCTACTAACATATTTTAAAATTTCTCATAAAATGGTTTGTACAGAACAAACTATGTTTTTTGTAATTGATAACATCAGCTATATCTGGGGTCATCTTTATAAAATACCCAAGTATTTAATAAAGATGACCCCAGATTTTGTTGCTTAAATTCAAGTAAATATAGTATTTCTAACCGAGTTGCTGACATTTAGAATAATATGACCTCAAAAGCTGTGCATAATTTAATTTTAAAAATAAATTTAACTTTTTTGACTTCAAAAATACTTATACTAAAAAGAGCAACTATTTATTTTTTAATAATTTTGGAATTGTTTTTTTGGTGAAGCATTTTTAATATATTTATGGTCACGTTGTCAGCGTCCGTCTTTATATGGGCCAACGTGTATTTGATGTTCTAACAAATATAATATGAGCACTTCTAATAAAATAAAATTAAAATTTTATATATCATGGAGGAAAAATTGCAAAAATTAAAAAAAAGGGTTACTTTAGATTTTTATATGGTATTAAATCAAGCTTGTTAACAAGGTGGTACCCAAAGAATTAAACGTCAATAACATTATTTAAATTTTTTTTTTCATTTTGTTAGTATAAATTGCTATTAAATTTCATGTAGGGCTAAGATTGCCTTTTTATCCTACTAGATAAATAGATAATAATCTTTGGTTCATTGTTATTTTTTTTTTTAATGCAAAAAGCTATAACTTAACATTAAGTACTAAATTTTGTATTTATATCTGTCAAACAAATAGTTCTGTTCATAATAACGCTATAACAGTGGTATAAACAAAATGTTTGTAATACATTATTGCCACAAAATAAAAAATTTATTAAAAGTGCTTTATCTGCTAAGTGTTGTATTGTATATCAACTACGTGTACTAATTGTTTATAATGATACTAATGCCAAATATGAATGTTTTAGAAAGAAATGCCATGATAGGGGAAAATGTTAAATCTTAAATTAAAACATCTTTTCTCCTAAATGTGGCGTCAATTTTGAAAAAGTCTTTTTTTGTTAAATAGTTATTAATATATTTTATTCTTTAAATAAATGTTTATTTTTTAAATAAAACATTTATTTGAATAAATATTTATTCTTTGAATCTTTATTTGAACTTTGAATTAATACTTTGAATCAATATTTATTCTTTGAATTATTGAATTAACTCCCAACAACTAACTTGAAGTGGTCGCAACTTTTAATTTTCTTGCAAACATAACTATAATCATTCGATAAATTTTTATTCTTTCTTTAAAATATTTTGAAAGTTTTGAGGGTCATTAGGTTTTTTGTTTCACCAACGTAAACTTTGGAACAGTTGTATTTAATTATGTAGGTTCCAGGCTGGCTGTCACTATGCAGTTTTTATATGTTTTTGATGTTAATAACGATCTTAAATTGGGTTTGATTTAGATATTGTTATGTATAATGCTTTTCCAAATATTTTTAAAGTTTTGGTGAAAGGCCTGGTACCCATGGTAAAGACTCTACAGGAAGATTATTGCATTCTGATAAAAATGTGATTTTATTCTGCCCTCTTTGATGAAATTAATGTGTAATATTCCTCAATTGTTTCATCATCCTCATTGCACCCATTTTCAATAAACATATCGGTTAAAAAATTTATTTCGTTGTTCAAATGAGGTTGATGGAGATGGAGTAAGCTCTGTGGAGTAATCCTTTAAATATAGCGGTTAAAATATTCGGATCGTGATTTGAGTGCAGTTTAATCTGAATGTTAGTGATTGCTTCTTTTCGATACACTTTGCACTTATATTTAATTGTATTGTTTATAATGGTTATGTTAAGAAAGTTAAGCGCTATTGTCTCGTTTTCAACTTTAATTGTGCATTGTATATACGATGTTGTTGATTTAAAATGTCTTGGAATTTTTTTTGCTTACTTCATCCCACTTTCCAAGAAAGCACAATCAACGTTAAATTAACGTTGAAAAACGGTTGAAAGTTATGGTTGAAAAATGGTTGATTTTTGGTTAAAATGGAAACACAAATCAACATTGAAAAAAAAACGTTAGATCAACGTTGAAAAATCAACGTTAGATTAACAGTGATTCAACCAACTTATATATAAGTTTGTAAACCTCAAAAATACAGCTTTTTGCGCCGTGACTCTTTTAATCCGAAAAAACATTTTGTACAATTTTGTGTTGTTATGAGTAAGAAAAGAAATAATAATTCTTCATAAACTTATAATAGCTGTCATAGTAAGGTAAGGCGGGGTAAATTTGTTACGGGGCGAATCCGTCACTTATGCGACTTAGCGTTAAAATAATAATGCAAAAAAAAAAAAAAAGAAGTCTACTTACTCAATATTTTTGAAACTTTGTAACCTGATATTTGTAGAATATACTTAAATAAATGTTTTATATATATTTACCTTCGAATATTCTTTAAACATTGAAAGTAAACATTAAAGGTGAAAAAATACTTTTCTGCTTAAATGCCTATTGTCAAAAAAAAAATCAAAATACGCAATGTTTTGACCACAAAGTATATATTTTTTGGTTAATCGATGTCAGTATTTTTAAAATAATAGTTTAAGTTACTATGTTTTTGCCTTTGGAATTGTCACGTAATGATTGCTAGCACATGCTAAAATGAGGGGCAACTTCGTCATTAAAGAAAAGTTGATACTGAAAATAAATTAGGTTGTTTCATCACGCAAATTTTAAAACTACCAAGCCACGAAAGGCATGTTACTATTGAAGCAATTGAAATAGCAATAGAGATGGATATTGAAATAATATGCATTCCACCTCATAGCACATATTTCCTTTAACCACTTGACACACATGTTAATAAAGTAGTTAAACATATGTGGTCTTAAGCCTTGTCTAATAACTAATCTAAAAATAATGATATTTCTTGTGCTTGCGTGGTTACACGGTTTTCATTTATGCCAAAATCAATATTTGATACTTTCTATAAAAAGTTTAACAATTGATGTCCTATTAGATTTTTATTTATTTCAATTCACCTCCTCAAGGCCATGAAGGCCTCTACAGTCGAGAAGGCTACTTTAGTTGTTACAACTTTCTCTCAACTCTATAATTCCAAAACTTGAACCTTGGCGAACAAGGCCGCTGCGCAGAGGAACAAGTTGAGCGCGGTACTACCAGAAACGCGGAATCGAACCGGAATTTCTAAGTTTACTATTCTAGATTAGGGAAATCATGCTGCTGTTTCCTCAATAATGTTTTATGTTGAATTTTTTTTTCTCCTAGTTAAACTGCTTTTACCGCTAGTAAGTAATTTTCTCTATCGCCCAAGTGATATTATTTTTCAATAAGTTTAGCTGTACTGACGAATTCGTTCGTAACTGACGAACTTGCCCATCATGACTTGATGATGAAAAAATCAATTTCTACGCTAAAATAACTTTAGAGTTTATTTTGATTCAATACATTACCAAAGTAAAGACCTTAATTAATAAAAAAAAAATTAAACTAAAAAAAAAAATTATTTTTATGCGAATTCATATTGTTAAAGTAAAACATGACGAACTCCTACAATATCTTATGCTATTATACTGCACATTTTTTTCTCAATTTTTACAGCTTTCATTTATTATTATTAGTAGTATTACTAATTTGTTTTATATTATAATATTAACTGCAGTTATAGTATTACAAATAATCTGCCCTGTACCATTTTTTTAACGCAGGTAACTATGAAAATTGAAAAGCCATTATTGAAAGCAAATAAAACCAAATTTATACATTTTTAGAACGAATACTTTTAAATTAAAGTTATTTTCAAAACAATCTTGATAAAATCATGATATCGTTATCTTCATCACCAATATTAAATTCATATGTATACAAATGAATTTAATATTGGTGTTCATATGTATACATATGAATCTGATAACAGAAGGCGATAAAAATATATTTTTATCACCTTCAGTTATCAGACACATTTTGATTTGATATACATTTTGCCACGATCCAATCAATATATTGATTGGGTCGTGGCACCTTATATGGTTGCACCATATATGGTGCATCCTTTAAACAGTCTAAATTCTATCTTTGTGCATTGTGTCTTTTTATTTAAGAACGTCAGGTAACTGCATCTAAATTAAAATATCTTTAAAGTAAGGTACATTTTTACATTTTACATATTATTTTAAGTCTTATTATACTTCCTATTGTTCACAAGTGAATGTGAACATTAAGTGATCAATAGTAGGAAAAAAAAACAACCCATTACTGATCCGTGCCTAATTTACTTCAATATTGACCTAGATATTAAACTATTTCGATAAAGATACATTATACATCAATGCATTACCCACATTAAACAAGCCTATTAGACAGTTACACATTGCTTAAGTCAAACTTTCGTTTAGTAGAATCGTTTTCCTTGGTTCCCTAGAGAGTCAAGATAGCTGTAGTTAACCGTATTTATATATATACATATTTTGTATATAATTATACACATATATGTATATATACATACATACAGTGCTCGAAGTGGAGAAAAAAAAATAAAGGGATGGTATTTGGTAAATTAAAAATATCATCCCATCTAATCATTGTTGTATATAGAGATTTTCAAAAATTTCGCGGGATGGTTTATACTTTATAAAAAGGATGGCATCCTGCTTCATTCCGCTTCACTTTGAGCACTGCATACATAGTATAATTTATATATTATGTATGCAGTTCTCATATGTGCATGTGCAAAAAAGGGTTGTGATTAAAAATCTTCAGTACAATGTTTAAAATGCAAAGTTGTTCTATGTTTGAAACCAACTCTTAATTGTTTTTATCAATACCATCATGATGATTAAAGTTTAAAAAGCTCGGAATATTATGGTTAAAAACATTTTATATCTTTAAAAATACTTTATTTTACAAAAATTTGATTCAATTAATTAAAAAATATTGATAGTTAGTAAAAAAAATACAATTTTGTATATGTTGAACACAAAATAAAATTGTCTCTTAAAAACCAGAAGTTTCATATACGGAACAAATTAAACTACGCTTTGTGCGACTGGAGCAACCATATGCTCCATATGCGGAAAATTCTAGATTAACCCTAAAACATAAAAAACTTGTTTTTTCTATTCATATTTAAATATAATGATTAATCCAAATTCAAATACACCTCTAGTTTGCTTAAAAGCATTATGAACATATATTGAAATGTTGTTTGATAATGAAATTTTGTTTTAGCTATAATAGAATTATTATACTTCATATCTAGTTTTTTATTTTCATAAAACAAAATAATAAATTATATATATATAAAAAAATAGCATAAAAATTTTTAAAGTATATTATATATTAGTGATCGACCGGAACGAATATTTTGCCGGAACCGAAACTGAACCGAAAATCAATTTTTCTTATTCATAACCGGAACCGCAACACAAAATAAATCCAAACCGGCACAGGACCCGAACCAAAAATCAATAATATATATTGTTTTTTAAATTTAGTTTTAATTTAAACAAAATATTAAATTAATAAAAATAACTAATAACAGAATCCAACAACTGGAAGATTTTCTCGACAAAATAGAAGTTTTTCCAAATTTGCTGGATGGATTCTGTTTCTTTCGTTTGAGAGAATGTCTCCAGCTGTAGAAAACAGTCTTTCAATATCTGTTGATGTTGGAGGTGGTGTGAGGTACTTTTTTGCCACCTTAGTCAACGCTAACTTGATTTTTTGCATTTTTTTATAGCTTTTTCAAAACTCAAGGCATTGAGAAGCCATTGGACTATCCAAAAAATCATTAAACGCTTCTTTTATCATTTTGGAAGGTGAACGTGCATTTGATCCAATTTGAGTGTGAGATTGCAGAATAATTTTTGACATTTTATGAACAAACGATGCGTTTTTTTTATTTTCGCTAGATGGAATTTGAGTTGCAGAAGCCAAATTATCTAGAGGTTCAAAATTGTCCATTTGAGACATGACAACGTGTTTAGCATTTTGCAAAGCACCTTGAGATCTGAAAAAATACCATTTGTATCTTGGATCGAGTAGAGAGAGCAACTGAATAATGTTCTGTTTTTTCAATTGCTGAAAAACGTTTTTCCATTGCATTTTTCATACCAATTTTTAACTCCTGAACACTGATATTGCTCGAGAATGTTTCCAAAACTTTAATTATTGTTGTCACAATTGGAATACAGGAACTGATTCAACACCGGACAACATTTTTGTTACCTCCTTAAAACCCTTAAAGTTTTGACCACTTTTTCACAGAGGCTTCATTGTTGGACAGAAAATTCAATTCCCACTGAAGAAAATTTGATTAAGGTAGCAGCAATGGTTGGCTTCAGGTGTAAAGTTTGCTTAAGCATATAATAGGTAGAGTTTCATCTTGTAGCAACATTGCTTTTTAAGTTGTCTGACTTTTGTATCCATTTGGATTTCTTGCTGTCTGTAAATTTTAGTGTAAAAAGCGATAGAATGGGATGCGTAAGAGCAGAGTTTTTGACTCTTTGCAATTAGTCCGTCTATGATTGGATGTGAAAATAGTTCTTTTTTGATGACAAGTTAAAGGGAGTGGTGCAGGCATCCAGCTAATGCATAATTACAGCATAGTTCATTAAAGGCTGCCTTTACATTTGCTGCATTGATCTTATTGAAAATGTATTTTGCGGTATGCCTTTCATTAAATTGAGAACAAGAAATGCAGAGTTTGACAAAATTCCAATCTTTAGAAATAAATTGAACCGTCTTCCCCAAGTAGCCATGATGAAATGATGAACACGCATCAAGAGAGACTGACTTTCAGCTGTCTGATACTTTCAGCTTCTAATTGAACCAACTTTTCCTTGAGACCAAATTTTATTTTTTCATAAGTTGGATCCAGTAAACTTATGTAGTATTTTTCGCTAGGGATTATGTAATCAGAAGCAACAAGAGCATGGTGCCTCAAAAACTCAGCATCATTAATAATAAACTACGGTTGGAAGTCAAGAACCATCTTTTCAAATAATGACGTAAAATTTTTGGCCTTTTTTAGAAATAAACTCAATTTTTGAACCAACTTTGGAATTGTAGATTTTAAAATGTCAATTTTTTATTTTTTTGATCGTATATTAAGAATTGGATCTGCCTTTCTATTGTTTAATTTAGATTTAGCTTCTTTGTTGGCTTTTGGATTTCCTGAACTTTCTGGCGTAAGTTTGATGTCAGGATGATGTTTCTTCAGATGTGACGTTAGTTCATATTATCCATGTTTTATGGGGTTGTCTGATCCTCTTGAAACTTTGTCGTTGCATGTTTTCTACTGAACTATTTTTGTATTGTTTGCTTTAATTATGAAGTATTTTATATGCTTAACTTGTTTTTCTTTTTGAATTCAATTTAATAGAATGAAATATAAGTAGGTTTTTCAATATAGTTGGTTTGCGTCAAATACAAATGTTAAAAATATAACTGACAAGTTTTTTTGTATATCCATTATTTATTGTAATGGTTGCTACCCAAAAATTCCCTTCGGACAATAATTAACAATATGCTTTCTTTCGACTAATATTAACGATTTCAACACTACAATACCCTTAAGGAAATTATAGTGTTGAAATTGTTGTCCAATTGAAGTAGTTGTCCAATTGAACATTGTTTTCCGAGGGAAATTCTCGCGTGGATGCAATTAAAAACTGTTGATTGAAAAAAGAGTTAATTGAAAAGAAACAACAGATAATTTAACACTTTATAGATTATATAAAATTAGTATATAAGATGGATTTTTTTAATTAATTGTAATATTTAATATATATATATATATATATATATATATATATATATATATATATATATATATATATATATATATATATATATATATATATATATATATATATATATATATATATATATATATATATATATATATATATATATATATATATATATATATATATATATATATATATATATATATTTATGTAAAAGTTACACTCATAAAACAATATTATTTTTCAAATAATAACGATAAAAAACTTTACAAGGTATGAATATTAATTTAAACAAGAAAATTATTTCATTTTCAACCAAATCCAAATCTTATTTCCATTAATTCTCAAGCTTCTCATCTAATTTAAAAACTCTTAATAAAGCTTTAAGATACATTTTCGGTAGAATTTTGAACCGAAATTCCGGCCGGAACCGAAACAGGAACCGAATTTCGGTCGATCATTATTATATATATATAGAGAGAGAGATATTATATACTGGATGATACACATGCTAAATATATATAACATATTTAAAGTCAATTATATAGATTATCTATAAAATAGGTTTTAAAAATGAAAAATCTACGATATAAATGAAAAACCCATTTAATTTTTAAAAAAATTATGAAGTTAGATTTTTATGCATACCGTTTGTTTGTAGAAGTTAGCTTTTAGGCAAAATAACTTTCATATGTGGTATATATAAAACATCTTTATTAACAATATAGAAATCTTTTTTTTAAGATAATTTCAAACCACATCAATAATTTATTGGCAATTTATCAATAACTTATTTATGACTTTATCACAAGAAGTCATCAGGGTTGGACTAGCTTTAAAACATGGACCGGGAAAATCATGACATCTTCAAATTGTAACAGCCTGTTTACACCTTTTTTTTAATTTGAAAAAATATAAGTAACAATTTTTTCTTTAATCCAATTAACAGGAGGTTGTATTAATAGAGCTGAATACAAAATTGATTTTGCATTCAAATGAAATAGGCTGAGGTTTCTTTTAAAAAGGGACTAGTTAGTTCTAATAAACGTCTTTTCACAAGTTTTTAAGCTTTATAAAATTTTCTTAATTTTTAAAGAGATTTGGTTAAAAAACATGCAAAAGTTTTATTAAAAGTTCAGGAAAAACTCATCACTCAAAGAGAGATTCATTTTCAATCTTCTTGATTTAATGAGTTTAAAGAAGGTTTTATTTATTTAAGGTTTTTAATGAACCCTGTAATACATTAATAAAATAATACAAATGAAAAAACTATTATGTTTAATACTTAAGGAGGTATAATAACTTAAATTACAAAAAAAATTGTTGTCGTGTGTTAATTTTTCTAAAAAGTGATTATCGATTCCCTAGACAATTTTCGTATATTTTAAGGTAGAAAAACCTTTTTTCACACCTTACTCGGGTGCAAAACAAAGTCAAGTTACATTAATAGGCCAAAAATAAATGGTTGTATGATTCAATAAACAACCTGTATGGAAACAAAACATTAAAACAACAAATGAAACAATTAAAACAACGAATTCAATTTCATTTTCTTCCAACTGTAACTTTGATAGCTCAGTGTCTTCATTTGTTTTACAACTTGCATAAATACTAGGTAAATTTAAGTTAATTCCATTTTTTAGTAAAATCTTTAAATTCATTTCTTAAAACCGTAGAATTTTCAAACCCAAGTACTTTACTAATTTCGAAAAGAGCATTTTTTGTTGCACCCAATGTTGTAGTCGTCAGAGTATCTGGTAGAGAAGCATTCAAATTAATATTTCAAAGGCAGAACCACTGTCTTTAAATGTCTCAAGCTTTTCAATTTATTCGTTCTTAAATTATATATAAAAAATAAATGAAGAGTAAACCATTAAAGGTAAACAAATAGCTACCTATATTCTATAATAAATACCTACCTATATTCTATAATAAATAGAATACATAATTTTAAAATTGTTCTAAATTTATTCAATAAATGTTTAGTATAGGCTTGTTTTATTTTTACTTACTTATGTTGCATCCAATGTTGCATCCAATATTGCAGTCATCAGATTATCTGGTAGAGTATTAAATTTTTTATTTTGTGTCTTAAGCCTTTCAACAAATTGATTCTTAAATTGCAAATAAAAATTGAATTAAAAACAAATGTTAAAAAAACAAACTATTTTATTCAAAAAAGATATTATTTGGTCTAAATTAAAGTATCATCTACATCCAAATTTGACGTAGGTTTAAACCTATTTAAATCAAATTTAGGTCATAAACCTATAAGGAATAAAAATAGAAAGCCAATAGGTCATAAAACTATTTAGATTCAAATAGGTACTTTGCTGTTATTAACCTAAAAATATAAAATGCAAAAAAAATCATAATTTATAAGTTATAGCAACCAACAGTATTAATCTAAAACAATTAATTACCTCAATTAGGTGATTAGGTGAACCTGACAGTTTAAGGTGGTCCTATACTAAAAAAATCAAAAAAAATTGATTTTTCAAAAATTGCATCTTCTTGAAGCCCAAACATTCTACATTCCAAATATATATAAATCGTTATAGGGAGTGAATTTAAAAATGCTCTAAAATAGCAAGCTTCAGAATAAAGTTGAATAATTTTCTTAGAAACGGTCTTAGCAACGGGTTGTTTATTTTAGAAAATAGGTGTTTTAGATGGTTGTGCCATTTACTTTTAGTTTTTGACACTGGTGCCAGTAACTGTTTCATGTTTGTTTTCCTAAATAAGCCATGATTTTTAAATACAATTATGTTTACATATATTACCTATAGAAAATCAGCCTTGTGTTATACTATATTTGCCTCGTGCTTAATTTTACTATGGGAAAAAAAAAATGTGATTCAAATTTAAGAAGGAAAACAGGTGGAGACAGGATTTTTTAAAAAAAATACTTTATAGGTAATCAATTTTCCTCAGCATCAACAGTCAGCATTAATATAACTTCTCAATTGGAAATCGCTAACTCAACTCAATCAAAAAGGTTATTACATTGCAGTAAATATAGTAATACAAAAACTAATGGTTCAAATAAATTGCCTTCATGTTTTATAACTATTGACACAGACATTTTAAAATTAACTGTTACTTTGATTGGACATTGTCCTCAATGCCATAACAATTCAATTAAAATCACAACTGATTTATCAAAATAGAAAGGCTTAGCTGTGTTTTTAAACATTTCTTGTAGAACATCTTCGTGCAATTGGAAAAAGTCTTTATTCTAGCAAAGAAATTGAAAAGCAAGGCTCAGAAATGTTCCTGTTTGAAATAAACTATAGATCTGTTGCTGCCATGAGAGAGATAGGAAAAGGTCATTCTGGTTTGGAAAAATTTTGTGGATTAATGAACTTACCTTCTCCAATGAACATAAAAGCATTTAATGATATTCAAGATAAAACTCATATCATATACCAAAGTGTAGTTAACGTAAAAATGAATAATGCAGCAAATGAATTTCGATATCTTAACAACGATATCTAACCAAATGATTTTGATATTAATGTATTAGATGATATTGTTGTTTCCGGTGATGAAACTTGGCAAAAAGGGGTCACTCCTCACTTAATGGTGTTGTTGCTGTTATTGCTAGTGACTCAGGGAAATGTGTTGACTATCGAGTTCTTTCAAAAGTATGCAATGCCTGTATATCATGGGAATCAAGAAAAGATAGCAATCCAGAACATTATGAAAATTTTTTGGAAACCCATGAGTGTTTAAATAATTACGAAGGTTCAGCTGGATCTATGGAAATTTCTGCTGGATCTATGGAAATTTCTGGTATTGTAGATTGTTTTATGAAATTTATCGGCAAAAGGGGACTTCGATTACTCATTACATTAAAGACGGGGATTCCAAAGCACATTCTGAGGTTTTAAAAAGTGATCCTTACCCAAGTTTGATTGTTGAAAAATTAGAATGTGTAGGACATGTGCAAAAACGAGTTGACAATAGTATACGCGTATACTATTGTCGTATCGTCGTATCGTCGTATACTATTGTCGTATCGTCGTATCGTCGTGTACTATTGTCGCATCGTCGACAATAGTATACGCGTATACAATTGGATTTGAGTATACGCGTAAACTCAAATCCACCGGCAAAACCAAGTTGGCAGACGGCAAAAATTATTGAGTTATTGCAGTGCGGAATAGTACTGGTTCAACAGTTTACCAAATGAAAAAAACAATTGGTGCTGTTTTGTTTCACTGCTCAGATGCTTTGAGTTTGGAATTACGACACTATATGTATCCTCAAACTATCAGTAAATATCAATGTGATAAAATTAACAACACAAAAATTTACAGGGAAAAACCTGGAATACCAATTATTATTAGGGATATAATTAAACCCATTTTTCTTGACCTTAGTGATGATAAGCTTCTGAGTAGATGTTTACATCGCAAAACTCAAAACTCAAATGAGTCCATTAATGCTGGCATTTGGAAGCGATGTCCTAAAGAGATTTTTGTTCTTCGTACCACTTCAGAAATAAATGTTGCATCAGCAGTAATTTTATTTAATGATGGTATTTCTGGTATATTGAACATATTTAAATATTTAAATGTTACACCAGGTATATTTTTGCTACTCAGTACTGTTCCAAAGTAGACCAAAAAATAATAAAGATGATGGAAAAGAGGTCTTGACTCAATAAAACAAAGAAGAAAGCTGCTTCGTACGCAACTAAAAGGTTTTACAGATATAGTAAATAAAAGTGAAGGTGCATCTTATGAAGCAGGAGTTTTTTAGATATAAATTTTTTTGTTATTTTTTAAATTAAATTTATTTTAAGGCAGTTATTGTATTTTGTAACATAGTTATTGTATATTATCTTTTTTTATTCAAGCTTTTTTCATTGATTGAATAATTTTATTTTGGTTAAATATTATTCGAATATTTGAATTTTCACATTTTTCTTTTTTCTATGTGTTTAATAATGCTCAAGTCGTTTTGTTTTTCAATAATTTTTTTTACCTTTTTTTTTCAATATATGAGTTTTTAGCATGCTGCGATAAATATCTTGAGATTGGTTTGTCTGATTGTGTCAAAATTTTTAACAGTTCTTTATTATATATATGCACATTCACCTTACTAAAAGAATTCATGTTAGTTAACTGTTAGTTCTAAAAATAAGGTCTAGGTTTTAAGCCTTTTCGGGGTTTTTCTTTAACCGAAGCTAACCTTTAAGCCTTAAACCGGTCTTCTTCAATAGTTTGTTAAATTATTTGATTTTAGCAGGGTGAGTGTAATCATCTGATATAAGAAAGCTGTGAAAATTGCATGATCATACTATTATTAGTTTACAGACTGTTAATTACAGCGCGTAGTTCATATTTAGGGTCCATCGACACAAAATTTTGACCAAAAAAAAAAAATTAATTATAAAATTTAAATTTTTTTTTCATTTACTGTGCTTTAAATATAAAATACTACTTCTTATATAAAAATCATAAAACATGTGTACATTTTAAAAATTTTGATTTTATTAGTATAGGACCACCTTAAACATTTTTTTACTTTATATAAATATATACGTATATACTTCTATATATTTTGATACGCTTCCATTGTTTTTCTCCACGAAAAAATTAAATTAAAAACCTCCACGAAATTTTCTTTTCTAGAGTGTTCCATTTATTATAAGTTTGTTAAATTATTTCTGATAATTTAATTAATTGACAGAATATCTAAGTTAACGGTTGTAAGTGAGTGTAAGTGCCTTAAACTAAAATGTATGTAGTAATAATTATTGAAATACATTACATAACAGGAAAATGAATAACAATAATCTTAAATTTAAAAATACACAAATAGCATTAAGAGAGTTGAGAAGCCACGCATCTGCAAAAAAAAAAAAAAAAAAATGTTGATAACAAGACGTTTTTTCAAAAATTTCTTTGTTGACGCCTTAATAATTTCTTTTTTTACTATATTTTTTTATAAAATTTTTTTTACACAAGTACTGTAACATTCGGAAACCTGGGGTCACAAAAGTTGTCTGGGAAATTTCTCGTTGTCCCTGTTGGCTAGTCTTACCCTGAAAGTCATAAACAGTTTCTAACTATCTTTTAATTTCATAAAACTGCGATGATTCATAATTTAAAACTTCATGAAACGGAAATTTCCGTTTATCCCTAATTTGTTAATAAATAAGGAAAATTTCAGTACAATTTTGCTAAATGGGTATTAAACCTTTTAAGTAAAAACTTTACAGAAAAGTTTTTTTTTTCGAAATAACTTTTCATTCTATTATAAAATATTTCTGATACAAGAGTTTTTAATAAAAAATAGCCAAGCTCTTTGTTGCCCGCGTTAGCATTGTATTTAAACAAAATAAATTTCAAAGCAATGAGGATATTTCGTAGGATAAATTTGACACAAAACATCTAATAAGAAAAATAATTAAAGGCTGCACCATTTCATTTTTTTTTTTATTTGACATAAGGTTTTGTTAACTTTTTAATAAAACTATTTTCATTTGTTGGTAATAGATAATGCACATTTTTAAAAAGTTTCATTTGCTTTTTGATTTGTGTTTCATTTTTTAAAATTAAAGAAAAAGAACTTCCATTCGTTTTCATCAACCGTTTGCATACTTTTGCAATCGCTAAATGCTCAGAGATTATACTTATAAGCTACAATTTTTTTCGATTTGTTTTGAATTTTATAAAGTGTGGAGACTGTGAGTTTTTTGTACTCATACTTTTCTTTTCTCTTCAATATATAAAAAGACGCTTTTTTAAAAACCATTTTTTATTCTTCTTTTAAAATTTTATTTCTCTAATTTTTTAGGAGTATTATTATAATATTTTAGAATTAATTTATTTTAGCATATTTTAGGGATTGTGGTTTATCCTCCTCCGAATAGTTTCTAGAATATTTTGCAATTAAAATTAGGTTAATTTTAATTGCAAAACCAGCAATTTGTGTCCCCTTTTATGAGAATTAAATAAATAATAACCCCTTTTTTTAAATGACATTTAAAAA
The DNA here is from genome assembly GCF_022113875.1 of Hydra vulgaris. Classification (NCBI taxonomy): domain Eukaryota; kingdom Metazoa; phylum Cnidaria; class Hydrozoa; order Anthoathecata; family Hydridae; genus Hydra; species Hydra vulgaris. The sequence continues at coordinate 18,986,546 of NC_061164.1, forward strand.
AGGGGTTGTTATTTATATAATTCTCATAAAAGGGGTGAACTCTGGTAATGCCTCGCTAAAAAATAAGAATTCTCATTCATTCAGGGATGGACTAGTCCACCGGGATGCCGGGGGAAGCCCCGGTGGGCCGCTGATATCATATTTACAATGGGCCACTAATATAAATCGCAGCTGCTGCTACTTAGGTACAATAAAAATATGTTAATATATATTACTAGTGAATTTTTTGATTTTTATATATTACTAGTTAATATTACTAGTTTAAATTATGTACTTTTAATATGATAATAAATAAACTTTTAAATTAAAATTACATATTGTTAATTGAGGTATCTAAGAGTTAAATAACGCATTATTTATATTTTATATGATTTTTTTTTTTTGATTTTCTAGAGGCCCGCTAGAAATATTATCACCCGGGCCGCCACAAAGAGCTAATCTGATCAGCATAACATTTATACAAACCAAAGTATAATAACCAAACACTTATACAAACATTTATACAAACCAAAATATAATAACATTTAGTTGTAATAACAAAATATATCTTGTAAACGTTTATTTTTGCTTTTATATTACCATCATGGATAACGAAATAATATTTAAATAATGGCAATTATTGCAAAACGAGAGTTCTGGCATATCGTCGCACGCCGCTGCGACTTCTTGCAATGATTTACCGTACATAAAAAGTTGCTTGAATCGCTTGCCAGTCTCGCGCCAGTAATGGCTCGTTACTAGTTTAGTCGCAAAGGCGTGCGATGATTTGCCAGAGTACTGGCCCGGAGTTTTCCTCATTTATACAAAACATAGAGTATTATAAAGGTTTTGAATGACTAAAACAATCGGAAAAATTAATAACACAAATTGCATTTTTTCTGGCGAGAAATTTTTTGTATATACCATAATACAGTAGCGGCATAAAGTCATTACCTCAGTTGAAAAACAAGAGCATTTTGTTCATTTTTGACACTATAAAATAAAAGTTATTCACATTGAAATAAAAACGACTCTGGATTGTCAGTAATAAGCGCCACTAATAAAACGTAAGAAATTCTGACTAAAAGACTAGTGTTTTGTATGCCCTCCATGCGCATCGAGCACGGCCTGTAAACGTCTTGGCATACACTGTACCAGCTTTGGATAGTGTCAACAGGGATTGCTAGCCATGCAGCTTGCAAATGTTGCCACAAATCATCCAGGTTGCTGGGTTTGGTTTTCTGTACCTTTCTGAAGAAATTCTCCCAAAAATTTTCAATGGGGTTCAGGTCAGGGCTTTGTGGAGGCCATCCAATAGCATTGGTACGAGCACGTTTGAGATATTCTACTACTTTCTTAGCTTTGTGGCATAGGGCGTGTCCTTTTGATAGAAAAATGGTTTAATTTTACCAAATAGTTTGTTTGCTGATAGTTTCATTTGTTTTTTTTAATATTTCCAAATATTTATCCTGGTTTACATTGCCCGTACAGCAATGTAAATGACCTACACCTTATCCTGACATGCAACCCCATACCATTAGAGAGCATCCTCCATGCTTTACTGTGGGAGCTACACACAGAGGACAAAATCGTTCACGAACTCTTCTCCTTACATAAACTCTTTTAACTCCACAGAAAACATTAAAGATACTTTTATCACTCCATAACACTATATTCCATTGTGCGACGGTCCAGGTTTTGCGCATCTTCGCGAATGCTCTTCTTTTCGCGATGTTACAGATCGCAATAAAGATTTCTTCGCAGCAATTCTCCCATTCAAACCAGCTTGCTGCAGGCGTTTTCTAACTGTTCTTGCTGCCAGATAAATTTCATGGTTTTTCCCCATGTAGCTTGCAAGATCTGAAGCCGTGGCCAAACAATTGGACAAACTCGCCTGAATCAAAAGCCGATCCTGCTTTGCGGCAGTTTTACGAGGTCGTCCAACACACTCTAAGTCTGCCACTGCACCGGTGTCTTTCTCTTTTCTGGCTTTTCTGGTAACAGTTGACAGTCCAATTTTCATTTGCTCAGCAATATCTCTGTAAGAAATAACTTGTTTAATCATAACAATGATCTTCAGTCTTTGGCATACACAATGTTCTGCAAAATGATAATACGAAAATTATAAAATGTTTGTATTATTAAAAAATACACGATTTCAATCATTGTTAAACAACAACAAATGTTTAGAAACACAATAAAACTTAAAAAATTCCAAAAAATTGTTAATTATAGCTAATTAAGATTAATTAATCCTAATTAGCGCTGCTAATTATAATTAAATCTAATTAATTTATTCTCAATATTAGCTCCACGTTTCGGTACGATATGTAGTTGAGTGATAATACATTAATTTCAAGTAAATATCTACTAAAACAATGCTAGAAAAATCTTAAACTTACCAAATTGGTATCAACAATTTCTGATCAAATTAACACAGAACACTAATTAACAAAAATTACAATAATTACAACAACAAAAATAATTATAATAATAAAAATAATTATCGCCTTTTTTTTAAATTGGGGTAATTTTTGCAATTTTTAGTTGTTCAGGAAATTAATTAATCTCATCTGCTCCAGTAGCTTTATTTATTTTTTTCAGAGTTTTAAATGCTATTTCAAATTCTTCTAATGATAATTTAGAAGACCGCTACCCAGATGTAATGCAATCATTCATCATACGAGAAAATAAAGTCTGCGTTATTAGAATCTTATTGTTCAGAACCAATTTAAAAAAAAAAAATATTTAACTCGCAAGCAATTATTAGACTCGAAAGCAATTTATAATAGTGATAAGTTATAACAAATTTTTCTATATTAAAAATAGTATATTAAAAATAATTATTTAGTATAATATACATAATAATTGTTTATCTATCGCAAATTATTGTAAGAAAATGAGTATAAACCGTTTAAATAAATTTAAATAATTCGTGTCTTCATTTTACAAAAAATGCGAAACCTGGATTTGCTCAATGAAAAAAGTATTGACTATCTTCTTAAAGCGCCTTGATGACTAAAATAAAATGCGTTTTTTTGTTCCGAAAAATACACTAAAGAACCAGAAACATTAGAATATTGTTAAACCAAAATGTGATGTTAAAATTTTTATTTGTGGAGATTTAATTTATTTTTTATTTTTTTTTTTATTTATATATTTTTAATTTAATTTATTAAATTTAATTTAATTTTTATTTGTGGAGATTTAAAAAATTTAAATATCTTCTATAAAACATATATCTATAATAATAGCCGAACTTAATAGTTTTAATAGTAACTAGCTGTCATGACCCGTACGAAACGGGTTGTGGTAAGTCTAATCCACACCCAACCGTTTCTAAACTTGTTTCTTTATACTTTAACTAATTTTAGTAAACGACAAAAAATAAATTAATTTAAAGTTCTGTTAGTTAGTAAAATGGGAACTTTTTGCAAACCATAATTCTATTGCTTGTTAAATTATAATTAAAAAAAAGTCTAATTTAAATAAAATTTAAAAAATTAATGAGCAAATGTTTTAAATATTATGACTGTTGTGCTCATTAAAATGTCTTGGCTCGCTAAAAAGTACGCAGTTAGCATTTTACTGACTACATGAATTTCTTGGCTTTTGGTTCATTTTTAATTTACTATACTTAAGAACTATTTAGTATTTTTAATTATTACATTAATACTTTCTACATAATAAAATAATAAAAGTATCTTTATTAAAGTAGCATATAAGACAATTGTCTATCAATTCTTCAGGTGTTTTTGGAAACTTATGCTATGATATTTTTTTAACTCTCTCATAAGGGTTTGTTTAAAAAGCAAATTTGGACGTTGAAATATGGGCCAAGCCAAAGAGGTCTAGTTATTTCAATTAAGTTAGCTTTATCTGCTTGATATTTTTTATAAAAGCCTTTCTGTAAAAAAACACTTAACAAATTCATACAATGAAGCTGTTTTTACTGCGGAATTAGGGCAAATAAATTTTTTAAACCTATTGTTTGTGCAATCGAGACTTAATGCAAATGAAAACCGTCTTGATAGTACACAGGGTGATAAAAGTATAAAGGGTTTCCATTTACATATAAAAAGTTAACGGAAATATAAAAAAACAAAGCAAAAAAAGCCAATAAATCTATTCAAAACTCCAAAATTCTAAAGATAAAAAACATAGAAACTTATTTGAGAAACAAACTAAAAAGTTTTCTTGAGATAAAATAAAAAAAAAAAATTTTAAAAAACTACAAAAAAAATTTATATTCAAAAATACTTTTAATTACAATAAATACAATTTAATTTGAAACATTCTTTCATTATTACATATCTTTTAGTATATGGTATGGAGATTATCAAGCTTCGTTTTACCTTTTTAAAAACAACCAACATTCAAAATAAAGCAATTTTATATTCTGTCTTATATTTCATTAAAAAAATTATTTATTAAATTATAAAAGTTAAATAAAAGATTCTGAAAGCGATGGTGCTTGGCAATCAAAGTATGTTGTTGTTGTTGAACCATATTGGCAAACGCGTGCATTATGCATTAACGAACATACCAATTACATTTTAGAAACTGGGTTAAGTCTCACTTTAAGATTCTTTTTAAAGTCTGAAAATTTTAAATAGTTTACAATATCTCCAAATAATCCACTCAACATCAACACAAACTTTACTCATATTTTTGTTCCAAATAAGCTGTTCAGGGGATATGTTAGCTCCTTTAAATCCGCACTGTAAATGGACTCTATGGGGGTATGCAGGGTCTCCGTAAACGCACAAAGGCTCTCTATTGCTGTTTTTTATAGAAATATAAGACAGAATATAAAATTGCTTAATTTTGAATGTTGGTTGTTTTTAAAAAGCTAAAACGAAGCTTGATAATCTCCATACCATATAAGGAATTTACTGCTAATTTATTTAGTAAATTACAATCGGCGAGCATGCCACTATTATGTCTTTTCCCTTCCACAGGACCAGGTGCAACTACTGATTGGAACTTTATTCCGTGACATCTTTTATGTTCATTATAAAAAATTCTTTGGTGCTTTCTAGGACGACTTATTTGTCTTAAAGTTCCATCTATAAACCCCCAGCAGTTCTTAAGAGGAGCTCCTTTAGCATGAATAGCAAAAGCATACATTTCAAGATGCAGAGTGTCTAACCATCCCTGATTTACGTTGGTAAGTATATGGCCCCATTGTGTAAACAAAAAATTCATGATATGATTTGAAATCATACACAATTGCGGTACTGGTCTTGCAAATCGCAGTAACATATCTTGATACCTGCAGGGATACGCAAAACGTTTGATTTTGCGTATTCCTTCAGCTGAAATGGTGACACCATTAATGGTGTCACGATTTCAGCTGACAAAGCCTTTTGTATTTTTTTAAAACGTTTTGCGTATCCCTGCAGGTATCAAGATATGTATCAAGATATTCCCGCAAAAATAACGAGTTACAATGCATTGTAACACGTTATTTTTGCGGGAATGTTTAGGATATTGATCAACTCGTATATATCTTTTGATAAAAATCGAAATTCACTTTTGGCTTCATCCTTTGATATGTCGTCTAAATTAAATCTTGGATAATTATGATAAGGCAAAGTTAAGTTACTTGATTTATTAACATAGTAAAGTAATAATAGCTCTTCGTCGTTTATTATCTTATCATAACGAGAAATGAGTAACTGATTGCGAACCGGAGATAATTTTGACATTTTAATTTAAAAAAAATAATTTAAACTTCGTTCTTTTATTGAAATTCCACATCGAATTGGTTTCTTACTTTAAAACTATAAAAATAATTGTACAAAAAATCACGCAGAAAAGTATACAGAACTATACAAAGGCTTTTCGTACCGCGACGTTTTCATAGTAACTTTCGTAACGATATTTTACGAAAAACGGCTACGACAACAACGACTTATAAAGTCATAACTTTTACGTTCTCGTTGCAGTTGGCGTTTCAATTTCGTAAAGTCGCTACTTAAGTAGCGACCCTAAGTACTTAGGGTCGTTCATAAATTACGTCACGCTATAAGGGGGAGGGGGTTGGTAGTTTTGTGACGACTCATACAAAACTTGCTTCTTAAGTGTTACGATTTTGTGACGAGGGGGAGGGGGAGGTCAAAATCTGTCAAAAAATGCGTGACGTAATTTATGGACAATCCCTTATGTTAATAACGTGCTTAGGTACTTAGTCCTAATAGGTCTGAAAAAAAAGTTTTTTAAAACCTAATAAAAAAAACAAAACTTATTAAAACAGTTCTGCTACTCCAGAAAGTTCTGCAAAAAAAAAAAAAAAAAAAAAAAAAAAAGCCCGTAGTTGGAAAATAAATTAAAAATTTATTTTGACAATAAATAGTTTTTTTTGCTACATTTATTTTTTTACAATAAATAGGTGCTGCAGCTGTTTTTCAAAACGCCTTAATATGCTTATTACGAGAAAAAAGAAAATTATTAAATAGAGACGGTTAAGCGCAAACAATGTATATATAAACTCTTTGTAAAACGTTTATTTAATAAAAATAATTTTAATGAATTTTTTCAGAACTTTTTGAAAACATGAATTCAATAACGTTTGTAGACAAAACTAAAAAAACAAAGCTTATTTTGTAAAAAAGTCAAAAAGGATATTTTTTACCTTAAGGCATTTTGAAATACGGCTGCAGTATATGTTGAAATGAGATAATTGGACGCAAAGTTTAAAAGCTCTTAACAAAAGCCACTAAACCAAAAGAATTAAAAGTAATTGCAGTTCAGTGCTTTTGCAGTTCAGTGCAATTGCAGAGCATAAAAATTTTAAGTATTGGTGTTTGCAAAGAAACATTATATAAACGAAGAAACATATAAATTATCTTTTAATAAAACTAACTTATTTTAAACTTTGTTTAAAAAACACAAAACATATTGACATCCAAGTGAAAAATTTGAAACTCCAATTTTAGATTTGTTAAAGTTATGTCATCTTCTTATATCCGCCAAACCCGGTAATAAAAACAGCTTAACTGTAAGATTCAAAAATCAACGAATTTTTGTATTACGATACGTGCGCCAACTCTCAAACGACTAAAATAACATCTAATTAAATCCACCAAATCCGGTAATAAAAACAGCTTAATAAAAAGATTTTAAAATTATCTGATTCTTGGATTATGGTATGAGCGCCAACTGTACTCTAAAACGACTGAAAATATGCCATGCGATCTGTTCCTTTTCATATATCGTTTATCAAACAATAAGTTTCATTTCTTTCTATTAAAAGTTTGTTTATTGTGTTCTTTTTAAAGGTTTAATCTTAATTCAGAATTAACATAATTATTGTTTTTGACAAAAGAATAAAGATTTCTATTTTATTTTAGAAATGAGTAATAAAAATAGAGAAGGTTTGAATATTCGTTTTATCTACTTAATAATACTAAAGTGAATAGTAGTAGTGCCCTTTTGAGCCAGTTTGATACAGACCTCTTGGCAGCCATAGCAATCGAGGTAATGGGAAGGGAGAGTTGCAACAGCTTTGTTTTATAAGATAACGTGAACAAAGGTGTATCTTTGAACGAAACTGTATGTTTAGTGTATTTTTATTATGTATGTAATATCAAGATTTGTAATAATAAATATGTAATATCATATTTTACATTTTTACTTGCAAATCTTTTTAATTTTGATCTGTAGCATTTATTTTTGCTTTATACAGTCTTTTTCTTTTTAAATAATTTAAAACTTAAGTTAAGTAAGTTGCAATATGGTCGAGCGTTTAGCGTACCGACATACGGAGGTAAATATTGGAGTTAGTGTCCTACCATTGGAATTCTTTTTTTTTTATTATTATTATTTCTCATTGGTTCTAACACCGTAAAAAGACGATTTTCTTTCTAAATTTTTTTAGTAGTAAATTCAGAATTTTTCATTCCAAAAAAATATACGTGGTAATAAGCTCTAAGTATACGGAAAAGATACGCATGTAAACTTTCATTTTTGCTCATAATCTATTGTTCACTAAAAAAATATTAGGAGAAATATAGACAAAGTTAATGTGGAATAGTGCTTATGATAAAAACAAAGTATTTTATAAATCTCTCATAAGATCCACTTATATAAGATACTCTTATAAGATCCGTATACGGAAAAGATGCGCATGTTAATTTTTGTTTGCTAATTCTGTCTGAAACCGCGCTTTAAAAAATTCGTAGATTATTTTATTTTACCAAATAATATATAATTTTACAAAATTATAAAATAAATTACAAATAATATTAAAATATTCAAATTGCAACCGTTTCATTAAAGAAAATTGAGTAAATAATGTATTACAATGTCAGGATAAATAAAAATAATAATTAAAAAACGACAGATTTTACAACAACAATTTTTTGCATACCAATTTTTGATATGTTTTTTGAACACCTCAGAACTTGTAGAGGACAGGTCTTGTTATCTATAGTGTTCCATAACGAGATGGCTCTAAATATAGTACAACATGTATTCTTATATTTGGAGCCATTTGAAGGTAGAATTTTTTTTTTCTTCAACGAAGTTTTAAAGGAAGGTTTTTTGTAATGAATAAATCCTTCATAAAGTCTGGATTTAGACAATAAATTAATTTAAAAACTTCTATTATAAGAAAGCGCAAATTTCTTATATGGATCCTTGGACTATTATCAAAACTTTACAATTCATCAAGAGATAAGTCAAACCTTTTATGGACAATACAAAGAGCTTTTTTATGAATTCTATTTATAAAGTTGTCATAGTATTTAGAACAAAACATCCTAATTAGAAGACAATAAGAAAAGTTTGAAATTATGAAGGCGTTAAACAACAAGGTAGCTTTATTACGATTTAAAAAAATTTCTTATGCGTGAAAAAGCAAAACATTTACCATTAGCTTTACTGCATAAGTACTTAATGTGTTTTCTAAAATTTAGATTCTTATCAATTGTAACACCAAGTAGTTTCACCTTATCAGAGGCAAAAACTCTTATATTGCCTATTTTTAGGTATATATTATTTGTCTTTTTTAATCCAACTCAGGGGCGGATGCAGGATTTTTTGAAGTTTGAGATAACTAACTTCCAGACATGGAGCGAACTCAAAACTTTTATATGTTTATAGTTATATCAAATAAGGATACTTTGCATAAAATTGAGATGATAGGAGCCTGGGAACAAAAAAGCCCCAAAATTTTTGCTACACCTGCCCCAAACGTGAGAGCAACAAGTTGATAAAATAATTTTTTTACTATTCTCAACTAAATTCATCGAGAATTTTTAAAATTCATACAATAATCTCTTAACCTTCAAAAGTTATAGCCACATAAAGTTTGAATCCCCCTCAATTTGAGGGGGTTACAAATTTTATAAGACCATTATTATTGAACGCTAAAAGATTGTTTTACAAAATTAAAAATTTCTCGATGAATATAGATTTAGTTGAGAAAAGTAAAAAACTTATTTTATCAACTAGTTGCTCTCACGTTTGGGGCAGGTGTAGCAAAAATTTTGGGGCTTTTTTGTTCCCAGGCTCCTATCATCTCAATTTTTTGCAAAGTATCCATATTTGATATAACTATAAACATATAAAAGTTTCGAGTTCGCTCCATGTCTGGTTGTTAGTTATTTCAAACTTCAAAAAATCCTGTATCCGCCCCTGCAACTAAAAGTAATTTGGAATTTATCAGGGTTGGCAACCATCAAGTTCAACTTAAACCAGGCAATGGTATTAGATGCTTATTTTTGCAATCGAAAAATACCCTTTTCTAAACTGTAATCACATGCATCCAACGTATTATCGCATGCAAAATTCCACAATTCAGTATCTTTAATAAATAAAAATATATTATTTATAAAGATATTAATGAGAATGGGGCCAAGAATGGAACCTTGAGGCACTCCTGATAAAATATCAACCCAATTAGAAACAGAAGATCCTATCCTTACCCTTTGTTTACGATCATAAATATACGATATAAGAAATTTAAGGCTTTCTTTAGAGAAACCATATGCCTCTAATTTAGCATGCTAAATTAGAGGCATATGGTTTCTCTAAAGAAAGCCTTAAATTTCTTATATCGTATATTTATGATCGTAAACAAAGGGTAAGGATAGGATCTTCTGTTTCTAATTGCTAGCAATAAGTAGATCTTCTGTTTCTATTGCTAGCAATAAGTAGGTCATGCGGAATGAAATCATATGCTTTAAATAGATCCACTAATAATGTTCCATCAATACCTCTATTGTTAATGCATTCATGCCACTTATTAAGTAAAAAAATAAGTGTATGCTGAGTACTATAATCTCAACAAAAACCACACAAAAATTTATCAAATTTTGGTTCCATAAATAACAAAATTTGTTTATAAACAATCATTTCAAAATTTTTGGAGAGAACGGGTAGAATACTTATAGGGCGATAGTTAGCCTTATCTGTTGGATCGTTTTGCTTAAGACACGGTAAAACATCCGCCATTTTTAGAAATGATGGAAATGTTCCAACTAAGATGCTATTGTTGATACAATCTGTAAGACTATCCGTAAAGTGTATTATGTAAGATGTTAACATAAAAGTTGGTATTTCACCACTTTTTTTTTTTTTTTTATTCATAGACCCTACAATTTTTGTAATATCATCAGGTGTAATACAATGGAACCTGAGATTATGTGCATTCGTTTTGAATTTATTTTTAATGTTTCTTATACTAGGATGGTCAACATACTTTTTATTAGCTGACTGGGTCTGAAGTGGAAAAAGTAAAAGACCATTTAATATGGTCGGCCATACTTGATGGCAATGCAGCATTTATGAAACTAGTGTACCCAGAAACGTCCGAGTTTGCAATCATTTACAAAACTTCCACCTAACATGTTAAAAATTGCAAAAGAATTTATTTGGAATGACAACAATCAAGTTCTAGGTAGACTTACAGCATCAAAATTCCATAATATTTGCACAAAGGTAAACACAATTCAAACTAAAGGAGTCTATGACCAGAGAAATATTTTTGATGAAATTTTAGGAAAAAAAACATTTAAGACTATTTCTACATAACATGGTATTGCAATGGAGCCACACCCGAGAATAGAAGTTTAAAATTTTGAAAATAAATCATAAAAATTTCTAAACTTTTGATCTTGGAATGTCAATTCACCTTACATACCCTTATATATCAGTATCACCAGATTTAGAAACCTTTTGTGATTGCTGCGGAAATCGAATAATAGAAATCAAGTGTCCTTATTCCATTTGTGAAACAAAACTTACAGTTGAAAACCTTGATTACTAAGTTGAAAAAAATGGCATTGTGAATTTGAAACCATATCACACATATTATACACAGATTCAAGGCCAAATGGCAGTAAAGAACATTTAAATAAGTTGGTTTTTGGTATACACTCACCATGGACACTATTTAGAAAAAATTATCTTTGACAGCATTTACTGGAATAAAGTTATTAAGAACCTTATATACTTTTGGGAAAACCACTTTGCAATTCGAATTTTGAAAGGCAACGATCAAACTTCTGCCATCAATTAAAATTTTGCCATCGAATCAGATTATGCTGAAAACATTACTTCTAAATCAATTAACACGACTATTACTGGTTTAAAGATTATTTCAATAAAACAAAATAACAAGAAAAAAAAAAGTTAAAAAATCTAAAACTAAGTATTGTTATATCTGTGATGTATGTCATGAAAACTGTGAAGTTTCTGCTGAATTATTCGATAAAAATTCTATTGCATGTTCGTTGTGCTCAAGATGATATCATTTTTGTTGTGTGGGTATAATGTTTGAATCTGATATTCCCTAAAAAATGAACAATGGCTTTGCTAAATATGCGCCTAGTCAAAAACACTACAAAAACAATTATCAATCAGCAAATATTGGTGGTAATAAGTTGCACAGTGCAGTACATATTTAAAACAATATCACCTATAAAAGAAAATAATTTGATTGGATGTTCATTTGCGAGAATATTGAATGTTTTTAATTGTCTTATTACTTGTTCTACAAGGATTTTAAGATTAGCTATTTTCTTAGTTTATTTAATTTCAAACAGTAGCATTTGATATAAACCTCTTTTTCCAGGTGTTACATACAATGTTATGTTACATACCAAACATTCACTTTGTACCCAGTAAGCACAAGACGCATTTTAGACACTTATAGACGTCTAAAACTAGTCTAGGTAAAGACGCACTTTTATAGACGTTCTAAAGACATCTTTTAGACGTCTTTTATGAATGCGTTTTAAAAATGACCTTTAAAAGACGTCTTTTTTAAAGATAAAAAGACGTCTAGAAGACGTCAATTTTTAAGACATCTCCTTGACGTCTTTTATTAAGGCGTTTTTAAAATGACGTTTAAAAGGCGTCTATTTAAGCGTTAAAAAAAAGTCTAGAAGATATCTTTTTTTAAGACATCTTCTAGACGTCTTTAATGAATGCGATTTTAACATGACGTTTAAAATGCGTCTTTTTAAAGTTTAAAAATACGTTTAAAAGACGCGTAATAAATAGTCTAAAATACGCATTAAAAGACGTCTAGATCAAAGCTAAAAGACGTCTTTTCTTAGACCTGTTTATAAATATGTCATTATGACTTCTTTTTGACGGCTTTGTCATTACGCGTTAAGTAGATGTCGTAATTCAAAGTAAAAACATAGTTTTTATTATTTTCAATAATTTGTTCAAGTTTTAAGTGTAAATTACTTTAAATTAAATTACTTTTTTACACAATTGCTAAAATTGTTGTCACAGGAATCACTAAAATAATTGCTATAATATAATATATCTTTTTTTTATTAATAATTATTTTGCTTTTTTAATAGATAGTTGACTGATCATGATAATAAGTGAAAATGGCAAGAATAATATATAAGTTAAATATCAGTACTTTTAGTTTTTATACACCCACAAGCCATATAATAAGTTAAGTATGAGCTCAAAAATTAGCTAGAAATACGTTTAGTAGATTTTATTGTAACTAAAGGTAAGTTATAAATGTTTAAAATACTGTTTTGATATATATTTGTTAATGTTATTTATTATTTTCATCTTCGATGCATCAACCGTTGGTGGTGATTACAGCAACATTATTTTGATTGCTGGTTTCTATTTTGTATATACGAAATTAGAACAATATATGATGTTATAAATACAATGAATATATACCACATACTACGCGAAAATGTTACGTCATGTACTTGAAATTACCTGGAAAAAAACGTCTAACATACGTCTAAAACGCGTTTTTATAAAAACGTCTTCATTTAGACGTCTTTTAGCATTATGATCTAGACGTCTACAAGTGCGCCTTTTAGACCTCCTTAAAGACATCTTTAAAACGTCTTTTAAACGTCTTTCTGCTTACTGGGTATGTTAAAACCTTTCAAACAGTAGCATTTGATATGAAAACCCTTATCAGCCATAACATAAGAAAATTGTGGTATTAAATCAAGAAATTATGAATCAATTGATCTATTGTCAATTTTTATTGAAAATAGATCCTGGGTATGAGCTCGATACAAAGTTAATAGACGAATTAGGTATTATACTGAATAATATTTTTATTGTGTTATGGTGTTTGTATTCAGACCAAGTCATCTTTTTCCAGTCTGGATTTTTGGGTGTTTCAATAATTAATTCTGCTGCATCAATAATTGAATGTATGGCTTTGATATGATCAAATCGTTTTGGTCTTGTAGAATTTAAAGCTCCTTTATCAGGAATAAAAATTAAATGGCGTAAAACAGAAGCTAATTCTTTAATCCATGTTACAAATATGCGACTTGCTAGAAAAATTGATATGTTAAATCGATGAGATAAATCTTTTTCTGTTAACGCCAATCTTATTTTCATTAAAGTTAGTAACATTTCATTAGAGTTAGTAACATTTCATTAAGTGCATAACTTTGTTTTTGCTCCAAGTTTATGTGGAAATTTTTTAAATTTTCTGTTTATTATCAAATTTGTATAAAAGCCATTCCATTTTCTTCTTATTACTGGAAACACAATACCATGACACTGAAAATCTTTTTATTTTGAATACCGGTGTAAAATAAAACATTTTCATCTGCATTCAATAGTTTTCAGTGAAATTCCAGGGACTTATATTTTGCTAGTTTTCTACGTAATATTTTATTATTTTCTTTAAGCAGTTTATTTTTATTTCTAAGCTCATCTAGCAATATATCTTTGTTACTAAGCACATCAAGCAGTTGTTTAGCATGTGCAATATTTCTGAATCAAAACTTTTTTTTGTGGTGGCTCATTTTGATTATTATCTGGTAACAAAGTTACACTGTCAGAAATTTCATTTATATTTTCACTTTTATTGAAGTCTATCGATTTAAAAGACATTTTTCTTTTACAGTTTATACAAAGGTGAATCTATTGGCACTAATTTTTGAGTTCTTTGAGAAGCATCATATTCAAGATTCAATGTTAGGTAGTCTAAACTTGATTTATTAAAAAAATGTTGAGAACAAACTCTGGATTTTGCACCAGAACTACAAACCTTTTTATTACTTTCTCTATTGATGAGTAGTTTTCATATATTTCTCCTATCCAACTCTTTTTCAGTTTTGGAAAGGTATGCAACCTAAAAAAAAAGTTTTTTGTCAGCTATATTAGTTAAATAAGATTATTTAAATTTCGTTTTATTTTTAATTAGATACGTTATATAATAAATTTTTTAACATGAAAAAAATTCTTATGTTTCAAAAGCTTATAAGCTTATAAGAGTAAACAACAAACAAAACAATATTTATTTGCTCCAATTCTGCTGTAGAAAAAAATTGTTTTTACCTGAACGGCGCTTCACAAGAACATTTAGGATCATCCCTACACACCCCATTTCCTTCAGAAATAGCTTTGTTCTATTTTAATAACTTATACTGGCCATTAGAGCACCCTTTTACAGCACAATGAATCGACATGTTTTTCTAATTTTCTATACTAAAACTTGCAAAATGTTTGGTTTACCTCCCATATTTTTGCGCATAACATTTAAAAATACTTGCGCATGTCAACTATCCAATTTCGCAAATCGTGTATTGAGATATTTCTACAGTAATAAAAAATCTGTATTAAAAAAGCAGATTTTAAAAAACGCAAAGCATTCAACATTCAATTCCAGAAAGCTTTTATTAAATAATAAACCTGCGTTTTTTTATAAATAGTAACAAAAACTTTACCTATTGTCTCCATTATTATCAAAAAACGTTTCTGAATGATCTTTTTTTTAATATTTAATTTTTTTTTTTTACAACCATCGTCTCGCAGAGGTCAGAAAATACACAGCGATTTTTTTGCAAAATTCATTAACATTTGTTGTTTTGTAACATTTTTGCAGTTTTTGTTTAACTTTTAAAAAATATGTTGCCGCTACAACAAATCAATCATAAAAGCAAAAAATTATCGAAAACACTATATCGAAAATAGATAATTTACCGAGATAGTTTAAAGTAGTGAAAACCTTCTACTAAACAAAACATCAGAGAAAGCGACAAATAATTTTCAAAGGAACCATCGTTTTAGTTTTTGAAGCGATAAAATTATAGAAAAAAATTTTCATTTTCATGAAAACATTTTTTTTCTTTCCTACTAATAATGCAATATAAGTTTTGATAAATGTTCATAAAAATAAATAATTTTGTTGGTAAAAAAAAAAAGGCTATTTTTTAATAATTTTATCATAGAGTAAAGTTTATAAGTGTTAATATTTTGTTCCATACTTACTTTTGTTAATTATAATATATATTTATTTCTAGCATGGTAATTAAATGGATGAGTCAAATATAGAAATTAACTCCAAAAATCAATTGCAGAATTCGTCATTCAAAGATAAAAATAATTTAGATAGTGAAAGCAATACCACTTTTGAAAGTGGCGATCTTGGAGATGTGTTTACATCAAATCGTATGTTAGGATACATTGATGCTATCATGGCTACGAGTGCTACTTTCCTTGTAGTGCCAATTAAAAATATAAAAGAGTTAGAGTCAAATAACACCTTTTCACATTATTTAATCAATATGCGCACTGAATTTATAATGTTTTTTTTGGGTTTTACGATTGTTTTAACCATTTGGGAGAACATGAACGTGCGATCATTGTTTGTTAAAAAGGTTGATGACTTTATATTGACTTTTATTATACTGGAAATGTTGGCAACTATAGTCCTTCCGTTTGCAATATATCTACAAGGTAGTTATCCTGATCAGTATGTCCCAATAATTTTGACTTGCTGTGTACTAGCAATCATTCAAGTTTTAAATATTTTTCTTATATTTTACGCTATTAAAAACACAAAGCTTCTTCACACTAAAATACAAAATTGGTCGCTAATAGAACTTCGCAGGTTTCGCAATATAGTTCTGGTTAGACCAGTATTATGCTTGATTTTAGTCATTATTGGCGGTATACTCTGTTTAGTTCACTATGCTATCTCATGGGGGTTTATAGCTGTTTTAACTCTAATGCCAATATTTCGTAACCTTTTTCTATATGCTCGGCGGCGAATGAAGACGTCAAAAAGAATAGAAAAATATGAATTTTATTATTATTTCTCCAAAAAAAACATTCCAAAAGAGAGGATTGAGATAATGAGTGACGCTGCATTTGCAATTATTGTGAGCCTTATAATTCTTGACATCACAACTAAATTTTCTGAGAATGTTGACTCAGATATTAGTTTAAATCATCAACTTAAAGATAATCTTCTTGAGTTTTATACGTTTCTTGCAACTTTTGGAATAGTTTCAACTCTATGGTACGTCAATCATTGTGTTTTCCACTTGTTTCGTACTATACCGGCAATAGCACTTTATATACAAAAATATTTTTTGGCATTTTGTTGTTTATGTCCATTAGCAGCTAACATGATTCTAAAATTTGGTACCAAAGGAGACGAGAGTTCATCAAGTAGTATTTGTTATGCCAGTTTAATAGTTTTTTGTGCCAGCATGGGAAATTTTTTTCTTTTTCTATATGGATTTTTGACTAAAGATAAATATTTTTACAAATGGGCAACATTTGGTCGCAGTTTTCGTACTATGTCACAACAAAATAAGTATATCATTTTTAAAACACTTAATGTTCCATTTTGGTCACTTTTATGTGCTTTATGTAGCCTAAGTCCTCCAAAAATAGCACTTTACATTCTTTGCGGTTGTTTTCTTGCTACACCGACAAGTTTTTTTATTGCAAAGTTGGTTTTCATGACTCATGTGGGAAAATACTTGCATTTCAAAAAATCTTATTTAAAAAATGACGTAAACATTAAAACCGAAACCTTAGTACAAAGCCAAGAAAACGTTTTAAACAGCAATAATTCTTTAGAGCTAGAATTGGCGCATGAAAATCAAATATCTTTGGAAGATGAAAAATCATAAAGCAAGAAGTTAAAATCTCCTGTTTTATAATGTAAAAAACAAATAACTTTGAAGGCATTAAACTGTTTTATAACTGTTAGACTGGAACTCAACTTTTCAACTAATACGTCATTTAAATGTTACGGACTATTGCTTTAAAAGAGAATGTTAGTCGAATTAAAGTATAGTAATTTTAGCGAAATTAGTTGTTTAGTTTTGCAATAAATGCTAATAATTTTAATATTATTGGGTAAACGTTGTATTAATTTATTATTAAGTTAATATATTACTTTATCGTGGTAGAAAGAGTTAAAAATAATTGCAAACAAACTGGATAAATCATTAAAATAAATGTTAAGACAGAGTAAAAAGTGGTAAAATTGCGTAAAAAGGATATAATACTATTGAGCTAAACGATCTAAAAGATTTTTGATAAACAAAACTTAGTTGGCGAACGAGGCATTGTACCCAGACAGCAAGGGTATAATGGGCTCGCACTGGTCCTGCGTAGGCTGCCGCGCTGGACTAGCTGCGGCTGCCGACGTTGGCGAAGCTCCGTTTTGCTCTGAGAATTTTTCATAGACCAGCCGTGGCTAGCCAGTGACGACATAACAGCGGCAAGCCACTGCAGGAAAAGAACTGGCATAACAACGATTAGCCATTTCTACAGCGTACCATTTTAATTTTGTCATTATTAACTAACGCATGGTTTTGTTATGAGTTTTCATTTTGAAAACTCATAAAACCATTTTAATATAATTTCCTTTTAGATCACGTTTACTTAATTATTGGAAGTTGTTGCAGAATCGGCTGTAATTTTTTATTTAAAAATTGGCGTATTTTTCATTAGTTTAAGAACAATAAAATGTATTAGACACACGATTATTGAATTTTTTAAATTTTAAGAATAAATTTGAAAAACAGACGTGAATTTCAAAATATATTTACGCGACAAAAAATTGTTATTATACAATGATTTGATTTGTAACCCTTCGACATTGGTGCTTTTCTGCGATTCATATCCACTCGCCAAAATGATTCGTTATAAATTACTGCTTCAAGTTGTAACGCTACTTTCTTCTTTAGTGCTTGCATCCATTTTAACTTTATTAAAATAAAAATAAACATGTTCACAACTTGATAACTTATTACATATATACTTATAAAACATAGTAACAACATATATACAACATGGTCACGAGATATATACAACATGGTTATCATATTACAATTAAGTTAATTTTTAATAGTGACGAAAAAGGTGAACCTATTAACATGATATTAAAACCTAGTTACCTAGACTAAGAGTTAAGACAATGAAATTTAAAATTAAAAAGCAAGTGCAGGATACTTACAAATAAATTTATTAAGACATGTGGAACTTGGTTTATTATAGACCAAAGCTCCATTCGTAATTTTATGTCTTGAAATAAATTTTATGATTAAATATTCAATTTACTTCATTGCATATTCTAAATAAAGTAAATAACACGCCGAGACAAATAAATTTATGATTTTATTATAACATAGATAACTTTAAACTGTTGCCACAGCATGATTACAATTTAAAGCATCCTAAACATTTCAAAAAAGACGCACATTATCATTATACCATTAAAGTATTAATTATTGAACATATAACATTTAACATAATTAACATATAATATTTAAATTATTCAATATGAAACCCAAATATAATGTTCTTTGTTATTGGCAATATCCAGATGAAATCTGTTTATCTAACTGCAAAACAAAAACTTCATCAAATTTGAATAAGGCAATTGTGTAACTTTAGACAGATATCTTGAAAAAATCCAAGTGTATAAAGGTAGTCAACTGAGTCTATGTATAAAGGTAGTCAACTGAGTCAAATTTATGACTAAACTGCCAACATTGTACAGTTGTACAGTTTTTTTATTTCTTCTCAAATCATGGGATTATATTTTATTATACATATTACTCTTTAGAAATGTTCAATGCAAGGGTTGCTCTAACAAGCACTATGTATGTTTCTGTAAAGAAAGCAAACAGGTTACATTTATTATTATTATTTTTTAATTATTTTTTATTCTTTTTATTATTTTAAATTTTATATGCTATAAAATAAATATTTTTAATTTATGGTTCCAGTTCTAAAACGAAAGTATTTAAAAGATCAGATAGCTAAGCAAGGGTCATTTAGAACCCGGCATCTAGGCCAAGTTGGTAAGAAAGAGACTCTCCTTTCTTTTTCTTCTTTTTCACAAGAAAAGAAAGAAAAAGAAAGGAGAAAATTAATAACAAGTGACACGACACTTCATTCAACTAGTGATTGTATCAGTGAAATTTATGATGTGGAAATAGATAAGAATGATGATTATAAAAATCAGAATCATGAGTTTTTTGCAAAAACACTGTGTAAAAAAAAAATTACACAGATAGAACTAACATTGCCAAAGCTGCTATCATGTTCAAAGCTAGTGACACTACAACATCTGCCATAGCAACTGCTACCTTGATAGACTATCAAACTATAACTCAGAATGACAGATCACAAATTACCATTGAAAAAAAAGATATTTGACACTAAAAAGTGTGTTTTAACCATATTTAGTGAAAAACACAGTTTTTCATTTGAAAGTCACATATATTAGGATATGATCATTATGGAGAACCTATTATTAACAGAACAGTAAAGGATAAACATCACTTAATATTTACTGCAGAAAGTGGATCTTTTTCTAAGAAATATTTAACTCGTATTGAAACAAAAAATGGAACAGGAATAACAATGACAACCAAGACATTAAAAATACTCAAAAAATACAACATTATATTAGTTTGGAAGCCATTGTTCTTGATAATACTTCTGCTTATATTGGTACAGACAATGGCTTAGTTGTGACGTTAGAAGGGCTTTTAAACTGACGAATCCATTTAATAGGATGTATACTTCACCAAAATGAGTTACCACTTTGTCATGTCAGCTGAAGTAGATGGTAAAAGTAACGATCTAAAGAAATTTAAGGGCCCTTGGTTAACTCTAAGGTGGTTAACTCTAGCCTTAAGAATAATGATGGTTTATGAGAGAGTGAAGAATCCTACAGATGAGTTGTGTACAATTAATTTATAATTGTTCACAACTTAATTGTGAACAGTTATACAAAGTAATTGTACACAACAAAAATATAAAATTGCACACAAATTGTACACAATTTGTACTAAGTAATTTCACACAACACAAATATAAAACTGTACACAAATTGTACACAATAAAAATACAAAGTAATTGTACACAACACTAAGTAACTGTACACAATTATGTACAATTACTCACAAAGTAATTATACACAACTAGTACAAGTATATTTCCCCATGTGGTTTGCCTGTAAATGGTCTGGTCTATATAAAGATGCTCCTAGACTTTTTTATAAGATAATAGAGCTTGTTAAAAATCAGGAAGACAATATACAACAAATTGTTTTTCAAAATTTTAAAGGAAACTTTTATTGCTGTCTTCAAGAAAACTTTTTATATTCTATGTTGCAAGGTGATGAAAAAAATATAAGGGTTCAAAATATTAGGCAAGTTTTGCAGATAAGGCAATCAAGAGAAGTAAATCCTTAAGTCAAACCAAAAATCAAAGGAAAATTAATTGTCTACTAACTTTAACACTGATACATGGAGTAGTTTAGTTGATGTTTCTTTAATTGAGGTTGAACCTCCAACTTCTATCTTAATTTCATCATTTGAATTAGAGAATGCTTTGCAAACTTCTAAAAAACCTATTCTTATGAATTTACCCAACTATTCCCAGTCAGTGAAAAGGTCCGTGATGCTTGTATAAGAGTCATTAAAGATAGTTTATGGTCAAGTAAAGAGACATAATTTTATTCTAACTAAAAACCAAAGCAGAGCAGGAAAAAAAATGTAATTCATTTAAAACTGATTACTTTATATCTTTTTCTTGAGAAAACATTTTTTTTTTCAATTTAATTTGGTTCACATACCTAAGTCCAAGGGTATATTTGACTTTACTAATCTCAATAACTATTTTTTTAAATGGCAAATCTCCCTTCAACCCTTAACTTCGAAATCACCCTGGTGCAAAAAAACATGTCGAACGGGGTAATAGAAATAAATGTGGACCAAGGAAGCTTTAAAAAAGTTAGGCAGGGGGTCTCTCGCTCTTCTGCCCCTGTTCTTATCCCAGTGTTTAAGATTATGTGGTAAATATTCATTCCATAATATTCAAATATTCTAATGGAAAGAATATTTATATCAAAGTTTGTACTAAAGTTTAATAAATATTGAGAATCCCATAAAAATGAATAATTCTTTGAAAACAAGAAAATACTTAGATACTTCAAAAACATTTCCCAAAATTACCCTTAATCCTATCAGTCTGAAATTTTCAGGATTTTCTTTAAATAATATGTGCAACAAATCCCAAAGTGAGCCAATATGATCTGAGAAAAAAAGTATATTTTGGTAGTGACTTAATACATATGTATGTATACATGTGTATACATATTTAAATGCTTGTACGCTTATGTGTATAAATATTTTTATATGTATTTATGGGAAAAATTATTTTTATAGGTATTATTAAATGACTATTTTTTATTTAAAATCTGTTTAGGTGGTTCTCTATGACAAAAGCTTATGATCTTCTGTGTCTGCATTATTGTAAAGTTAACAAAATTTGTAATTCTTATTACATGTATTTTATTCATTCTTTTATTGTAAAATTTATATTGTAAAATTAAAATAAACAAAAAAAGTTAATATGCCTCTCAATCTTTCTAAATATTTATCTTTTAAACACTGAATGCAGAAATATTATTAACTCATTTGATTAAGTGTAAACTTACCAGATTTGGATAAACCATTTAATTTGAGATTTGAGATTTGGCATTTGTGTTAACATTATGTTTATTGCCATAGCTTCATTAATATATTATCAAATGATTTATTACTTTAATATTATGGCTCATTCTCGGAGTCACATCTGTAAAGCCGTAAAACTTTTAAACTATTATCATTTGTTTACAAAAATAAATGTTTTATAATATATATTTTTTAAATTGTCAAAATTTTGAAAGTTAATTACAAATTATATATTTTATTAGTATATTCTTAAGTTTAATATCTTTTCTTAGTGCTTGGTTTAATTAATTGTTCGTTAGAATTGTAAAAAACTAACAAACAATTAATAAAATAAACTTTTGATAAAATAACTAACTATAGTTAGTTATTTGAGTAAAATTTAATAGTAAATTTTTTAAAGAATTTCTAGAATGTTTCCAATGACGTCATGCTCTAAAACTCCTATGAATTAAACGCGCTTGAATAAATTATCAAGTCTGTATAATGGAATATCGCGTTTATTTTACATACTCAAAATACCAGAGAAAACGGAGAAGACGAGCTTCGACTAAAACAACAAGATTTGTTTTTTCTTGGTATACATTTATTAATTAGTTTTAATCAAAAATATTTTGCTCAGACCTTTTTTTTTTAAAATTCTCTTTAATATGAACACACATGTCTTTAATATGAACACAACATGTCATGGTAGTCCCTGATAAATTACAAGAAATTATGAAAGTGGAAAACCTAAATTTATTTCAAACACTCTTTGATAAGTATATAGAAAACTATGAATTTATATATATATATATATATATATATATATATATATATATATATATATATATATATATATATATATATATAAATATATATATATATATATATATATATATATATATATATACTCATATAGTGTCGCTTTAAGAGCATTTTAATGTAAAAAAAGTCTCTTACGACTACAATTTTAATTACTCGTCTCTTAAGCTGTTTTTGATTGTCGTCGAAATGTCAAAGCAATTAATTTATGCGGAAGTACATTAAATTTAATTGTTTTTTAACAAATTTTTAAAAAACCGCAATTATAACGACTAGAAAGTTTTTTTTAATTAGTGGTGTTTTTGTTATTGATTTAATAAAAAACATTTTTTAAACATGCGTAAATGTTGCTACATCGACTATCTTATAGCTTGACTCGCAACGGAGTGCTGCTACATCGACTGACAAATAGCCTGACTCGCAACGGAGTGCTGCTACATCGACTGACAAATAGCCTGACTCGCAACGGAGTGCTGCTACATCGACTGACAAATAGCCTGACTCGCAAGGGAATGCTGCTACATCGACTGACAAATAGCCTGACTCGCAAGGGAGTGCTGCTACAACGACTGACAAATAGCCTGACTCGCAAGAGAGTGCTGCTACATCGACTGAGGGTTTGGTTTGGCCAGGCAGTCTATCAATTAAAAAAAAAAATTTAATTTTTAAAACTTTTTCTGGTCTGGTTTATTAACGCGCTCTTTAAAACTACAGTTTATGGGAAATATTTTTTGATGCTACGCAAGAGACATGCAAGACTATATATATATATATATATAATATATATAT
The DNA here is from genome assembly GCF_022113875.1 of Hydra vulgaris. Lineage (NCBI taxonomy): Eukaryota > Metazoa > Cnidaria > Hydrozoa > Anthoathecata > Hydridae > Hydra > Hydra vulgaris. The sequence continues at coordinate 19,010,353 of NC_061164.1, forward strand.
ATATATATATATATATATATATATATATATATGAATATATATATATATATATATATATATATATATATATATATATATATATATATATATACAATATATATATATATATATATATATATATATATATATAATATATATATATATATATATATATATATATATATATATATATATATATATATATATATTTATATATATATATATGTATATATATATATATATATATATATATATATATATATATATATATATATATATATATATATATATATATATATATATATGTATATATATATATATATATATAAATGTATATATATATATATATATATATATATAGAGAGAGAGAGAGAGAGAGAGAGAGAGAGAGAGTTGCCATATGGTAATCACTGAAAAAAAGGAGATTTTACACAGTGGCGGGTTTAGGTGGTGGTGGTGCGGGAGGGGGGGACATGGGTAGTAGCCTTCCCCCCCGCCCCTCCTCTTAGGACTTCTTTTCAAAAAATTCTTTTGTAAATTGACTATTATACAGGACTGAACTACTATACTGACAAATGAAATTGACTAATATACGTAATTATATGTATATGAACTTGATTATTACATTAAAGAACAAAAAATTAAAAAAAACTTAAAAATGAAAATTTGGAGACTTTTTTTTTGTTGACCTTTTAGCCCCCTTCTTGGAGAGTGACATAGCCCATCCTTGATTTTACAATACGTGTTAAATGAATGCAGGGTTGGACTTTTTTAAAATTTTTGGCTCTTTGTGGCGGCCCGGGTGAAAATATTTCTAGCGGGCCTCTAGAAAATCAAAAAAAAAAAAAAAAAATATATAAAATATAAATAATGTGTTAATTAACTCTTAGGTACCTCAATTAACAATATGTAATTTTAATTTATAAGTTTATTTATTACCATATTAAAAGTACATAATTTAAAAATCAAAATATTAACTAGTTATATATATTAATATATTTTTATTGTACCTAAGTAGCAGCAACTGCGATTTATATTAGTGGCCCATTGTAAATATGATATCAGTGGCCCACCGGGGCTTTCCCCGGCATCCCGGTGGACTAGTCCATCCCTGAATGAATGAGAATTCTTATTTTTTAGCGAGGCATTACCAGAGTTCACCCCTTTTATGAGAATTATATAAATAACAACCCCTTTTTTAAATGTCATTTAAAAAAGGGGTTATTATTCATTTAATTCTCATAAAAGGGGACACAAATTGCAGGTTTTGCAATTAAATTTGACCTAATTTTAATTGCAAAATATTCACATTCAATTTTATTGCTGTCTTACAACTATTGATTCTTGATGAATTAAGTCTTATTAGTTATTTTATATTAAAAAATACTATACTATATAAATGCAAGCCAGTAACTATTCCTCTATTATTTAACTTGTCTCTATTGCCATCTTGTAACCATTGTTCACTTGTATTAAACTAACCACTTGAATTAGTTATCAATTTCACAGTTATTGACCAATCATTTGTTGGAGCAGAGCAAAAACTATGGACGAAGGAAGATGAATCATACCAACTATACTTTTTTGTTGAACTTTTTCAATAAGTCTTTGTTTGATAATAAAGACTTATTAAACTTATAAGTTTGAAAATTGGTCACGGCTCAATGATTTATTAACATTATAAAGGGGCTTTTTTGTTTACAATTAAGTCTTCAACTTGATCCCAAATAGGAAAACTGTCAAGTTTCATCCAACTTAAAGCTTCTAACTCTTGTTATAGAGACTAATAACAGGTCAAAGGTTACATAACTTACATAATCTTGGCTTAATTATGATTGAAAGATGAATTAGATAAATAAAATTAACATAAGATAATTTGTTTATCTTTGGGAGAAACATAAATAAATGATCCAGCTCTCTTTTTTAAACTAGAAAACATTTTTTTTAAACAAAATTATTGAGTGCAGCGATTCTTTAACTTTAAAACGTTAAATTAAAGGAACTATCTCTTGTGTAACTGCAACCAAAATACTTTATTACTTTAACGGTCGCGACTTTCGTTTTCGCAAGTTTAGATGTGCGCGCATTTTTCAATATTGTGTAATCAACAGAAGAGATCACGTGCTGAGTGAGCATTTTAAATATATTGTTAGTGACTAAAAACATTTTACATTTTCAATTCTTTACATTAAAGTAATAGAATTTAAGTATAAAATATCGAATTTTTCATAAAAATTAAATAAAAACCTCCAAAAAGAGGAGATTTCATGTTTTTGTATATATATATATATATATATATATATATATATATATATATATTTATATATATATATATATATATATATATATATATATATATATATATACATATACAGTATATATATATTATATATATATATATATATATATAATACATATATACATATATATATATATATATATATATATATATATATATATATATATATATATATATATATATATATAATATATATATATATAAATATATAAATATATATATATATATATATATATATATATATATATATATATATATTATATATATATATATATATATATATATATATATATATATATATATATATACTATATATATATATATATATATAGTGAAAACTAAATAATTATTAAGATATATTTCAATTACATAACTAAAAGTTTCACGCAGTAGCGATCATCAGATGTAACAACAATAAAAAGTAACGACAAAAATTATATACAAAAAATGCTATGGAGTGTCCGCTTTGATGACATTAAAGTTTTTTATTAGAAATTTATTTTCATGGCGGCATTTTGACGCAAGCTCGGTTCTTTTGTTAAGCAAATTCAATGGCGACGTAATAATGTGGTATTTTTCTGTCAAGCATAAATTGCAAAATTTACCACCAGGTTTGAATGGCTCCGCTTGATCGAGGATATTCCATTTTAAAATAGGTTCTATACCTTTATTTTTGCATTCCCACACAAATTTCGAAAGTTCAGTGGAGTTGGCCTTACTTTCATAAACAAAGGAGTTTTTATGTTTGTACCACCTGTCTTTAAAAGTTTTCTCAGTAAGCCCAACGTAATAATATCCTTCTTCTTGGTGAGTTTTTGCGTTGCAAATATAAATAAGATTTTTTGGAAGGCATTTTCCATTGAGTGGGCATAAGGTATATGTATATATATATATATATATATATATATATAATATATAATAATACTATATATATATATATATATAATATATATATATATATATATATATATATATATATATATATATATATATAGTATATATATATATATATATATATATATATTAGGTAAATGAGTATCGCGTTATACGGAACCGAATTTTGTGCTAAAATTCTGTGCCACATTTTTCGTAGTATCTTCAAAGTTAGTGTGCTTGAGGAAGGCTTTGTGGAATAACTTTTTAGCATTCGTTATTAACATAGATTATTTTTAGAAAGAAGAATAGTTGAAGTATTAGTTCGATTTGTTTTAATTATACTTACTTAATTTAATAACGAGTTTATTGATGCCAAAATTTTGGTTGTATTTCTTTGGCGAATTTAATGTCTAGGATAACGTCTTTTTTTTTTCTATCCAATTTTTTTATTAACTTTATTTATTTATATATGCACCTGCCAAATTTCGTTGAAAAATATTTTGTAGCAGTAACCTTATTTCTTGCTGCACTTTTCTTACCTTATTTGCATTTTACCTGATGTTGGCGCGGGAGGCAGAGGAGTCCATTGATTATTTTTATTTATATTTATTTTACATATATAGAGTTCACATTAGCAATATTTTACTTGTCATAAATTGATATTAGTATATATAATTAAATATATAGTTAAAATTATATATAATTATATATATAGTTAAAAAATTTGTAAATTTAAAAGAAATTGTTTTAATAAAACAATTTTTAGTAAATAATTAAATAAGACTTGGATTTTATGCTTCATTTAGAAATCAAATGGAGAAAGAAAATAAAGGTTTCACCTAGTATTTCATATCATATTGATAATAAGAATTAGATGTGAATCAAATTAGTGATGAATCACATCTAGTTTGAAGTTTGAACGTTGTCTTTATTTAATAAGAAATATCTTAGTGAATATTTGTTTCAATATAAATTTATCAAACTGTTTTTAAATTATCTGGCCACCATCTAAACCTTTATGTATAACTTAAGCATTTCTTTCGCTGTTTTAGATGTCCAAAGTTGTAATGCAGCCGACAACATCAGTTAGTTACTTTCTGTATTCAATAGCTTATTATATAGATGCTATTTTTATATTACTTTGTTAATTTTTATATTACTTTGTAAAAATAAAGTTTATTTAATTTTTGTTTAGATGAAGATGCTTTAGAGAAGATCAGTCAGTTATATCCCTATTATATGATATAATATTTTAATATTTATTCATTTACTATTAGTTTTCTAATACAGTTCTTTATTACGCTTATGTAGATTGTTGTCTAGCAATATTATTTTTTGTTAGTTACATTTTTGTATACTTAATACTTACATTTTATTAAGTCACTCTTTTTTTTTCTGTAGACTATTTAGAACAAACAATCAGTAAGTTAAGTTTGAATTGTTTTAGTTACTATATTATCTAAAAGTATTTGTATGTTGTGATAGTATTCATTGTTGAATAAACGTTTTGATTTAAAGTTGGCATTTAGGTGAGTACGGCAAGCAGATATGTCAGTTTTGTTGATTTCTATATTTTACAACATATAACTTATTGATATATCATAACAATTATAAACTTCTAATAAATGTTTTAATTTAACATTGGCATTTAGGTAATTATGGCAAACAGATAAGTAAGTTTTGTTGATTTCAATATTTTCAAGTGTATAAATTATTAATACATTATTATAAAGATATTATAACGTGAAATAAGTGTATTTTAAAGTATATATATACATATATATATATATATATATATATATATATAATATATATATATATATATATATATATATATATATAGGTTGACCATATATTTTAAAGTTCTAAACTGGGACAGACAGGGGCTGAAATAGAGTTAATTAGTGGGGGTAGGGGTATTTTTTTGAAGTATGCTTTATATGTTTTGCACCCTGTAACAAGGTTCGAGAAAAATCTTTTTTTAAAAACAGATA
>NC_061164.1:19016500-19076529 GCF_022113875.1 Hydra vulgaris
TGATAAGTATACTCGGTTTTATCTTTTAGTTTATTATCCAGTGTAACCACTTCGTCTACTGATTCTAGCAACTTCACCCCAGTAGCCTGAAACTTAATTTCTATAACTTCTTTTAAAAGAACTTTTATTTCTGCAAGCTTGTTGAGAATAACATTTTGCATCTCTACAAACAAGAATAAAAAGATTGATTAACATATTTAGCTCATTAAACCAAATAGCAAAACAATGAAATAAGAACGTTAAAATTCAAATTATGCTTGAGTAACTCAAACTAAAATTCCAAAAATACATGTAAGTTTTTTAATTACTTCATCGCAGAAGTTGCCATAATATTTTGGAAAACCTACTTTTTAAATTAGTTAAAACTTTAAACTGTAAAAAGTTACGATATTAAAGAAATTTGTTTAACTACTAAAGGTAAAATGCTACACACATGATTTATCGGATCATAATATTATAAATAATCCATTTCTATTCTTTTATACCTATCTTTTACAATTATTTTAATACAAAAACAAATTAATAAAAAAGACCTCCACATTAACATTCAGTGGTGTAAAAACCAAAAATACTCATATTAAAACTTGAAACTCTTTGACAATGTGAACTTTGTTTTGTTTTATTCTGTTCATCAATAAAATGTGAAGAAAAATTATCTTCTTCAATCTTTGAATCTGATAACAACTCTATTCTAAAGAAATAATTATAATTAGAACTATAAATAATCTCTCAACCATACCTGTTACTTAATTTAATTTTTCAACCAATTTTGTACTTTCAATTTCTGAATTTAAACAATTTCAGCATGCTTTCAATCAATTTTCAATTTTCATATCAAGTTAATTAAAGGATTATTTAATACAATAGAATGGTGTCAATCATATAAATATATGTAACCAATTTAACAACATTACATAGAATAGGACACCCAAATAGTTAAAATAAAAGGAAAATCTTAGTAATACATAAAAAAGACTAATAGCAAGATAGATATTATTCAGATCAATTTAAACAAGAATCTATTTCAGTTTATAAACCATTTAGAAAAAAGTATGATATTTGTGTTATACTTTTAGCATTGGGCTTATTCATAATAGTTGGCAGAGGTTCTGGCAATGAAGAGCAGTATGATTTGCTATTTTTATTTTTAATGCTTTCTTTAACATATATCTTATCTGATGTAGAAAGTTGTATTCTTTACAACATGAAAATGAAATCTAATTATAAAATATTTTGCTACAAAAAAGTAATTAAGTTACCTTTAAAAAAAACACAAAACAAGTTAGATACTGACTATCTGTTATCTTATACTTTATCAATTGAAATTTGTGCCATTCTTTTGTTGACGAAAGGTTGTTTTTCAGTGCATGATTATAGTTTTTTTTTGGGACAATAAATTTGTTGCTATTCTGTTATTACAATAAATTTGTTGCTATTCTTATTTGTCAATCCACTTGTTTAGTGCATAATTATTTGGTTAGAAAAACATGGAGAAAAACTTTTCTTTAAAGTTGGGTTATGCTTATACTCATTAGGCTTTTGGTTATAAGAGTATTCATTGTACAAAATCAATGACTCATGATGGTCAAAATATTCTTTTAGATTTTTGCAAGATAAGAAATCATTTCTTTTAGAAGTTCCAACATTCGATTTTTTTTCTATATGTACTGATGAAAGTTCTAGTATTTTTTTTGGACACGTCTACTGCGTCTCTTTTCGTATGCCCTTTTTGTAAAAGACATAAATGAATCTTGGTTCATTGATAAAAACGATAAGTGCTCAACCAATAAAACAATCTTTTGTGTTATTGAACAACACTTTTGTAATATTTCTGCAAAATAAATTTCAAATCACAAGGATTTTAGCAAACATTCTAAGCATCAAATCATCGAAATATTTTGTGAACTATAATAGCATGTTATTTTATTATTTAAAATTTATCAAAAGAAATAATCATTGATGTCTTCCTTAGGTTAAAATCTTCATGCTTTTATCGAAATAAGTTTCCGAAGGGTTTTTAAATGGCGGTCATTTATAATTATCGCTCCGTAAAATTAGTTAAAATTTTTTTCTTGTTTTTATAACAAATCTATAAAAGACATCTTATAGACATCTAAGTTTAGATGAAAAAAAATATATATCTATGCACGATCTATTTTAAGCATCTAATATGCATCTAAAACAGAGCAAAAATAGTATCTCTAGAATCAGACGTCTTTTTGATCTCTAATATACGTCTAAAATATACGTATCGGCAATAGATACAAATTAGACCAATTTTAGACGGTCTAAAAGACGTCTATTGTTTGCTGGGCGTGGACAGTTCTCTTGTGATAAAAAAAATATGATCTCAGTCCTTCAAAAATAAATAATATTCTTTCAACTGCTGAAAACAGAGAAAGAAATATGGTACTTCCATGCTTGTTTAATTTCCTAAATTCCACATCTAGAAATTCACAAAATTCCTTCAATTTAGTTCCACTAACCGTATAGATGTGAAAATATTTATAAATTTTTACAATGACAGCTTAAATATCGATTGGCAGACCATCCACATCAGATTAAAGTGTATTGTACACACTATGTGCACCACATCCAATGCAAACAATGTTAACACGAAGTTCTTGTTTTACCCGTTTGTAATTACTTTTACCTCTTCTATCGACTCCACCAAAATTTGTGTTACAACTAGCAGAACAAAAGGCAGCTATCATTTTATCAATTTTATGACGCTGCAATGTTGAAATTAACTTATCAGTCAATATTTCGCCATCAACAGATTCAAAATCCAGCAACTTTATACAGACACTTTCCTATGGTAAAAAGTATCTAACAACAACAGACGATAGTTTTACTTCTTTTCTATTTGAAGTGTCATTAAAAACACTAACAAATGTGTCATTACAGCTTGACAGTTGGTTCTTGCAGCACCAAAGTTTGGTTCAAAAAGTTTTGAGATTAATTTTGACAAACATTCTGAAGTTTTGAAGCTTATGTCATGTATTGCCGTGTAAAAGACAAATGCTGCTTCTTTGGCTGCATTAACTAAATCACCTCAATTGGGTCCATTGTTTAAAAAAAAAAGATTTAATAGACGAAGAACTTGCTGCAGCAGAGACTTCATCCTTGTGTTTGGCACACTTTAAATGATTTTTGATATCTGCTCTTCAACCATGTGCAACAAAAAAATTCCGTCAAGCAATGCTTGCACATCACCTTGTAGCCCTCACCACAATTTTTTTTTTTAAATGGGTAATCTTTTTGTAATTCGTCCGTAAATTTGCAACTCCTTTTTTGCATTTTTAAGACAAATCTATCTTAACAGGTTTTTATTTAAAACTCTGTTTTAATATAACTTATTTTGATTGTTAGAACTTTTAAATATTTTCCGCAACAGCAGAAAAAATTTTAACTGTTTTTTCCTCCTTTTTTTATTTTCATTCGTTTTTTCGTTCATTTATTGTATTTCACTCTAGATAACTTTTTTTATGAAAAAACGAGATTAAATCGATTTATAATAAACAAAGTCTAGAAGCAAACCATATATATATATATATATATATATATATATATATATATATATATATATATATATATATATATATATGTATATATATATATATATATATATATATATATATATATATATATATATATATATATATATATATATATATATATATATATATATATATATATATATATATATATATATATATATATATATATATATATATATATATGTATATATATATATATATATATATATATATATATATATATATATATATATATATATATATATATATATATATATATATATATATATATATATATATATATATATATGTATATATATATATATATATATATATATATATATATTTATATATATATATATATATATATATATATATATATATATATATATATATATATATATATATATATATATATATATATATATATAAAGGTGCGCACATAAAAATTTTAAACTATTTATATATAAGAGCTTTAAATTAGTATTAAAATGGCAAAAATTTCATAATAAAATTAAAATAGCAAAAATTTCATTATAAAAGAATGATTCTATAAAAAGTTATGCAATTTTAATAATCAAAATTTAACTACAAGGATTACTTGACTAACTTCATATTTTCACGTTCGGCTAACGGTAGATTTGCAATAGAACTTTATTGTTATTATTCTTGTCTTTTTAAGGCATCAACATTTATAGAAACAAAACTCCATCCTTTTACATGCTTTTGGTCAAAACCTTGCAATGATAAATAAAAATTATCTGGTATGCTTTAGGGTAAAAATAAATCAAAATAACTTAATTTCTGAAACATAACATAATTTACCGTTAAAATAGAAACATAAATAGAAGCAAGTCAATCAATGTTTGCTTTATTTAATTTTCTCCATAATACCTGAAATAAAATAGATGTGACATATAAAAATGAAAGTTAAAAAAATAATGATTTGATTATAACCAAACCATAAAGGAGTCAAATTGAAACTATTAAAACAGTATTACAAGAACAGACGTTTTAGCTATAGAAATTTAGTAAAACTAAATTTATTTAGTTCTTTATATTGACTTAATTTAGTTCTTTATATTGACTTAATAAAATTACGTAACACTTAACTTCTGTATGCAGTAAAATAAAAATGTATCCAAGATATTGACATTTGAAATTACGGGAGAGGTTAATGTTTTATGGTAAAAAAATTAAATTAACTTAACTCCTGATCTATAACACATTTAACTTACTATTTAAATAGAAAAATCATTGATGAATAAAAAAAGCCAAATTTTTAATATTTTCTTGAGCAATTACTCATCATTATACTTGAAATAAAATACATTAACATAGGTTATAACATAAAATATGTCTAAGGTATATTGGTTAAATAAAATAACTTAACACTAAAATTTTGTCTTGCTAATACATTAGCATCTAAACGTTGTTCACTTTGCAACCAAATCAACTTTATTAGATAATGGTAACTACCAATAACTACCAATAACTACCAAATACAAAACTACCAAGTTGTTTTAAGTTTATTAAAATTATAAATATATTATTTTAATTTTTTATTATTATTGTCATATTATTAAAAATTTTATTATTATTATTTTAATTTACTGTGTTTGTGACAATTATTAATAATATATATAATTATATATACGAAAAAATTTAAAAAACTGAAAATTGATTAAAACTTATAAAATAATATATACGGAAAAATATATAAATACATATTTTACACGCTATACCGTGGGAGATATACAAAACAAATACAACAATACAATAATTCGGAAATGGTAACCAAGACGGAAATAGAAGCTTTAATCAAGAGAGTATCTGTTCTTGAAACAGCGATTGTTGTGAAAGATAAACTGTGGAATTTGAGAAAGGAGTAAAAACGCAGGAGGACAAAGCAACAATTGCTGTGACTCCAACAGTGAACATTGGAAATGATTGGGTTAATGTGGTGTCGCAAAACGCAAAAAAACCACTTCACTAAATAACAAATTTTAGAAATTTAAAGTATTGTGTCACTTGATTGAACCAAATATAATCGGAGAACGGAAACATTTTTGTTTATATCGTAGCGACAGAAAAGATGATTGTGTGGGCGGAGGAGTTTGTATTTACGTGAATAGCGAAATAACGTCTTATAAAATAAATGAAAAATGGCTATTGACGACTGACTTTGAACAAATTTGGACTATGCTAGCTTTCAAAAACGATAAATATTTGAAAGGATGCATATACCGATCAAACAATGTGATAGATATAGAACTGTACAAAAATGTTTTAGAACTGCAAAAGAATATGTGGACAAACATGGTTTTAAAGATTTATTAATTATGGGTGACTTTAATTTTCAGATGGAGTTGTCAATGCAATAAACTCCAGTGAACACTCGATAGAACATCATTTCTTGATGTTCTATCGAGTGCTCACTGGAGTAATAAACGAGTTAATAAACTGAAATAATAAACGACGAAATTCTAATTCAGCACGTTGCGATACCTACTTTTCAACTAAACAAATCAGCTTGCAAGAGTACATAAGATTTACTGTTCACAGTAAACGAACAAAGATTATTTCAAGTTGAGACAAATGTGGTATTGTGGAATATAAGCAAAGGACATCTTGTAATTTGCTTCAAGTATCCACTCAATCACAATGAGATAATAACTGTAGCTAGCAATCGGAAATATATTTTTAAAAAAGCTAACTTCGCAGGAATGAACAATTTTTTTAAAAACGTAGACTGAGTAAGTATTTTCGATGCAATTAATGTTTAGGAGATGTACTACACGCTCATTTTTTACATTAACGAAGCGTGTCAAAAATATATACCGTGTCACTGCTCGAAAAGCAGGGCTCGTAAAAGAATTTTTTGGTTTGACAATGAACTAAAAGAACTTGTGAAGAACAAAAGACGAATGAGACATTTAAATTGTTGCACAAATTGAAAAAACAAAAATATGGTAAACGAATACAAAGCATTGTGTAGAACAGTTAAAACTGAAACGAGATAAGCCAGAAAAGAATATGAATGCGAACTGGTCTACAAACTGATTTGGAACAAGAAGATACTATTTAAATATGTGAACGATCAACAAAATGTAAAAAGCTCAATTAAAGGGATAAAAAACGTCGAAGGAAATGTTACAAATACGACCAGTGAGATTGTTGACATCTTAAACAAAAATTTTCAAAACTCTTTCACTGTAGAGGGCGACCAAGTATTACCAGAATATGGATCGAGATGTGGGGGCAAATATCTAGATATTGACGAGAGTGCAATTAATTACAGTGACGTTGTAACAAGATTGAGCAAATTATCAAACGAGAAATCATGTGGAGTTGACCAATTGAGTACTATCATATTAAAAAATTGCGCCAAAGGACTTGCATTGCCAATCACATTAATAATTATGTCATCGATTGAATAGAACGAACTGCCTTTGCAATGGAAATTAGCGAACATTACCCCAATCTTTAAGAACAATGACAGTAAGCTAGAAGCGAATAATTATCAACCAGTTTCACTGACTTCTTTGCCGTGTAAAATTCTAGAGAGCATAATAAGAGACTCACTTTTAGTACAGCTATTATAACAATAAATTTTTATCAAAGTGTCAACATGGATTTGTTAAAACTAGATCATGCACAACAAATCTGATGGAAACTGTGGATTATTTAACAGAAAATATCGCACTGAATTATCCGGTAGATGTGGTTTATTTAGACTTTGCGAAAGCTTTTGACACAGTGCCGCACAAAAGACTTGTTTTAAAGTTAAAAGCGTATGGAATAACAGGAAAGCTGCTAAAGCGGTTAGAGGAATTTTTAAAAGAAAGTAAGCAACGCGTAATAAACGGGAATATTGTCTCGAGCTGGCACGAAATCTACAGCGGAGTTCTGCAGGGATTGGTAATTGGCCTGATCTTGTTTGTTGTGTTCCTAAATACCTGCCGTACAGAATACAAAATATAACCAAGCTCTATGCAGATGACACGAAAAAGATAATCGATGTGAACTCAATAGAGAAATTAAACAGTCTTCAACGAGATATAAACAGTTCTTGGGACTGGTCTAAATAATGGTTAGTAAGATTCAATTAAGAAAAATGCGAAATAATACACTATGGCAGTAAAAATCCAAAACACGAATATTCTATGGATAATGTTGTCCTAGGACAAACCACTCTTCAAAAAGATTTAGGCGTATTATTCTCGGCAAACATGAAATAAAGACAGCAAATTATAACTAGCAGGTCGAAGGCAAATAAAATACTGGGAATGACTAAAAACACATTTGTTGAACTGGATGTGCAGGCTCTTAAAGTCTTATACGTGACGTTTGTTCGCTCATTAACTGAATTTGCGGTTCCAGTGTGGTCCCCTCACCTTAAAGGAGAAATAGAAATGCTCGAGAAAGTTCAACACAGGGCTACGAGACTCAATCCGACTCTGGCAAAAATGAAATACGTGAAAAGAATGGAGATTCTTGGCCTTACCCAATTATATGAACGCAGAATTCGTGGAGATTTAATCAAGACTTATAAGTTGTTAAACAAGATTATAATGTGGACTTTATAAACGTTTTCAAGCCAAATGATTTTCAATTATCGAGAGGAAACGGTGTCAGGTTTGAACGCGAAACAATAAAAAGCTACCTAAGACACTCATTCTTTACTAACAGAATAACAAAAACATGGAATAAACTACCAAGAGAAGTGGTTAATGCAAAATCAATTAACAGTTTTAAAGCACAATTAGACAATTGGCTCTTTTTAAATTAAATTAATACTAACATGGCTGTCTAAATGTGTTATTAATACATACACTCGTCTTCTTCGGGCGGCTACAGCATCTACTACTACTACTACTACTACTACTACTACTACTACTACTACTACTACTACTACTACTACTACTACTACTACTACTACTACTACTACTGCTACTAATCTATCTGAAACAAAAACTGTTATATACAGTTAATGAATTGAAAAAAAAAGAAGAGGGGATGGAAGGGGGTTGAAATAGTAAAATAACTTATTACTCCAATTTGCACACAATTTGCTTATGATAACATCAAATCACCGCTTATGATGTCTGCAGATAATTGATATTTGCTCATATTGTATTCAACAGCATTATCGCCCTTTTTTTATCATCACCCGTTTTTATTTGGTTTCCAATAGGAAACTATATATAAATAAAAAAAAGCCGCAAAAAATTTTGCAGCTACTAAATTTTCAATTTCTACTAAAGGACCAAAAGTATGGAATAAAATATTAACTAATAATCTTAAAACAATTGCAACGCTTAATGAGTTTAAGGCCAAATTGAAGCAAAGACTGTTGATGAGCAACGTAGCACATGGTTTCCTCGGATGTATATGTAAAGGTGTATACTAGTTTAAAAAGAAAGTTTCAGGATTATGAGTGTTTGCGTGCATGCTTTTTAAGTATATAATTTTTTGCTATACTATAATATTTGCTTTTACTTTGATATTTAATTTTTGTCCTTTTGTAATATTAAAATAAGAAAAAAAGTAGATTTTCATAGTTAGTGAGGGACATTTAGGACCCATGAATTTTATCTTTTTATTTGTTTGTTGTTTGTTTCTTATAAATATAAAAAGTACAATATTTTATATGCTGTAGTATTTTAGTTTTACGATTTTTATATTTTATTATTGTGTATTACGTTGTAGATTAAGGGGCTTGGCGATAAGACAAATGTCTTCTTCTTGCCCCTGCTATTTGTATTTATATATGTTTTATGTTATGAATAAATTTATATGACAAAAAAAAATGAAGCATTATCTTTTTTTAATGCTAAGAAGCTTGCCATAGTACATATTTTGGCTTTTAGTGTCAGGATCATACCACATGTAGCAAATACGTCTTCAGTAGATAGTTTTTTTTGGATGGATTTTTGTTTGGATGAACTTTGACAAAGTCAAAGGTGTCTGCTACCTAATATTTTTAAATAAATTTTGGCATGCACTTAGAAAATAAGTCTCTGCATAGGGAAAAATAGATTTAAAAAAGTTATCAACATTCCTTTGATATAAATTTTACGTCTGATTAACAACGAATTTTTTCAGAACAGTAAATTTAATGATAGCTGTGGTAACTACTAAAAAAAACAAAATAAAAATAATGCCTAACTTTTCATCTTTTTCTTAAATATATACTTTGGTTCAAAACTCTACAAAATAAGACATTCTTACAGCACATAAGTACCTATTCTGCTACAAAAAATTAGGTGTCTGCTACATAATATTTTTTAATGAAATTAGGCATGCACTTAGAAATTAAATTTTTGCACTGGGCCCAATAAATTTAAAAAAGTTATCAACATTCCTTTAATACGAACATCTGATCAACAACGAAGTTTTTAAGTACCATAAATTCAACGATAGCAGTGGTAACTACAAAAAGAACAACAGGAAAATAATGTTTAACTATTCTACTTTTTAAAAAATATAAATGTTGATATGAAATTCTACAAAATAACACAAGAAAATACATTCTTACAACAGATAATTCAAGCATGCTTCACTAAAATGGTCAAAATTTTTGATTACAAGATCGGTGCCGTAAATTGAAGGATATGCGCGTAGTTAATATATTGTATATTTATATATAAATATTCAATAAGATACAAACCTACATTTCTATAAGTTTATATATATATATATATATATATATATATATATATATATATATATATATATATATATATATATATATATATATATATATATATATATATATATATATATATATATATATATATATACAGGGCCGGCGCTAGTATTTTTTGGTTTTTGAGATAGCTAACTTCCAGACATGGAGGAAACTCCAAACATATACATATTTCTACTCATGTCAAATAAGGAAGCTTTGCAAAAAAATGCGATAATTGGAGCTCGGAAACAAAATAGCCCCAAAATTTTTGCCTAGTCTGCGCCAAACGTGAGAGCAACAAGTTGATAAAATATTTTTTGTACTATTTTCAACTAGGCTAATATTCATCCATATATTTTAAGTTTTATAGTAAAATACTTTAGCGTTCAAAAATTATGACTATATAATGTTTAAACCCCCCTCAATTTGAGGGGGGTTTAAACATTATAACACAAGAAAATACATTCTTACAACACATAATCAGTTTATATATATATATATATATATATATATATATATATATATATATATATATATATATATATATATATATATATATATATATATATATATATATATATATATATATATGACTAGATCGCCTTAAAGTCGACAAATCGTGTAAAAAATTTCAAAGGAAAGTCGACTTGAGTGGAAAGTCGACAAAATTGAGTCGACCTAACGTTTTTCATCTTAGTTTCATCAAATTCAGTCTTACCTATAAGTTCAACTGTATATACCATGCTATTATGGAGTTAAAAATGTTTTCTCTGTCACTCAGTTAAAGTTTTGAGAGTTTATTCACGGATATAATTGCAAATACAACATATATATGAAATATAGGAGATATACATTTTTACTTTAAGTCATTTCCATTTTTCTCGTATTTCAAACGAATTTCCTTACCATGCGGAGTCGCTTTTCCCGGAAACTTGTTGTTTTTTATGAATGTTTTTGTTTTGATTTCTTTATTTTGAAAATTTTGTATGTTTATATTGTTTGTTTATATTGTAGCTGAACCTTTTTATTTTTTACACTAACTTTAGGAATCTTATTTTAAAACTTTTTTCTATTTTTCGAAATAATTAGGTGCTTTTATGAAGGAAATATTATTGCTATATAGTAAACTAGACAACCTATTAGAATTCTAATATACTACTAGTGTATTTGACTTCTAATATGCGTTCAGATTAGTACTGCTAGTATTACTAGCAGTATTAATCTGTATGGTACAGGTGTTATAGTTTAGGCAGGAATAACTATAAAGAGTTTTTGACTGTTAACAGTCTTAAACTCTTTATAGTTGTTCCTGCCTAAACTATAACGCCTGTATCATACAGAATAATATCTATAACTAATGTCTAATAACTAGTAATTAGCAGTAATATACAAATGTCTTATAACTAGTTATTAGACACATTAATATAGTAATTAGATCTATATATTATAAGATAGTTATTATTACTTATTTAACAGTCGACAAGATGGTTTTGTTCGCCATATTGTAGTGGATAAAACACTCTTATATTTGTGATCTACAATGGTTTAGTTAGGAGAATGCATGACTACTGGTATAGAATAGAATACAAGATAGAAAACAAAACTAAATAGAAAGCAAGACTAACTAGGAAATAGGAAATAACTGATTCACACTCTTTTATTAAATTAAGAAACTATGATTGTATCAAGTTACCTGCAAGACTTACAAGTAAAGAACATAAAAATGCCTTGAACAATATATGATTAAATGAACAAAGAATAAAAAATGCATTATCTGAAAATCAATTAGAATGTAGAATCAAGATTAATTATCAGTCTGGAAGAGGGTTTAGTTGTTCATTTCCTGTCTTAATTCCTACAAACACAATTAAAGTAAAGTTGTTAGGTTTGCCTGATATTGGTAGTCAGGTTGGAGTTTCAGCAAAAACGCTATTTATTCTAGAACACGATTTTTATAAAAATTTTGTTTTGAATAAAATATTCTAAAAATATAATAAGGCAACTTAACGTGATCTTGTACGAATAACTGCCATCGCCTTGCTACACTAATAGCTGATTATACGGTTTCGGATGCTGAAATGACTATCAAACTTCAGCAGCTTACTATCTTTTTTATAGGGAAAGTGTCTTGGAGCTTTTTATCAAAACTCCTGTATATATATAAATATATTTTGATTTGTTTGAATAGTTTTTAAAGTAGCCATTTTTATTTTTTTAATGATTGATTTTTGCAAGAAACATTGTTATGAGAAAAACAAAAGAACAAGATGTAAAGCAAGATTTACATCTTGTTCTTTTGTTTTTTTAACAAGATGTAAAGCAAGACTTTTAAAAGCAATTAAAGTTAAGAGTAGCACTGCAAGCAGTTTAAATGAATTAGGTATCTATCTTATTTACTATTTAATTTTTTTTGGCATGTTTTTATATGTTATAAATAAAACAAATAAATTTAAAAAACAATTAAAATTTTATTTGTATATCAAGTTATTCTTTATATGACTATTTTTAATTGATAATTAAATAACTTTTATCAATATTCTGTACTCAAGTTTAAAAAAAAATACAAATTAAAACTTTTTCTACTGAATATGAAAGCAGTTTAAGCAAATTGTAGTTCCATTTTCAAACTAATGATTATCAAATAAATAAAACTGAAAAAAGTTCTGATCTGACTCTATTTATATATTACAACTTTTTTTGTTTATTTTGAAGATTTTTTTTAAATTTTAATGATCACATTAGACTATGAAAAAAAAATTGTTATTTAAGGTTATATTACTTTAGGGATTAAATTGAAAGTTTTCTTCAATAGCAACTAAAATGGTGGTGCAAAGTGGGCTGTGCCCTCAATACAAGAGTAGAAAAAAATAGCCTACATAATAATTAAATAGCTTATTTATTTTATTTTACCTTATTTATAAACTTAAATTGGCTCTTCCACTTCAAATATAGTTCCTCTAATATAGTGAATAATACTTATATACGCACTGTAAGCAAATACTTAAATAGTTATTTTGTGTATAACTATGGAGCAAATTTTGACAATTCAACTTTTAATAAATATGTTTTTATTTTTTTCAATTTTTATTTTATTGTATCAAGAGTATGTTTAGGCATGAGGGCAAGGAGATGGGTAAAATTTAAGAGCATTTGAGAAAGTTATACATATGTGAAAACTTTTGAGTCTTGTGAGTAGCTATAAAAGTAATATAAATCTTATTTAGGCCGTAGGTATAATCAAAATGACAATATAAGTGAGAGAGTGTTTTTTAGAAAGATTCTGAAGTATGTTAGTTTAATCACAGGATATCACTTAATGCATTTACTTGGATACCCTGATTAGGTATAACAATATTGTATTAAAAAGATTTATCTTTTTAATACAATATTATGGTTAATTTTTATCAAATAAGATGGAATAAAACAAAAAATTAAGGGTAAATGTTAATACATTCCATAAACTTTTTTAAATTTATATCACTTGTCACAAGGTGCTGTTTTATTCTCATTTTACTTTTGATTTGAGTAGATAACTTTGTATCTTTATTTTAAATTACAGCACATATCTTTTCTATTTCAGGTCGACGAGATATTATTAAGTTTGATATTATTAAAATAGCATAAAAGATGCGAACCTTTTCCGAAGTTCTAACGACATTAAAACTTATTTTTTTAAAGTTAATTTAAAACAGTTCCGAATAAAATTTATACTTTGAAGTAATGTTTTTTCAAATAACTTTTTCCCTTAAAGTTTCATTTATAAAACCTTTAAATTAATTTTGTGGACCACGGCGATACCAGTGACACAAAAATACACACTTTTTTTCACCTCGGCCTGTGTATTTATAAGAATTGTTATCCCGCGGGAAGCGCATTTTTTTATTGTCGACTTTAAGGAGATCTAATAAAAAAAAAAGTTAAAGTCAACTTTTAATAAAAAAATTTCTCGAAAACGTTAAGTCGACTTGACATTGAAAATTAAAGAAAAGTTTTAAAAAATTTAAGTCCCAATTGAACAAGAAGCCATTTCATTAATTTTTGAAAAAAAAAATTTTAATTGATCAAGTTATACTGATTTTTGAGGCGTCGACTTTCCGCGGGTATTTTATTGCTGTTGACTCAAAGTTGATCTAGTGGTATATATATATATATATATATATATATATATATATATATATATATATATATATATATATATATATATATATATATATATATATATATATATATATATATATATATATATATATATATATATATATATATATATATATATATATATATATATATATGTATATATATATATATATACAATATATATATATATATATATATTATATATATATATGTAAACTGATAGAAATATATAATTATATTTCTATCAGTTTATATATATATATATATATATATATATATATATATATATATATATATATATATATATATATATATATATATATATATATATATATATATATATGTATATATATATATATATTTATGTATATATATATATATATATATATATATATATATATATATATATATATATATATATATAAACTGATAGAAATGTAAGTTTGTATCTTATTATATATTTATATATAATTATACAATAAGATACAAACCTACATTTCTATCAGTTTTTTTCTACTCATCTCTATTATACTAAGAATGGTAGAGATTATGAATGATCATGAAAACAAAGAATGATTATGAAACTGAAGAATAACTCTTCAGTTTCTTTAACCAGTTTAGCTCGGTAAAAAAAAAAATATAATTTAAACATTAAAACAAAATAATGGTAATGTCAGATGTAAATAATTACATTTGAGATAAATAGACTTGCAAGTAATGTTGGTATAACATGATGATTGTGTTATTTATAGTCAACAAATCATATATATATATATATATATATATATATTTATATATATATATATATATATATATATATATATATATATATATATATATATATATATATATATATATATATATATATATGTATATATATATATATACAATATATATATATATATATATATATATATATATATTATATATATATATGTAAACTGATAGAAATATATAATTATATTTCTATCAGTTTATATATATATATATATATATATATATATATATATATATATATATATATATATATATATATATATATATATATATATATATATATATATATATATATATATATATATATGTATATATATATATATATATATATATATATATATATATATATATATATATATATATATATATATATATATATATATATAAACTGATAGAAATGTAAGTTTGTATCTTATTATATATTTATATATAATTATACAATAAGATACAAACCTACATTTCTATCAGTTTTTTTCTACTCATCTCTATTATACTAAGAATGGTAGAGATTATGAATGATCATGAAAACAAAGAATGATTATGAAACTGAAGAATAACTCTTCAGTTTCTTTAACCAGTTTAGCTCGGTAAAAAAAAAAATATAATTTAAACATTAAAACAAAATAATGGTAATGTCAGATGTAAATAATTACATTTGAGATAAATAGACTTGCAAGTAATGTTGGTATAACATGATGATTGTGTTATTTATAGTCAACAAATCTGCGCATTTGCGTTTAAGGCTCTAGTTGATATCGACATTACCGTTGATGGGCCAGTATTGGCTCAATGTTTGTTGTTGTTCTTTGGCAAAACTTTGTTGGACCGTTAACGGTTTTTATTGCTGCTACCCGGCTCAGGCAATTTTATAAAAGCTTAGCAAAGATCTTCCCAGAATTGGCAATCCAAGAACGGAACTTTATTGGTTCTTTAATGAATTCGCCGACATAGGCGAATTCATTAAAGGACCAATAAATCCATTTTCGGACTAGTATATCCTTGCTGTCTAAGACTACTCTTTTTTTTTTTAGGTGCCCCAAGAAGTCCTAACGGTCTTATCACATAGCACCGCGGATGAGCATTTGATTGGAAGTTCAAACCTCCTTCCTAACCGTTGTCACAAAACTTGCCAGAGGTGGCAAGTTTAGATAACTCAGGTAACTTTAAGCGCCACTCAGGAAGCTATATCTTTTTAGGATGATTGTGACATCATTAAAATGCTTTTAAGATTTTTAAATAAACATTTTTTTGTCTTTTTTGTTATGAAATGGACAAAAGACTTTTATATTTAATTTTTAAACTTATAACGAGACATTGGTAAATTAAAGCGAAGGAAAACGAAAATGAACTACACTAGGGTGATGCTATTTTTTATTTCCTTATGAAACCTTTTCCATAACATGAATAAATATAATCTAAGAACAGTTTAATAAAAAATAATTAAATATTTAAAAATTTTATTAGGTCAAAGAAAAAGTTACTTTATAGAAATAAGAAAAAAATTCTTATCAGGATTACTTAAGTATTATTATCTTTTATTAAAGAATATTTATAACGTTTTTAAATTATATGAAGTCATTTCTTATTATATTATAAATTTACCATTGCTGGAGTAGAAACAAAGTAGTTTTAATTAGTTTTTGAATTTAGTTATAAGTATATTTCCATAAGTATGCATTAGTGCTAATGGAGCCTCAAAGAGAAAGGCAGATAACTAAACATATATATATATATATATATATATATATATATATATATATATATATATATATATATATATATATATATATATATATATATATATATATATATATATATATATATATATATATATATATATATATATATACCCAGCCAACATTGACAGACGGGTACCGTATGGTTTTTGTCTGGGCTTACGGGAACGGGATTTTGACGGGTAAGTGTTTTGGTTTCCCGACGGGTCCCGTATGGTAATAAAATTAAGCATATTTGCTCGTAAGGGTTTTATCAGGGCCGAATAACCTGGGGATTTGACGGGTTTCCCATAAGGTACCCAAAAGGTTTAAAAAAAATCATAACAAAACTTACTCGATGGTTGCCATTTTTAATTCGTATTGTGCGTGAAATAAGATTAAAAATTTAACTTTTATGCATTACATTTTTTGAATATATTATATTTACATTGTAATTAAAAAGAATTTTTTTTTGTTGTGTTTTGTCACTGTAAAACTCAGTTAAAAAGACGTTGTTTTAAAATTTCATTTATTTATTATCATTATAAAAGAATTTTTATATATGCATGTATATACATATATACTATTTTTTAAATGAATTTACAAAGTTCAACATATTTGTTGAACATATGTTCCAGAAACTATTAAACATGTAGTAAATGTTCCATTTAGACACTGTTTGCATTTTTAAAATGATCAAAATATAAAGTTTTGTTTCTGCTAGTCACTAGCAGAAACAAAACTTTATATTTTGATCATTTTAAAAATGCAAACAGTGCAAACTAGCAGCTAGTGATATAATTAGATAATAAATGGTTTGAGTTTAATCAAAATATTAGATTAGTCAGAAACATTTAAAAAGAGCAAACAGGCGAATAGAATGTAATGGATAGGTTATATTTAGGGAATTAAAAGCTTTTAAATCGTTTTTACAGATCCACTCTTTTCCATTGATTTTTCTATATTTTATGCAAGCAAAATGACTGATGTTAACGAAGTTTACCCACCGTCAGATATAAATAAAGATATAATTAGATGTTTAAATGCAAAAATATGGCTTTATTGTTATGCATCAACCTCATTTTTTAATCATTGATATTTTTTGATTTTGATTTAAAATTGTACACTTGCAATATAAACAATAACTTTATAATATACATAATAATAACTTATACTTACTATACCTATACTTGTAAATACTTGTAATATAATACTTATGTTTATAATACTGATAAAAGTTTTTATTGATATAAACTTTTGCATTCAAACTTTAGTTATAAAACTTTAATTTAACTTATAACTTTTACATAAATAACAATAACTAAAAAAAGATCTTAGTTATTATATAGATTATAACCATATGCTTATTTATTATAATTGAGTTACAGTAAGTTAAACAATATAAAATTTTAAGTTCCAGGCAATAGGTCTTATATGATATGTATCTTATGTATATCTTGTATTTTGCAGCATGCTAAAGAATATTTCTGCGCGGTGCACTCTGACTGTTGACAATATTTGCATATTGATATGAGTAAAAGTTCAACAACCAGAATGTGTTTTCAATAAATATTAATAATAACAGGTTAGTAAATACAATTATAGTAATAATGGCAATAACTTTTTATTATTAGAATTAGTGAGAGACTTATGTATAATAGAGCTACATTAACTTTGGGGACAAATATAATAACTTGAGTAAATATTACCATTGTTTATAACCTCGATTAGAGTAATGTAAGTAAATATTATTTTTATCTAAAGAATATTCCGCAAAAGTCAGTATTTCCTAAGTATTAAATATTATAAAAAAACATGTGTTTAAAAAAAAAATTTAAAATGTATCATAAAATAAAAAAATAAGTATTTGAGTATAAAAAAAAACACATTTATTATTATAACGTATATACATCACATTAACTATGTTGTCTATAAAGTAGGGGTTGCAGCTGATATTTCAGCTTCAGCTATAAACTCATTAGCTTCAGATTAATGCTGAAGCTGATCAAGTCAGTTTAATCATCTTGATAGCTGATAGTAAAAGAGAATAATACTCCATAAATATTTTATATAAAATATACTTTTATATAGGAATTTATTCAATGAAAATCTAAAACAGTGACAAAATTTAAACATACATGTAAATTTTAAATAAAATTTGCCAAAAGTTGTTGCTATTTATAAATGTTGCCATCAGAGCCTAGGCCTAGGAATTACAATATTAGGGGACCCAAATTATGTTTTTAGAAATTTGTTTAAAAAGTGGTGCCCAAAAATCTAATTCCATTTTTAATTATCTTAAGGGGACCAACTATCTTTTGTTCAAAAAGAGTACACTTTGCAAGTATTTCATAGGTAAAAAAAAAAAAGGTAGATAAAACGATAAAAAACTTTATTTTTTTTTCAAAACATATTTTTCGTCAGTGTGGATTTTTTTTGCTAGATGAGGATGTTCGTCTAATAATGTAGCAGCATCCGAACATATTAAATTTCATATTAAATTTGACTGTTAAGACGGCTTATAATGTTTTTACAGAAAGTTGCAACTTCTCACTGCTCCAATAATCATTCCTTAGTGAAAATACCTTTTCAACAGCAGCATTAGTGCCTGGACAACATAAAGAAATTTCTGTTAAAGCTTTTAAATTTTCATGTGGGATATGTTCTACTCTAAAATGCCGAAAGATTTCTACCCATCTTTTTTCAAGTTCTATTTTCTCATTGTTCCATTTCTTTAATTTTTCTTCATTTAAAAATAATTTAACTCTTCCGATTTCTTCAAAAAGAAAATTGTCATTAATAACAATATCTTTTACTTCCTTTATTACAAATTCGACTGCTGAAGAAACTTTTTTCCATTAAATTTTACTATTTATAAGGGTCCATTTAAAACAATTCAATGCTCTAAAGTTCATTTTTTTTTTTCCCGGGATTGGACTCTTCCAAAGCGGTAAGTTTATAGGCTTTAATATAGCCTTTAATATTGTATATAGTAGTGTATGTATATATTTTTTATTTAAATTTGCCTTTAATTTGTTTTTTTATATTTTTCTGCAAAAAAATTTTTCTGTCACTTTATCCTTCTGAACTTATGTGATTAAGTTTTTGTTTTCTCTTACATATTTTCTCACTCATCTTATCTCATCCGTTCATTTTCTCTTTTTTTTTTCATTTTTCTTAGCATTACTCTTTTATATTTTTGTGTTAATTCCAACTTTTTTAAATATTATTGTTCCTTATACTTCTTTTTTTATTACTTGTATTAATGTAGTTTTCTTTCTTTCTTATTATTTTTTTTTTTATTTGTTTATTTTATGAAGGTGTCGCTCCATTGACTTGTTTTTAATATGAGTGACACCGAACATAAATTTGTAAATTATAATTAAGTTTGTAATTTTTGATTTTATGGTTAATTAACTATAAGCGCATGTGTAGTATGTACAGTTAGGTTTTTGTTATCCTTTCATTTAATTAAATAAATGCATAAAAAACTTTGCTGTACATACTACGCATGCCTCAAGACTGTTAAGCATGGCGTACATACTGCACATCAAAGATCATCCTGGGGATTACATATGCAAATGTTGGGTCCATCTCTTTTCACAAATGTAATTTTGACATTGTTAGAAAAAGAGGTCTGTAGTATCTATCTATCTCTCCAGGTTCATAATACGGCCTCTCAATTGTGTTGAAAATGGCAGCCATATGTGCGTTCAAAACTTAAATCACTGTCAAACTTGTATCTGGTGTTTGCCCTGTCCTCTGACGTGCTGGAAACGGCTAGCAATATGTGCGCATGAAATTCAAATCACTGTCAAAATAATTTTAAATATTTAATTAATAAAATTGAAATGAAATAATATAAAAAAAAATGTTTTAGAAATACAAATGAGTACGAAATTATACAAATGAGTACTTTCAGAGTACAGGATTTGAAAAAAGTATGGTTTGTGAAAAAAGAGTAAAAAAGCTCAGTAAATGAGAATAGCAGGTCACCTAAATTGTCTACATAATTTTTAGGTAGATTTCAAAGTTCTTGCAAAAGATGGTTTTATCTATGAAAATATTGAGTTTAAAATCAATCTTGCTGTTATCATATGTGATGCAGCTAGAGCATTTGTAAAGTGTATTAAAGGACACAATGGTTATAACTGATGTGAATGTTGTGCTTAGAAAGGAGAGTGGTGTTGCAAGATAATTCTCCTACATATTTCACTAATTTTAAGCACTGATTCAGATTTTTTGTCATTAAAAGCATTCTGAACATCTTAGTGGTGTGTTAAATTGAATTAAATTTTGATATGGTGACAAAGTTTTCTTTAGACTTAATGCATCTAGTATGCTTAGGGGTAATGCGAAGATTTCTCAACTTATGGTTAAACTTAGCTCTTAATTCACTTTTTCACTTCAACGCGTTGCCTTTTAAGTGACGTAAAAATATTTTTTGTGACTCGAACAATTGTTTTTTATAAAATGATCGTTTTTTAACAAAAATGACACAATAAAAAGGTAATGAACTTTTTAACCAATATTTGATTATTAAAACTTTTTTAAACTAAAAAAAGGTGAGAAAAAATAATCTCGTTTTGCGCTATTCATTACTTGATTCGTTAGATGATGAATCCAAGTCGATTAATGTTTTTAATCCTGCTTTTTTTGCTCTTTTGGAATAGCATTTTCTTACTGATTGTTTTGGCCTTCGCACGGCATCATTGGTCCATAACTCGATAGCAGAACTTAAATCAAATAAATTGGAATCTTTTTCATCGAAACTTACTCGAATTAAATTTTCTAAACGTTTCTCTTTCAGAGAATTTCTTGTATCCGTTTTTACTCTATTCATTAGTGAAAAAAGGCGTTCAACTTTCGCATTAGAAACAGGCAAAGTAAATAATAGTTCGACAATAAGTAAAACCGGAACCCATTCATTTTTCATTGAGCTAGAAAAAATTTGATGCCATAACTTAGGATAACCGGTATTATGTGGTGCTAAATATTTTACAGTGTAGTTTACCAAGCTATGCCAAGCATCCAAAACATCATTTACAGTTCCTGCAAAACCAGCATGTCGCAACGGCGCTCTATAAAAGTCAAAAAGATTTTCTATTCCTTCATCCGGGAATGTTTCATTTTCAATACTTTGAAGCCAACCTTCTGTATTTAAAACTTTTGTACCATACATATCAGTAATAGTATCGCTTGTTTCCAAACGCTCTATGATTGAATTTGTTACCAACTCGATATGAATAGATTTAGACTTTTTTACTAAATGTTTAGCATTTACAAAGTCGTTAAGTGCAACACGGTGGAAATAAAACTTTCCTTCTTTTTCAGTCACTTTGGCGAGAAAACGTTTTACTGTTGGCAAATTAATAAACTTTGTTTTTTGAATACGATTTAAATGGCTTTTAGCTTGTTGAACAAACCCTGATGAAGCCAACACATCTATCTCATCACTTTGAAAACATTTTGACAACATCTTTGCTGGTGCTAAAATCTCAATAAACAACGCGATATAAAGAGGCATTCTAGCATGAATCCACTTTTTGTGGTATCCTTTAAACTTAGCTCTTTAAGCATTGGTAAATGTTATATCTTCAGTCATATTTTCCAGATGTGTTAAATAAACACCTTATTTATCTAAAATCATTTCTAAAGCCTGAACTTTATGTGAAATCCATCGTGTACCTAAAAATGAAACAAGATTATACAATTTATAATTTACTTTATACTTGCAAAAACTAAAAATATAGGCGTCACGCATAACTGTAATGGTAATAAATATAAGATAAATAAATCAAGCAAAAAAAAGAAAATACCGGAGGCTTTCTTAGGTCGGTAACCACCAATGTTATATTCATCATCTTCTAAAATAGAAACGAGTTCACCCAACTGTCTTAACTTTTTGGGGGATTTTTTGTAAATGTAATGCATTTTTAAAATCATGTAATCAACGTCATTGAATGAGGCTGTTTTTCCTAATTTTTCTTTTAATGATAACTCGAGACGATGTGCTACACACCAGCCAAACGTGATCCAAGGGACTTCAGCCTTGAGCAACATTTTAACGCCCGACTTGCTCCCTCTGTTAACGGATGCGCCATCCGCACCAAATCCAACTAGTTTTTTATTGCAATTTACGACTTCTATATTCTCGAGTGACTTTTTTATGGTGTTGAAAACTCCGTGCGAAGTTCCATACTCAACATCCAAAAGTGAAAGAAAATCACATTCAACGTTTACTTCAGATTTTCCAGTTGGAGCCGGATTAAAAGTAACGGCAAATATAGCTTCTTTTTCCTTAATTGAAACGTCGTTAGAACCGTCAATTAAAATAGTGAAAAAATTTCGAGTATTTAGTTTATTTTTGAGATCTATCGCTAAACTAAGAGCAATGTAGTCAATAAATACTCCACATGTGTTTTCGTTTTTATAAGCCTGACCAAAAACTACACCATGTTTCTCTTCTAATTGAATTATTTTTGGGTATAGGCAAAGCGATAGTTCTTCTTTTGCTATAAAGTAAGCGACCTCAAATTTTTTTTTTGTCAAATCCAAGTCTTTACTATTCATGGTTTGAATACCGGATAAAATGTCTGTTTGCCGCATTTCCTGCTGCAACTCGTTTAGTTTTTCAATTCGATCGCACAAATTCATGCCTCTCGTTTTCATAAAAATCTCAAAAGCCTTCTGATGAGACATTCCCTCTGCATGCGTGATTGCAGAACTATGTTGCAATCGACTACATCCTTTTCCACAGCTCCATTCCGGAGTGTAGCCTTTTAAAATCTGAATTTGCGATACATATTCTCGGCTTACTTTAGCGCTGTAACTATTCCGTCAACGCTTTCAATTTCAAGCCAATCATTAGCATTATATTTTGCAAGCGTAGAGACTTTCCATTTATTAGCTGTTTGTAATTGTAGCTTTCTGTCATAAGTTTTTAGTTTTTTCTCAGCGGGTGTTCCAGATACTTAGTTTCTTTTAAAAGAAATCAATGTTTGACGCTTTTTGTATGCTTCCATTTTAAGATTATTTTTAAACTTACCATTTAATTTCTAAAACTTTAAAACAAAAACTGTTTCTTTCAATTTAAATTGTCACGATGATTTCAAAATGAAGTTTTCCAACGAATCACTTGCTTTGTTCATTATTTTTCAGACACAAACTTGCTTTGTTCATTATTTTTCAGACAATCAAAGAAATGTTAACCTTTCTAGTTATTAATTCATTTTGTTCAAATGAATTCGCTTTATTAAAATAATTCTTTTACAGTTAATAAACTTTCGAACTGAAGACTGTTACGAAATCAACGCTATGTTTATTCCACCAATCAAAAGCATTATTAAGTTATTTACAATAAACTTCGCGCTTCTTTTTAATTACCATTTTTAATGTGAACTAAAAGATTATTATTGGTCTAAAAACTTGTTTAATTCAGCAATAATGAACATATTTTTTTAATGCTAATTTAATAAATTTAAGATTCTTTTTTAAATGTTAAAAAATTTTTTATTCTAATGTGTGACATGCAATGTAGACGATCAAATTTGATCGGCCATAATTAATTTTGGGAGTTCAAAATTTTTTTTTTTCCAAAAGTCGACGATCATTGATCGTTGATCGGCCGTTATTTCGAGCGCTGAATATAAATAAAAAAATATATTTATTTAATAATTTTATATAATTTATTTATCAGTAACTAAAGGAATGTTATCAATTTATTATATGAATCATAAGCATGTGCTTATCTATTACAAGTACCTTTGATGGTGAAAATTACATTTTTTATCTGAAGAGAGTTGGGAGAAATTGTAAGAGTTTTATAACATATTAAAATTAATGTATGTGTTACCAATAAAATTTAAAACTAACAGTTAAACTTAATTTTTTACAGTTCATATTGAAACGAGATATTGTGTAAAGAGGTTTTCAAAGAAGTCGTTTTAACAACAATGGAAAAGCTTCCGATTCCCGAGATAAACTTGAAAGCATTTGATACATGATTAAAGAATCGTTCAAAAGTTTGCTTAATTTTGACAGTGTAATTTTAATTACTATTTTTTTTTTTGAAATAAACCAATCAATTTATATATAAATTTGCTTTTTCTGTAAATTTTAAACATTTAAACGTAGTTTTGCAAGATTTGCAATGGGTAAACCTCGTGGGACCCTCACGGGATACCCGGCGGGCATACCCATATGGGCCCCAGAAGAAAACCGCGGCCATGATCCGGCGGGTTCCCGATAGGTTTCCAATATGGGTCCCCTTTGCAAACCTAAATGGGTCCCTTACGGTTTTAAAGTACGGGATTTGACTAGGACCCAAACGGGATGCCCGGCGGGCTAACCCATATGGGTCCCATATGAAAACCGCGGTCATGATCCGGCGGGATACCATTGGTCTTCCCATACGGGACTCAGTTGATGACCCGTATGGGCCCCGTACGGTACCCGTATGTCAATGTTGGCTGGGTATATATATAGATATATGTATATATACATATATATATATATATATATATATATATATATATATATATATATATATATATATATATATATATATATATATATATATATATATATATATATATATACAGGAGCTATTCAAGAAGAAAATATATATCTATATACACACATATATACATATATATAAATATATATATATATATATATATATATATATATATATATATACATATATATATATATATATATATATATATATATATATATATATATATATATATATAAATATATATATATATATATATATATATATATATATATATATATATATATACATATATAAATATATATATATACATATATATACATATATATATATATATATATATATATATATATATATATATATATATATATATATATATATATATATATATATATATATATGTATGTATATATATATATATATATATATATGTATGTATATATATATATATATACATATATAAATATATATATATATATACATATATATACATATATATATATATATATATATATATATATATATATATATATATATATATATATATATATATATATATATATATATATATATATATATATATATATATATATATATATATATATATATATATGTATATATATATATATATATGTATGTATATATATATATATATATACATATATATATATATATATATATATATATATATATATATATATATATATATATATATATATATATATATATATATATATATATATATATATATATATATATATAATATATATATATATATATATATATATATACAGGGGCTATTCAAGAAAAAAAATGTAAGCAGCGGTACCTCGCACACTGGCTTGATCAGTAAGATTATTTTCCTAAAAATAAGCCATATTTGCCAGAAAACACACAATCTTTTCTGAAAAAACATAATTTTTTGAGAAAAAACAATGTTTCTTGTAAATTTAAAGTAATGAACCTAAAAATCACTTTAGCAATTAAATAAATACTTCATTAGCATTTACTCTATAAGAGATATGTAAACTAAAAAACGAAGAAGATTCAAGCCTCACACCTACAACTAAAACTTATTTTATTATATATTAATATATATAATAAAAGGACCTCACACCTACAACTTAAACTTATTTTATTATATATTAAATGATTATATACTTTAATAACTAAAAATACATCAAATTTTCATTTCTGATACTCCAAAGCACTTAAATTTTGAGAAAAATATGAAATATAAATTCAGAATTATTTAACAACAATAGACAAAACAAACAACACCTTTAAAGCAATAGCTTTAGGCCTTCACTTTTTATTTATTTTTTGGAAATAACCATTTTTATTTTTAGTCCATACTATAGAGCATCACTTGATTCTATAGTATCAACAATAACTTACTATATATAGTCTTTTTACAATGTTGGATTGCTAGAAATAAGATTTATGTTCAAAATCTTTTAGTGAACTGGTCAATACTGTTTGTTTTGTATTTAAATTTTATGTAAAACTGTATGTAAAACTGTATCTAAAAATGATTTAGTTTTACATACAATTTCCAAAATGCTTTTAGTGAAATGATCAAAATTTCTCTAAAAACAATCAGAAAAAATAAAGAAAAATTATTGCAGATATATTTATTTTATATAGAATTTTACTATCCTGCACGGCTATCCGGCATGAATATTATAAACAAATAAATTTAAAAATGTATTCAAATTATAGTTGTAATTTCTGGGGTATTCTTTATAAATTTGTTTTTAAATTTATTTTTTTAATGTTCACTTGTAGGTAACCTAAATGTTTTATTTATTAAGTTAAATCATAAATGTAATTAAATAATAATAAAAATAAATATTGTTACTCGTATAAACAATTTTTAAAACAATCAGAAATTCATTTATCTTATTATAATGAAACACTTGCGCTCAAGTAGTGTAATTTTAAAATTTACTATTTTTAAGCTACATATTTTAAACTGTAAACTTTTTCCCTGGCTTTGAAATGATCTATATTGTATATAGCATGTTATGTCAGTGCACTTACATAAACTTAAAATCACTCAAAATTGAACTTAGAATGCACAAGTCTTGTGTCAAGAATTCTACTAAACATAATCTCGTTCTATTAGAATGGTTCTAAGCAATCCAGGGACCAAAAAAAGCTCAGGTAATTTTAAAATTAAAAAGAACAGAACAATTTAAAGTAAAATGTCTGGTGAACTTTTTTCGCCCTGCAGGTAAAACTTCAGAGCTTCTTTTTGGAGATAAATATGTACATAAAAATAACTTTAAAAAATCTTCACTATTGGCAGTTCAACATGTTATATCTATTTCCAGTTATAAATACAACAGAAATTTCCGTATTTGAAAATTTAATTACTATTGCGGAAAATTTCCGTACATAATTGATGGTTACATCCATACATGGACATACGGATACTTTTCGTTGAAATAACGGAATACATTTCCGTATTTTTAACGGAAATTTTTAACAGTGTAATACGCAATTGGCATTAATTTTTGATCGCCATCGAATCAATAAAAGCATAATGAAAAGTTCTGTTTGTCGATATTGCACTTGCTAACATCCATGCAATATCTGTACGCTTGCTCTATTTTTCTAGCTCGATTACATCTGGCTTTTATTAATTTCGTTCTTCCTAAAACTCACTGACTCTTTGTCCGTCGAAGCGGGTTATCGCAATTAGCCCGAGGTGGATAAACCATAATACCAGTCAATTAACTTCATGTAAACGGTTAAAAACGATTTCAAATAAAATATTAATACCCAATCACTATCGTCATTAAATTGATAATAATTAGGCAAACCTGTCGGCGATTGTAAAACGGATAGTAAAATAATTTATTTATACAAAAAGCTTATTTAGGAAACAATTTAAATATTTTAGTTATAAGAAATAAATTTAAATATTTAATTTATAACTGTGATATTTTTACAGCAATAAAGAATCTTTATTGAATAGGCAGATTTTATAAATGCAATTCTAAAATATATTTAAAAAGTTCTTATTAAATAATAAAATTGTGTTATTTTATAATTATTGAAAAAAAAACTATGTACCTAATGTGTCTATTTTTATCAAAAAAAGTTTTTTTGAACGTTTTTTAATGTTTCATTTGTTGTACGACATATTACCTAACTAAAATTCAATGCAACTTTTAGCAAAACTCTTTGACATTTCATATTATTTTGATTGGTTTTTGAAAAACTTGTCAAACGCTAAAACGAATTAATTAGGAAAACAAAAATCAAATATAAACCAAGTAACCAAGATAGTTTAAAGTAGAAAAAAAGAATGAAAATCTACTACTAAACAAGGCATGAAAGAAAGCAAAATTTTTTCAAAGGAGATATTGTAGGACGTTTTTACTGTAGCAATACAATTTTAAGAAGTCTTAAAAATGTTTACGTAAATTTAATATTTTTAGTGATAAAATAAAATTAAAACGTTAGTTAACTTATTCTAATCTAATTTCAAGTCTAGCAGTTTTCTAATCTAATTTCATTCTTAGCTGATTTCAAATCAACAAAAGTCTATAATTTAAATTATTTTTGTTAGTTATATTTTATTTCTAGCATTGTAATATGATGGCTGAGTCAAACAGAAAAAATAACTCCAAAAGCCAATTACAAAATTCGTCGTTAAAAGAAGAAAATGATTTTGATAATGAAAGCAATACACCTTTTGAAAGTGGCGATCTTGGAGATGTGTTTACATCAAATCGTATGTTAGGATACATTGATGCTATCATGGCTACGAGTGCTACTTTCCTTGTAGTGCCAATTAAAAATATAAAAGAGTTAGAGTCAAATAACACCTTTTCACAATATTTAATCAATATGCGCACTGAATTTATAATGTTTTTTTTGGGTTTTACGATTGTTTTAACCATTTGGGAGAACATGAACGTGCGATCATTGTTTGTTAAAAAGGTTGATGACTTTATATTGACTTTTATTATACTGGAAATGTTGGCAACTATAGTCCTTCCGTTTGCAATATATCTACAAGGTAGTTATCCTGATCAGTATGTCCCAATAATTTTGACTTGCTGTGTACTAGCAATCATTCAAATTTTAAATATTTTTCTTATATTTTACGCTATTAAAAACACAAAGCTTCTTCACACTAAAATACAAAATTGGTCGCTAATAGAACTTCGCAGGTTTCGCAATATAGTTCTGGTTAGACCAGTATTATGTTTGATTTTAGTCATTATTGGCGGTATACACTGTTTAGTTCACTATGCTATCTCATGGGGATTTATAGCTATTTTAACTCTAATGCCAATATTTCGTAACCTTTTTCTATATGCTCGGCGGCGAATGAAGACGTCAAAAAGAATAGAAAAATATGAATTTTATTATTATTTCTCCAAAAAAAACATTCCAAAAGAGAGGATTGAGATAATGAGTGACGCTGCATTTGCAATTATTGTGAGCCTTATAATTCTTGACATCACAACTAAATTTTCTGAGAATGTTGACTCAGATATTAGTTTAAATCATCAACTTAAAGATAATCTTCTTGAGTTTTATACGTTTCTTGCAACTTTTGGAATAGTTTCAACTCTATGGTACGTCAATCATTGTGTTTTCCACTTGTTTCGTACTATACCGGCAATAGCACTTTATATACAAAAATATTTTTTGGCATTTTGTTGTTTATGTCCATTAGCAGCTAACATGATTCTAAAATTTGGTACCAAAGGAGACGAGAGTTCATCAAGTAGTATTTGTTATGCCAGTTTAATAGTTTTTTGTGCCAGCATGGGAAATTTTTTTCTTTTTCTATATGGATTTTTGACTAAAGATAAATATTTTTACAAATGGGCAACATTTGGTCGCAGTTTTCGTACTATGTCACAACAAAATAAGTATATCATTTTTAAAACACTTAATGTTCCATTTTGGTCACTTTTATGTGCTTTATGTAGCCTAAGTCCTCCAAAAGTAGCACTTTACATTCTTTGCGGTTGTTTTCTTGCTACACCGACAAGTTTTTTTATTGCAAAGTTGGTTTTCATGACTCATGTGGGAAAATACTTGCATTTCAAAAAATCTTATTTAAAAAATGACGTAAACATTAAAACCGAAATCTTCGTACAAAGCCAAGAAAACGTTTTAAAAAGCAATAATTCTTTAGAGCTAGAATTGGCGCATGAAAATCAAATATCTTTGGAAGATGAAAAATCATAAAGCAAGAAGTTAAAATCTCCTGTTTTATAATGTAAAAAACAAATAACTTTGAAGGCATTAAACTGTTTTATAACTGTTAGACTGGAACTTAACTTTTCAACTAATACGTCATTTAAATGTTACGGACTATTGCTTTAAAAGAGAATGTTAGTCGAATTAAAGTATAGTAATTTTAGCGAAATTAGTTGTTTAGTTTTGCAATAAATGCTAATAATTTCAATATTATTGGGTAAACGTTGTATTAATTTATTATTAAGTTAATATATTACTTTATCGTGGTAGAAAGAGTTAAAAATAATTGCAAACAAACTGGATAAATCATTAAAATAAATGTTAAGACAGAGTAAAAAGTGGTAAAATTGCGTAAAAAGGATATAATACTATTGAGCTAAACGATCTAAAAGATTTTTGATAAACAAAACTTAGTTGGCGAACGAGGCATTGTACCCAGACAGCAAGGGTATAATGGGCTCGCACTGGTCCTGCGTAGGCTGCCGCGCTGGACTAGCTGCGGCTGCCGACGTTGGCGAAGCTTTGTTTTGCTCTGAGAATTTTTCATAGACCAGCCGTGGCTAGCCAGTGACGACATAACAGCGGCAAGCCACTGCAGGAAAAGAACTGGCAGAACAACGATTAGCCATTTCTACAGCGTACCATTTTAATTTTGTCATTATTAACTAACGCATGGTTTTGTTATGAGTTTTCATTTGGAAAACTCATAAAACCATTTTAATATAATTTCCTTTTAGATCACGTTTACTTAATTATTGGAAGTTGTTTCAGAATCGGCTGTAATTTTTTATTTAAAAATTGGCGTATTTTTCATTAGTTTAAGAACAATAAAATGTATTAGACACACGATTATTGACTTTTTTAAATTTTAAGTATAAATTTGAAAAACAGACGTGAATTTCAAAATATATTTACGCGACAAAAAATTGTTATTATACAATGATTTGATTTGTAACCCTTTGACATTGGTGCTTTTCTGCGATTCATATCCACTCGCCAAAATGATTCGTTATAAATTACTGCTTCAAGTTGTAACGCTATTTTCTTCTTTAGTGCTTGCATCCATTTTAACTTTATTAAAATAAAAATAAACATGTTCACAACTAGATAACTTATTACATATATACTTATAAAACATAGTAACAACATATATACAACATGGTCACGAGATATATACAACATGGTTATCATATTACAATTAAGTTAATTTTTAATAGTGACGAAAAAGGTGAACCTATTAACATGATATTAAAACCTAGTTACCTAGACTAAGAGTTAAGAACCTTTTTAATAACTTTGTGAACTAATCTATATCGCAATGAAAATTAAAATTAAAAAGCAAGTGCAGGATACTTACAAATAAATTTATTAAGACATGTGGAACTTGGTTTATTATAGACCAAAGCTCCATTCGTAATTTTATGTCTTGAAATAAATTTTATGATTAAATATTCAATTTACTTCATTGCAGATTCTAAATAAAGTAAATAACACGCCGAGACAAATAAATTTATCATTTTATTATAACATAGATAACTTTAAACTGTTGCCACAGCATGATTACAATTTAAAGCATCCTAAACATTTCAAAAAAGACGCACATTATCATTATACCATTAAAGTATTAATGATTGAACATATAACATTTAACATAATTAACATATAATATTTAAATTATTCAATATGAAACCCAAATATAATGTTCTTTGTTATTGGCAATATCCAGATGAAATCTGTTTATCTAACTGCAAAACAAAATGTTCATCAAATTTGAATAAGGCAATTGTGTAAATTTAGACAGATATCTTGAAAAAATCCAAGTGTATAAAGGTAGTCAACTGAGTCTATGTATAAAGGTAGTCAACTGAGTCAAACTTATAACTAAACTAACAACATTGTACAGTTGTACAGTTTTTTTATTTCTTCTCAAATCATGGGATTATATTTTATTATACATATTACTCTTTAGAAATGTTCAATGCAAGGGTTGCTCTAACAAGCACTATGTATGTTTCTGTAAAGAAAGCAAACAGGTTACATTTATTATTATTATTTTTTAGTTATTTTTTATTCTTTTTATTATTTTAAATTTTATATGCTACAAAATAAATATTTTTAATTTATGGTTCCAGTTCTAAAACGAAAGTATTTAAAAGATCAGATAGCTAAGCAAGGGTCATTTAGAACCCGGCATCTAGGCCAAGTTGGTAAGAAAGAGACTCTCCTTTCTTTTTCTTCTTTTTCACAAGAAAAGAAAGAAAAAGAAAGGAGAAAATTAAACTAGTGATTGTATCAGTGAAATTTATGATGTGGAAATAGATAAGAATGATGATTATAAAAATCAGAATCATGAGTTTTTTGCAAAAACACTGTGTAATAAAAAAATTACACAGATAGAACTAACATTGCCAAAGCTGCTATCATGTTCAAAGCTAGTGACACTACAACATCTGCCATAGCAACTGCTACCTTGATAGACTATCAAATTATAACTCAGAATGACAGATCACAAATTATCATTGAAAAAAAGATATTTGACACTAAAAAGTGTGTTTTAACCATAATTAGTGAAAAACACAGTTTTTCATTTGAAAGTCACATATATTAGGATATGATCATTATGGAGAACCTATTATTAACAGAACAGTAAAGGATAAACATCACTTAATATTTACTGCAGAAAGTGGATCTTTTTCTAAGAAATATTTAACTCGTATTGAAACAAAAAATGGAACAGGAATAACAATGACAACCAAGACATTAAAAATACTCAAAAAATACAACATTATATTAGTTTGGAAGCCATTGTTCTTGATAATACTTCTGCTTATATTGGTACAGACAATGGCTTAGTTGTGACGTTAGAAGGGCTTTTAAACTGACGAATCCATTTAATAGGATGTATACTTCACCAAAATAAGTTACCACTTTGTCATGTCAGCTAAAGTAGATGGTAAAAGTAACGATCTAAAGAAATATAAGGGCCCTTGGTTAACTCTAAGGTGGTTAACTCTAGCCTTAAGAATAATGATGGTTTATGAGAGAGTGAAGAATCCTACAGATGAGTTGTGTACAATTAATTTATAATTGTACACAACTCAAAGTAATTGAACTTAATTGTGAACAGTTATACAAAGTAATTGTACACAACAATAATATAAAATTGTACACAAATTGTACACAATTTGTACAAAGTAATTTCACACAACACAAATATAAAACTGTACACAAATTGTACACAATAAAAATACAAAGTAATTGTACACAACACTAAGTAACTGTACACAATTATGTACAATTACTCACAAAGTAATTATACACAACTAGTACAAGTATATTTCCCCATGTGGTTTGCCTGTAAATGGTCTGGTCTATATAAAGATGCTCCTAGACTTTTTTATAAGATAATAGAGCTTGTTAAAAATCAGGAAGACAATATACAACAAATTGTTTTTCAAAATCTTAAAGGAAACTTTTATTGCTGTCTTCAAGAAAACTTTTTATATTATATGTTGCAAGGTGATGAAAAAAATATAAGGGTTCAAAATATTAGGCAAGTTTTGCAGATAAGGCAATCAAAAGAAGTAAATCCTGAAGTCAAACCAAAAATCAAAGGAAAATTAATTATGTCTACTAACTTTAACACTGATACATGGAGTAGTTTAGTTGATGTTTCTTTAATTGACGTTGAACCTCAACCTTCTATCTTAATTTCATCATTTGAATTAGAGAATGCTTTGCAAACTTCTAAAAAACCTATTCTTATGAATTTACCCAACTATTCCCAGTCAGTGAAAAGGTCCGTTACGCTTGTATCAGAGTCATTAAAGATAGTTTATGGTCAAGTAAAGAGACATAATTTTATTCTAACTAAAAACCAAAGCAGAGCAGGAAAAAAAATGTAATTCATCTAAAACTGATTACTTTATATCTTTTTCTTGAGAAAACATTTTTTTTTTCAATTTAATTTGGTTCACATACCTAAGTCCAAGGGTATATTTGACTTGACTAATCTCAATAACTATTTTTTTAAATGGCAAATCTCCCTTCAACCCCTAACTTCGAAATCACCCTGGTGCAAAAAAACATGTCGAACGGGGTAATAAGAATAAATGTGGAAAAAGGTAGCTTTAAAAAAGTTAGGCAGGGGGTCTCTCGCTCTTCTGCCCCTGTTCTTATCCCAGTGTTTAAGATTATGTGGTAAATATTCATTCCATAATATTCAAATATTCTAATGGAAAGAATATTTATATCAAAGTTTGTACTAAAGTTTAATAAATATTGAGAATGCCATAAAAATGAATAATTCATTGAAAACAAGAAAATACTTAGATACTTCAAAACCATTTCCCAAAATTACCCTTAATCCTATCAGTCTGAAATTTTCAGGATTTTCTTAAAATAATATGTGCAACAAATCCCAAAGTGAGCCAATATGATCTGAGAAAAAAAGTATATTTTGGTAGTGGCTTAATACATATATATGTATACATGTGTATGCGTATACATATTTAAATGCTTGTACGCTTATGTGTATAAATATTTATATATGTATTTATGGGAAAAAATATTTTTATAGGTATTAATAAATGACTATTTTTTATTTAAAATCTGTTCAGGTGGTTCTCTATGACAAAAGCTTATGATCTTCTGTATCTGCATTATTGTAAAGTTAACAAAATTTGTAATTCTTATTACATGTATTTTATTCATTCTTTTATTGTAAAATTTATATTGTAAAATTATAATAAACAAAAAAAGTTAATATGCCTCTCAATCTTTCTAAATATTTATCTTTTAAAAACTGAATGCAGTAATATTATAAACCATTGGATAAACCATTTAATTTGAGATTTAAGATTTGGCATTTGTGTTAACATTATGTTTATTGCCATAGCTTCATTAATATATTATCAAATGAACTATTACTTTAATATTATGGCTCATTCTCGGAGCCACATCTGTAAAGCCGTAAAACTTTTAAACTATTATCATTTGTTTACAAAAATAAATGTTTTATAATATATATTTTTTAAATTGTCAAAATTTTGAAAGTTAATTACAAATTATATATTTTATTAGTATATTCTTAAGTTTTATATCTTTTCTTAGTGCTTGGTTTAATTAATTGTTCGTTAGAATTGTAAAAAACTAACAAACAATTAATAAAATAAACTTTTGATAAAATAACTAACTATAGTTAGTTATTTGAGTAAAATATAATAGTAAAATTTTTAAATAATTTCTAGAATGTTTCCAATTACGTCATGCTCTAAAACTCCTATGAATTAAACGCGCTTGAATAAATTATCAAGTCTGTATAATGCGCCTGGAATATCGCGTTTATTTTACATACTCAAAATACCAGAGAAAACGGAGAAGACGAGCTTCGACTAAAACAACAAGATTTGTTTTTTCTTGGTATGCATTTATTAATTAGTTTTAATCAAAAATATTTTGCTCAGACCTTTTTTTTAAAAAATTCTCTTTAATATGAACACACATGTCTTTAATATGAACACAACATGTCATGGTAGTCCCTGATAAATTACAAGAAATTATGAAAGTGGAAAACCTAAATTTATTTCAAACACTCCATGATAAGTATATAGAAAACTGTTTATATATATATATATATATATATATATATATATATATATATATATATATATATATATATATATATATATATATATATATATATATATATATATATATATATATATATATATATATATATATAGAGTTGCCATATGGTAATCACTGAAAAAAAGGAGATTTTACACAGTGGCGGGTTTGGGTGGTGGTGGTGCGGGAGGGGGGGAACATGGGTAGAAACCTTCTTCCCCCCCCCCCCTCCTCTTAGGACTTCTTTTCAAAAAATTCTTTTGTAAATTGACTATTATACAGGACTGAACTACTATACTGACAAATGAAATTGACTAATATACGTAATTATATGTATATGAACTTGATTATTACATTAAAGAACAAAAAATTAAAAAAAACTTAAAAATGAAAATTTGCAGACTTTTTTTTTCTTGACCTTTTAGACCTTCTTGGAGAGTGACATAACCCATCCTTGATTTTTCAATACGTGTTAAATGAATGCAGGGTTGGACTTTTTTAAAATTTTTGGCTATTTGTGGCGGCCCGGGTGATAATATTTCTAGCGGGCCTCTAGAAATTAAAAAAAAAAAAAAAAAAATCATATAAAATATAAATAATGTGTTAATTAACTCTTAGGTACCTCAATTAACAATATGTAATTTTAATTTATAAGTTTATTTATTACCATATTAAAAGTACATAATTTAAAAATCAAAATATTAACTAGTAATATATATTAACATATTTTTATTGTACCTAAGTAGCAGCAACTGCGATTTATATTAGTGGCCCATTGTAAATATGATATCAGCGGCCCACCGGGGCTTTCCCCGGCATCCCGGTGGACTAGTCCATCCCTGAATGAATGAGAATTCTTATTTTTTAGCGAGGCATTACCAGAGTTCACCCCTTTTATGAGAATTATATAAATAACAACCCCTTTTTTAAATGTCATTTAAAAAAGGGGTTATTATTTATTTAATTCTCATAAAAGGGGACACAAATTGCAGGTTTTGCAATTAAATTTGACCTAATTTTAATTGCAAAATATTCACATTCAATTTTATTGCTGTCTTACAATTATTGATTCTTGATGAATTAAGTCTTATTAGTTATTCTATATTAAATTATACTATACTATATAAATGCAAGCCAATAATTATTCCTCCATTATTTAACTTGTCTCTATTGTCATCTTGCAACCATTGTTCACTTGTATCTAACTAACCATGTGAATCAGTTATCAATTTCACAGTTATCGACCAATCATTTGTTGGAACAGAGCAAATACTATGGACGAAGGAAGATGAATCATACCAACTATACTTTTTTGTTGAACTTTTTCAATATGTCTTTGTTTGATAATAAAGACTTATTAAACTTATAAGTTTGAAAATTGGTCACGGCTCAATGATTTATTAACATTATAAAGGGGCTTTTTTGTTTACAATTAAGTCTTCAACTTGATCCCAAATAGGAAAACTGTCAAGTTTCATCCAA
Source organism: Hydra vulgaris (assembly GCF_022113875.1). Lineage (NCBI taxonomy): Eukaryota > Metazoa > Cnidaria > Hydrozoa > Anthoathecata > Hydridae > Hydra > Hydra vulgaris. The sequence goes on from NC_061164.1 coordinate 19,054,223, forward strand.
CTTAAAGCTTCTAACTCTTGTTATTGAGAATAATAACAGGTCAAAGGTTACATAACTTACATAATCTTGGCTTAATTATGATTGTAAGATGAATTAGATAAATAAAATTAACATAAGATAAATTGTTTATCTTTGGGAGAAACATAAATAAATGATCCAGCTCTCTTTTTTAAACTAGAAAACATTTTTTTTAAACAAAATTATTGAGTGCAGCGATACTTTAACTTTAAAACGTTAAATTAAAGGAACTATCTCTTGTGTAACTGCAACCAAAATACTTTATTACTTTAACGGTCGCGACTTTCGTTTTCGCAAGTTTAGATGTGCGCGCATTTTTCAATATTGTGTAATCAACAGAAGAGATCACGTGCTGAGTGAGCATTTTAAATAAATTCTTAGTGACTAAAAACATTTTACATTTTCAATTCTTTACATTAAAGTAATAGAATTTAAGTATAAAATATCGAATTTTTCATAAAAATTAAGTCAAAACCTCCAAAAAGAGGAGATTTCATGTTTTTGTATATATATATATATATATATATATATATATATATATATATATATATATATATATATATATATATATATATATATATATATATATATATATATTAGGTAAATGAGTATCGCGTTATACGGAACCGAATTTTGTGCTAAAATTCTGTGCCACGTTTTTCGTAGTATCTTCAAAGTTAGTGTGCTTGAGGAAGGCTTTGTGGAATAACTTTTTAGCATTCGTTATTAACATAGATTATTTTTAGAAAGAAGAATAGTTGAAGTATTAGTTCGATTTGTTTTAATTATACTTACTTAATTTAATAACGAGTTTATTGATGCCAAAATTTTGGTTGTATTTCTTTGGCGAATTTAATGTCTAGGATAATGTCTTTTTTTTTTATATCCAATCTTTTTATTAACTTTATTTATTTATCTATGCACCTGCCAAATTTCGTTGAAAAATATTTTGTAGCAGTAACCTTATTTCTTGCTGCACTTTTCTTACCTAATTTACATTTTACCTGATGTTGGCGCGGGAGGCAGAGGAGTCCATTGATTATTTTTATTTATATTTATTTTACATATATAGAGTTCACATTAGCAATATTTTACTTGTCATAAATTGATATTAGTATATATAATTATATATATAGTTAAAATTATATATAATTACATATATAGTTAAAAAATTTTTAAATTTAAAAGAAGTTGTTTTAATAAAACAATTTTTAGTAAATAATTAAATAAGACTTGGATTTTATACTTCATTTAGAAATCAAATGGAGAAAGAAAATAAAGGTTTCACCTAGTATTTCATATCATATTGATAATAAGAATTAGATGTGAATCAAATTAGTGATGAATCACATCTAGTTTGAAGTTTGAACGTTGTCTTTATTTAATAAGAAATATCTTAGTGAATATTTGTTTCAATATAAATTTATCAAACTGTTTTTAAATTATCTGGCCACCATCTAAACCTTTATGTATAACTTAAGCATTTCTTTCGCTGTTTTAGATGTCTAAAGTTGTAGTGCAGCCGACAACATCAGTTAGTTACTTTCTGTATTCAATAGCTTATTATATAGATGCTATTTTTATATTACTTTGTAAATTTTTATATTACTTTGTAAAAATAAAGTTTATTTAATTTTTGTTTAGATGAAGATGCTTTAGAGAAGATCAGTCAGTTATATCCCTATTATATGATATAATATTTTAATATTTATTCATTTACTATTAATTTTCTAATACAGTTCTTTATTATGCTTATGTAGATTGTTGTCTAACAATATTATTTTTTGTTAGTTACATTTTTGTATACTTACATTTTATTAAGTCACTCTTTTTTTTTCTGTAGACTATTTAGAACAAACAATCAGTAAGTTAAGTTTGAATTGTTTTAGTTACTATATTATCTAAAAGTATTTGTATGTTGTGTTAGTATTCATTGTTGAATAAACATTTTGATTTAAAATTGGCATTTAGGTGAGTACGGCAAGCAGATATGTCAGTTTTGTTGATTTCTATATTTTTCAACATATAACTTATTGATATATCATAACAATTATAAACTTCTAATAAATGTTTTAATTTAACATTGGCATTTAGGTAATTATGGCAAACAGATAAGTAAGATTTGTTGATTTCAATATTTTCAAGTGTATAAATTATTAATACATTATTATAAAGATATTATAACGTGAAATAAGTGTATTTTAAAGTGTATATATATATATATATATATATATATATATATATATATATATATATATATATATATATATATATATATATATATCATATATATATATATATATATATATATATATATATATATATATATATATATATATATATATATATATATATATATATATATATATATATATATATAGGCTGACCATATATTTTAAAGTTCTAAACTGGGACAGACAGGGGCTGAAAATAGAGTTAATTAGTGGGGGTAGGTGTATTTTTTGAAGTATGCTTTATATGTTTTGCACCCTTTATAGTTTTTTTAAGTTTTCCAAGAGTTTCAAATACAAAGAAAAAAGTATCGACTGGTGTTATACCATTTTTTTTTATTATCCTTTACTATTATAATTCTTGTTAGAATGCACTTTTTCCAGCAATTTACTATTTTTTTCAATTATACCATAAAAAAACAGGCTTGTAATGGCAAGGTTTAATATACAGTAGAGTAATGCCCGTACTGTACATTCTTTCAAGACGTCTTAGCCATCCGTCAAAATGATTTTCAAAATTGAAAAAACACGCTCCCCAAGTGCAGATGTTCCTGGAAGACACAATACGTATTCAATAAGTTTTAATAGATTAGGTATAGAAAAGTCTTTTTCTTGAAAATACTAAAAAAATTGAACCCGTTTGTCATCATAATTGATTTTTGTGGTTAATGAACTCCACTCTTCGTTTTTCGATGCAAAATAACTTTTTGCACTTAACATCTCATCAAAAAGACTGTCAATAACAGTTTTTTTTCGATCATCCAAACGATGTAGCTTGTTTATTGCTTCCGCAGATTGTTTAATCTCCTTCCATTTCAGTACTTGATCAAGCCCAATCCATGCAAATATCTCAGCACCACCAAAACTGTTTTCCCATAGTTCAATATAAAAAATGCATCCTCTATAAAAGTTATTCATCTCTATCTTAAATGTAGTAACGGCGGAGGTGTATTTAATTCACGTGTGATTAAAACGTAGTAACATCCTAACTACTAAGTTTTCTCGGCAATTGATTTGCTCCTTGTGGGACAAAGTTACTATTCATCCTTTCCACAAGATTGGATTTTAACTTTCTTAGTTCCAAAATAATGTTTGTAGCATTTGATTGACTTTTTTCCATCATTAGAACAGCAGAGCTTGTTTTTTAAGCTGCCGGGAATTTATGTACGAATTACGTACGCCTAGAGCAATTTGCATGAAGCAACGTTTGATATTTTTTTAACTTTTCAATTACTCTATTGAGCAGTAAGATTAAAGAAGAAATTAATTTTATAAAAAACCACTTTGACGATTATGTAAAAAAGTTTGAATGACAATTATGTTAGATGTAAGGGCTATTTACTAATGAAAAAAATTAAAATACAAAAACTTAATCTCTATTAGGCTAATTATTTTATCGAACAAAAAAAAAAAAATTGTTTATAGTAACAGTTATTGTTTATTTTTTATGCGAAGTTATTAAAAAAATAAAAGAAAACATAAAAGAAATATATATAATAAAAACTTTTATTTATCATTTTGAGAGGACAAGAATTGTTTAATCAACTTTTGATTGCTTAAAAAAATTTTACTTAAATTTCTATTCTATAGTTATATATAAATTCTACTTATTATTTTTTTTTTTTTTGTAATGATCGATTTTTTTGCTTGAAAAACGTTAATGCTTTACGCTTGAAGCAAAGATCATTATAACTTTATTTATTTCTGATAAAAAAACAAATGATTTAATTCAAAACTAATTTAACATTTAAATGTCATATTACGATATTTTAATTAAATCTTGTTAAAAGGGCTCTATGAAAAGATTGCGATGACGTTCTGTCAACCTCATCTTCTTTGAGTCCCTATCTGTTTTACTTATTTTGTTAAATTTTATATTAAGTAGTAAAATCTGTAAAATTCTTATGTTATGTAAACAGAGAAAAAAAAAAATATATATATATATATATATATATATATATATATATATATATATATATATATATATATATATATATATATTTATATATATATATATATATATATATATATATATATATATATATATATATATATATATATATATATATATATATATATATATATATATATATATATATATATATATATATATATATATATATATATATATATATATATATATATATATATATATATATATATAATTTTATTATGATGAAAAAAAAATAATTTAGTTTATATTTAAAAAATATATAATTAAATTTTTATATAAAAAATATATTTAAGCTTATTTAAATTAAAGTCAATGCTTGACTTTAACTTAACTGTCATATTTTTTTAAAATATTACTAAATATTATTCAATATTTAAATTTAATTTGTTCTTAAAAGAAAATTAGCTCATTTTTATCGCTATTGTTTTTTTTGGTTTTCCTTCCAAAACATTTTTTTATTACTCAAAATTAAATTTTAAATAAATGGCTGCATCAAAAATTTGCACAAAATGTAAGTTAAACTTTATACACACACACATATATATATATATATATATATATATATATATATATATATATATATATATATATATATATATATATATATATATATATATATATATATATATATATATATATATAATATATATATATATATATATATATATATATATATATATATATATATATATATATATATATATATATATATATATATATATATATATATATATATATGACTAGATCGCCTTAAAGTCGCCAAATCGTGTAAAAAATTTCCACGGAAAGTCGACTTGAGTGGAAAGTCGACAAAATTGAGTCGACCTAACGTTTTTCATCTTAGTTTCATCAAATTCAGTCTTACCTATAAGTTTTTTTTTTCTATTTCAATGAAATATAGTAGTTTTTGATTAAAAATACAAATTTGTTTTTTTTTAACTGCCGTCGATGAGTATTTTTTTAAATATCTCATTTTAAGCTTATATATGTAAACAAATTCAAAATATCGACGTAAGGTCGACGGCACTTAATATCTTGAAAATTATGAAGTATAACTGTATATATCATGCTGTTATGGAGTTAAAAATGTTTTCTCTGTCACTCAGTTAAAGTTTTGAGAGTTTATTAACGGATATCATTGCAAATACAACATATATATGAAATATAGGAGATATACAGTTTTATTTTAAGTCATTTTCATTTTTCTCGTATTTCAAACGAATTTCCTTACCATGCGGAGTCGCTTTTCCCGGCAACTTGTTGTTTTTTATGAATGTTTTTGTTTTGATTTCTTTATTTTGAAAATTTTGTTTATATTGTTTGTTTATATTGTAGCTGAACCTTTTTATTTTTTTACACTAACTTTAAGAATCTTATTTTAAAACTTTTTTCTATTTTTCGAAATATTTAAGTGCTTTTGTGAAGGAAATATTATTTCTATATAGTAAACTAGACAACCTATTAGAAGTCTAATATACTACTAGTGTATTTGACTTCTAATATGCGTTCAGATTAGTACTGCTAGTATTACTAGCAGTATTAATCTTTATGGTACAGGTATTATAGTTTAGGCAGGAATAACTATAAAGAGTTTTTGACTGTTAACAGTCTTAAACTCTATAAAGTTGTTCCTGCCTAAACTATAACGCCTGTATCATACAGAATAATACTTTCTATAACTAATGTCTAATAACTAATAATTACTAGTAATATACAAGTGTCTTATAATTAGTTATTAGACACATTAGTATAGTAATTAGATCTATATATTATAAGATAGTTATTATTACTTATTTAACAGTTGACAAGATAGTTTTGTTTAATCACAGGGTATCACTTAATGCATTTACTTGGATACCCTGATTAGGTATAATAATATTGTATTAAAAAGATTTATCTTTTTAATACAATATTGTGGTTAATTTTTATCAAATAAGATGGAATAAAACAAAAAATTAAGGGTAAATGTTAAAATAATCCATAAACTTTTTTTAATTTATATCACTTGTCACAAGGTGCTGATATATTATTATTTTACTTTTGATTTGAGTAGATAACTTTGTATCTTTATTTCAAATTACAGCACATATCTTTTCAATTTCAGGTCGACAAGATATTATTAAGTTTGGATCAAAATACAGATCTAGCTCAGACACTGTTGAAAACAAAATCATTAACGAAATAGCATAAAAGATGCGAACCTTATCCGAAGTTCTAACGACATTAAAACTTATTTTTTTAAAGTTAATTTAAAACAGTTCCGAATAAAATTTATCCTTTGAAGTAATGTTTTTTCAATTAACTTTTTCCCTTAAAGTTTCATTTATAAAACCTTTTAATTAATTTTCTGAACCACGGCGATACCAGTGACACAAAAATACACACTTTTTTTCACCTCGGCCTGTGTATTTATAAGAATTGTTATCCCGCGGGGAGCGCATTTTTTTATTGTCGACTTTAAGGAGATCTAATAAAAAAAAAAGTTAAAGTCAACTTTTAATAAAAAAAAATTTCTCGAAAACGTTAAGTCGACTTGACATTGAAAATTGAAGAAAAGTTTCAAAATATTTACTTCCCAATTGAACAAGAAGCCATTTCATGAATTTTTGAAAAAAAAAAAATTTAATTGATAAAGTTATACTGATTTTTGAGGCGTCGACTTTCCGCGGGTATTTTATTGCTGTCGACTCAAAGTTAATCTAGTGGTATATATATATATATATATATATATATATATATATATATATATATATATATATATATATATATATATATATATATATATATATATATATATATATATATATATATATATATATATATATATATATATATATATATATATAACGCTAGATCGACTTTAAGTGGCCTTTTGTCAAAATCTTTACTGAAAATGGCATTTTACAAAACCTTTGAAATTTTTTATTAAAAATGCTTTTATTAAACAAAACCAAGTTAAAAAGTAATCTTAAATGGATTTTAAGCGAACGAGAGTATTGTATGCCAAAAAAATGTAAAAAAAAAAAAAAAAAGTCCACTTAGCGTTTTTTTATCAGTTAAGGATCCACTTAACGAAAATAATAACGTTAGATCGACTTAAAGAGGACTATTCCACATTTACCTAATATTTTATACAATAATCGAGGTAGTTTAATTTTCGAACGTAGATTTCATCAAAATTGTTAAGATAAATCGGGATTGTTAAGATAAATAAATATTGGCATTTATGGTATGATAAAGAGACTGGGTGGGATAATTCTTTTTAAGTAAGATTTAATGAAAACATGTGTAAACTTTGTCTAATCATAGTTGTGAAAAGAATTCTAATGAATATGGTCTAAAGTGGATTTATTGATAACATAATAGAAAAGTCGTTTAAAACAGATTTAATAAAGTTCGAAACTTTGTCTTAAATGGGTTTATTTAAAACGCGCTTTAAAAACTTAATTTTGCTGAAACATGTATAAAATAAAACTTAAAGTGGATTTATTTAAGAGATGTTTAAAACTTCGCCTAAAGTGGATTTATTTCAAAATAATTAAAACTTTACCCAAAGTGGATTTATTAGAAACATGTTTGAAAACTCAACCAATGTAAATTTTTTTAAAATATGTATGAACTTAGCATAAAGTGGATATATTTAAAAGATGTTTGAAAATGTTTATAAAAAAGATTTATCTAAAATGTGTTTTAAAATTTATATATTTCTATAAAATTTGATTAAAATTTAGCTTAAAGTGGATTTATTGATGAGATGTTTGAAACTTTGCTCAAAGTGGTCTTTATTAAAATATGTATGAAAAGTTCGCTTAAAGCAGATTTATTTTAAATGTTATTAAAAACATCTCTTAAAGTGGAATTATTTAAAACATGTTTAAAAATTTGTTTTAAAGGGTTCTTTATTTAAAATGTATTTAAAATTCGTCTTCAGTAGATTTTTTTAAAACATAATGAAAATTTAGCTTAAAGTGGATTTATTTAATTTATTTAATACATGTTTAAATGTTAACTCAAAGTGGTTTACCTAAAATTTGTTGAAAAGTTTTTCCAAAAGTGGATTTATGTAAAACATGATTAAAATTTGTTATAAGTGTACATGAAAACACGTATTGAAAATACGTGTGAGTAATACGTGTAATACAAGTTTCCACTTTTATCTTTAAAGTAAATCGAATTTTCTCAAGTTAAAAAAATAGAATTTCTATGCGTTTAGAATCTAAACGAATGAAAAGTTCTATTTTTAACAGAGTTTTGTTTTTCTTTTAATAATAAATAAAACACAATCTTTTATATCTAAACTTTAGAGTTTAAAATCCATTTAGATTTGTTATAAAAGGAAAAACAAAACTCTGATGGTATTTAAAATGTTTTAATTTCAGTTATTTTTAAAACGTTTGGGATTATAAACTGCATAACTGATTGGTCAAGTTTACGGAGACTGTAATCTATTTATTATAAAAATATTTTTATAATAAATGAGGCGACCCTTTTGTTACATATTATATAATTTATAGTATAAGAAGTACTAAAATTATTAGTATAATTTATACTAATAATTTTAGTATTTCTCAAACGAAGTAAATGAAGTTTTAGTCACTGTTTAAAAGCTGTTCCGTTATTTATAAGAAATTAAAAAAGAATAGATGGTTTTGGTAAAAAAAAAAATATATGTACCGTAGGGTCGTTCGAGAAAAGATCTTGATGATGTGAGGGGAGGGGGTTAGAAAGAGGGGCAATGTATCTGTTTTTTGCCAAATAAGAAAAAAACAAATTTTTTTGCAGACTAACGCAGTAAAACCACTTAATTAGGACTTCTACCCCCTTGTACGAACCTGTACACTTTCGAAGACCCCTCCCCCTTCGAGTACGTACGCGATATTTTTTTTTTCAAAATTACTCAATTTTCTTTTCGACTTTTTTTTTAAAGAATATAAAAAAAAAAAATTGTGGCTGAAGTCAGAAAAAATAACAATTCTGATTTGTTACACACGTGAAATTTAATGTTTAAAAAAAAAAAAATCATGTTTAGGAGAGATCAAACCGCGTACGTACTCATTGTCTTTAACACCACCTCCCCCCCCCCCCTCTTGTACGCGTTCGTACGCTTTTGGGAAACCCTCCTCCTCCATGCCTGCGTACGTACTTTATGGATGGCCCCTTAGCTAACATTTGCTGACTACAAATCCAATTTTGTTGACTCTAGTGTCAACTTTTAGTACCAAGTTCCTTTTCAATATGAAACTTATTTTAATAAAATTTTGAAAAATATTTTTTAATTTTTCACTTACATATCACATCAATGCAGACCTTCCAACTCTCCAGGTTTTGCCGTAAGACTCACTGTTTGATAACAAATCTCACGGTCTCACGGTAAATCCAAAATTCTCATTGTAAATTTTAAGAATTACATTCGCTCAAAACAATATAAATTTCGAAATAGGTTGTCGTTACAACAAGAGCTAGTAAAAATTGAATGCACAAGATTATAAAACGTGCGCCAACAAAGAGCTTTTAACATGGGTTTGTTTATATTATAAATCAAATCCGATTTTTTAAAAAATGGCGACAAAGCAAAAACATAACAGCATATTTAGCTTAACATGGTACTCAAATTACCTGGATAGGGCAATGATTTTATAATAATCCTTTTAAAGGGGCCAAAGTAAGATAAGATTTTCGATTAAGTTTTTATTGATTAACAATTATAACGGTTTTTATTAAATAATTTAATTAAATAATAAGGGCTAATTCAGCTAATTTTGGTAACACTCAATGCAACTAAGGCTTGATACACGTTTTTCCGAACAAAAATATATATATTTATTCAATCACAATATATGTAAGTTTTTTCATCAAAAAGTATGACATATTTGGTATTTATAGAAAGATTATTTTAACCACTATTATTTTCTGGTAAAAGTAACGCGACTATAACAAATTGTTAAGCGTAGTTTTATTTAGAAAAGATGCAACTTTTAACATAAAGTACCTTGGGGGCTGTCCATTAATTACGTCAACAAATTTGTGGCAACTTTTACCTTCCCCACCCCCTTGTCAATAACTTGTAAAACTTTCAGTGATTCCCCTATAATATTACATCAACATTCGATAATTCCCCCCCCCCCCTTCCCTCCTCTTCCTAAAAATAAACAAATAAAAAAAAACAATGCAAAACAAAAATTAAGATTAAAAAATTTTTTTTAATTGACTAGTTCAATTTGATTAATTGACAAATTGAATCGATTACTTCTTCCTAGTTTTTGGTATCCAGAAGCTCTAATCATATAAAAACGCTTATGGAATACTATTTGTAAAAAAGTTAAGACTTTTAGTTCAGAGGAACAATCTCTTTTTGAATACGGAGTCCTTAGGTACTTAGCATTCTGAGACTCCAGAACTGAAGGTTTAAAAACAAAATTTTTAGGTCATTAAATTTTTATTTAGCAGATCATAAACCAACATGTTTAGAGCTTTTGGACACCAGAGACCAGGAAAAAATAGAGATACTAAGCCGGAGTTCTTTTAGGATTTTGCATTCCTGATTATACTAATATTTGTGCATGTCAAGATAATAAAATTTCGATGTCAAGTTGCAGCTAAAGAGCTTCATCTTAACATCAAAAGAATCACAAGAGGCTTGCCAGCTGCAGTTTGTATAAACGTTTAAACAATATAATGTAGACAATATACTTACATGAATGTTTTTTGTTTGCGCATCAACTGAGACAAACATAACTTTGAAAAATAATAGCGTTACGAGTAAACATCTTGTGCGTGGTTATTTATTTTTAGTTCTGTACGTCGGGTCTTTTTAAAGCCAAAACGGTTTTCACAAAAAAGGAATACAAATAGCTTTATTAAAATACTGAAGGTTGAGCTGAAAAATTATCCATGAAAAACCATTTTTTTATGAAAAATGAAGTTACTATTTTCAATACCACACCTAAATGAGTACGTTTAACAATAATGTCACGTTAGATTTAGATAACCTATGGTAGTGTTAATTTTTCTACCAAAGTTGTTTTTGCATAAATAGTCATAACTTTTAGCCCCATTTAAAAAACCGTTTTCGATATTTAGTATCATTTTTTGAAATACCCGGGACTTATTAGGCCATCTTGAAATAATAAATTATTACGTTAACAATTAAAAAACAGAGGCGGTTGACTTTATAAATAAATTACTTTCAACTTGAGTTCTTTGTTTGCATAAATTAAATACCAATAAATAAAAATTTATTCGGTTTCCCTTTAACAACCAATCGGATTTGTTTTAAATTGTCGGCTTTTTTTTTTTTTTTTACGAGTTTGTTTGTTCTATGCCCTACTTGCATTGAGCAAGTTGAAACGTTATTAGTTGAAAGTATTTGGAATAATCATTTAAGAAAAATTGTACTATTAAATGTCGATTCTGTAGTGAAACAAAAGGTTGACCTCCAATATCATCTAAGACCTTTTCAGATACCTTAGGAATAATATTTCTCACAGTAATGCTGAATTGGAAAGGTTGTTTAGCATTGTAAAAAAAGAACGAAACTAACTGAACAACTGATTTGTTCTGATTAACTAAAACAAACTTCAAAAAAAGCAATATTAATTTGCGATTCTAAACATAATGAATAAAAATGAGTTATTTATTTATGATATACAACTTATCATACCATTTTAATTTTTCTTGTTTAAAAAAATACTTTTTAAAAAAAGTTTTACATTTAACGAACCTCACGGTTTAAAAAAAAAAAGGTAGGAAGGTCTATCAACGTAACAAAAAGTTGAAAATATTATCTACATTAGAGAGCAAACTTTAAATGAGTATTAATTTGTAGGGGAAGGTTGCGTAAGATGATCAGGTTCCTAAGATGGTATAACCTCATTTACGGGTAGGCTAATGATTTTTTCGCTAACTTTTTTGGTTAAGCATATTCATAGAAGCTCGACGGTGTAATTTATTTTAACTTCTTGGTTTTATAGTTATTATTCTTTGATTGTTTTACTGTTAAAAAAATTTACCATCCCCGTTACAATTTTTTATTATTCAATATTTTGTAATTACGTCCAAACGAAACAAGATTATCAAAAAATTAATACAACCTCAATATTTTATGCTTATCTGTTAATTCCATGGGTTATATGAGATAATACATAAGCTGTTGTCATTCTATTTGAATTATGATAGTACATGGTGAAGTTGCTTAAGATGATACGTTTTTAGACGCTCTAGATGAGATGCGGCTTTTTATTAAGAAAAGCGCGTTTTTTTAAAATTATTCTCCGTGGAGCTTATTTTGGTATTTCAAGAGCGAAAGTTTTTTCAAAAAAATAGTATTGTTAGAAAGGAAAGATTTATCATTGTTTTTTTATGGTTGAGATAACTATTTTTTACTTAAGTATAGTCATTAAAGATACAATTTTATTTAAATTTTTTTTTGTGATTATTTTTTGTTATTTTGAGTTTTTATGAGTTCCATTAAAAAAAGCTCATCTTAGGGAACTAGTTCCTTAAGATGAAATCATTAGGTTTGTTGAAAATAACGCAATTTTTGGTATAAAGATTTACTATTTTCCATCAATTCATTGATATTCTTTAAGAAGAAAGATTAAATTTTCATTATTCTTAAATATATATATATCTTTTTGTAATCTTTTGAGAGCAAAATACATTACACTGAAAACATGCTCAACTTACGCAACCTTCGTATCAAACGAGTTTCGTTCGCTTGCGAATAAATTTTTTTATGTTTATAACCTTTTTTCGCTTATGATAATTAAAAACTTAAAAAAATTTTAAAACTATATTGGGAAAATAAAACTCAAAAATAAGAAACTTTCTTCAACTTGCCCATTTGCTTGATTTCTTATATATATAAAAAAAAAAACATTTATGACAGTAAATTGTGAAATATTTTTTTCGTGAAATCATTATTTAATAAAATTCAAAAATTTAGCGATAAGTCTGATTGGTATTCAAATGAGTTGAAGTAAAAAAATTTACCGCGAAGAAGTAAAGAATCGAACATTATATAAAAAAAATAATGATGAAACCCCTATATAGAACAAAACAAACCAACAGTGTCACGATAAGTTCTCAATTCTTCGAAATTAACTATTACTATTTACCGAAACACCAGTAAAAATGATATGTTTTTAACAGTTAAAATAAGTTATTTTTATGAAAAAAAATGGTTTTCTCATCTCGTCAATATTGCAACATACCTAACTTGTCAGTATGCCATCAAAGGAAAAAGTCACCATTTTCACTTAAACAAGATATGCCTGCCTAGCTAAAAAGATAAAATTAAAAAAATTATTCCACTGAACGCACAAAACTTAAAAAATAAAATGCATGAAAATTTCATTTCTGCACAGTTAATAATAAAATCACAATCTTAAATATTTAAAGGGATTAAAAATACAATAGGACATCCCAAAATCAATTTTTGTTGATTATAAAAGCAATATATGTGCATAAGGGATGTATTTTACTAAAAATAATGTAAAGTCAGTATAGACATGATGGTCTAATCACTTTTTTGCCCTAACCAATATTTATGGAAATATGACCGGTATGCCATCATAGACGCTATGCCATCATAGGCGCCTTTCCCCTATATTGGTATTCACTCATATATAATAAAGAAATTTTAAAATTAGCTGATCCTTAGTTAGTTAGTTAGTTAGTTTATTTCGCCGTTAAAAATATTTACAAAGTACAACAGTATAAAAAGTACAATTGGCTGGAGCAAGAAGAAGGCATAAAATAGCCTTATCACCGAGCCCCAATAGTAACGCAAATAAATATCCGTAATACACAATAATCCGTAATATATAAGCAAAAGTATTTTAAAAAAGACAATTTAAAATGTTAAGAAATAAAGTTAAAAAAAAAAAAAAAAAAAAAAAAAAAAAGTATTAAAATAATTGAAAAAAAAGAAAGAAAAAGAAATGATTAAAATATAGTAATAAAAATGACAAAAATTTTCTGTTTTTGGTTATAAATTGGATGTGATTCGACATATACATTTGTATATATTATTTTCTTTCAAAATAATTCAAAATTCAAATAAAAATTCTTTTCCAATATTATAAAATATACCAAGAAAATTGTAGGTAACTTTAAGAGAATATATATATTCAATGAAAGTATGATAAAGACATTGAAATTCTTAGTACTGTTAAATGGTCTAAATTTTTAAATTTATGGTGCTAATTTAGTTTAATAAATTTTAAAGCTTTAAAAGTGACATAGAAGATCTGGTATATTAAAATCCGTAAGTACTAAATAACGTCTTAATTTAGATTTGAATTGCGGAAGTGTTTTTTCTTTAATATTAACAATATGCTGAAAGTTTTTCCACAAAATTGGACCCCTGTACTGAATTGAATAAGAACATAACTTTAGATTATACTTTTGAGTTACAAAGTTATTTTCTGAGAACTTGGTGGGGTATTTATGGCTTACTTCTCTAAAATAAGGGTAGAATATCGCTGGAGACAGTCCATGTTTTATTTGATACATGAACTGTATGACGAGGAAAATGTTAATTTTAAACACATTTAATGCATTGAGTTTACGTAAAAGTGGCTCACAAGGCACAGTTCTTTTTACTCCAAATACAATTCTACATGCATGTTTTTGTTTAGTATAAATTTTCTTTAACTTAGCGTAGCTGTTGCTTGCCCATACGATATTGCCGTAAGTTAGATAGCTATGTATGAAGGAAAAATATAAACTTTTTAGAGATCTTATATCCAAGAATGGTTTTGCTTTATACATCATTGCAATGTTTATTGAAAGTTTTCTTTCAAGAGTGTTTATATGTTTCCTCCATGTTAAATTTTCGTCTAAAATAATACCTAAAAAGTTTACAGTTGTTTGCCTAGTAATATTTATATTATTGATTTTAAAATTAGGTAATTTTAAAGGAAGGTTTCCTGTTTTGGTTAGTTTGTGAAATAGAATAAATTTAGTTTTGTTAACGTTAAGTGAAAGTTTATTACAAATAAACCATTCATTTACTTTGTTTACTTCTTCATTAACTACTTTAAAGAGGGTTTTAATATCCCTATGAGAATAAAACAGATTGGAGTCATCAGCAAACAAAATAAAGTTTAGTATGTTTGAGGTAAGAGGTAGATCATTTATATAAAGAGAAAACAGTAACGGTCCTAAGATTGAGCCTTGAGGAACTCCACATTTTATTATACTTTTTGTCGTTTTAACATTTTCATATTGAATGTATTGCTGTCTGTTTGATAAGTAATCATTAAACCATAGTAAATTATTGTTTTTTATTCCATAATGTTCAAGTTTTTTTAACAGAATGACATGGTTGACTGTGTCAAAGGCTTTAGACAGATCAATAAATTAAAGGCATTGGTTACTTGAGTTACTAACTCGGTCAAAGCGTGATCAGTTGAATGATTTTTTTTAAAGCCAAATTGCTTGTTGTACAACATGTTATTTACTGTTAAGTAGCTGTTTAGCCTATTATACATTATACGCTCGAGTAACTTAGAAAAGCATGGTAAAACTGATATTGGTCTATAATTTGAAGAATCTGTGTCATCGCCAGACTTAAAAATAGACAAGACCCGTGCAATTTTTAATTTTTCTGGAACTGTTCCAGATTGAAGAGAAAGATTAAAAATGTGATATAAAGGAGTTTCTATAATATGAAAAACTGATTTAACAACATTTATGCTAATATTATCAAAACCTACACTTGTGTTGTTTTTAAGATTATCTAGAGCATATCGTAACTCATTAATATCTAGTTTAGATTCGTCCATGACCTTATCATATATTTTTAAATAAGAATCAAACGATGATGAGCCTGAAGGAATTTTTTCAGCTAAGTTTGGACCAATATTAAGAAAGAAGCTGTTTAGATTTTCAGCTACTATTGACTTGTCATATATAATTTTACCATCTACTAAGAGTTTCTTTGGTTGAATACTTATTCCATTATTTCATCCATGATCCTAGTATTTTTGAATGCACATCCATGATCCTAGTATTTTTGAATGCAGTTGTAAATGGCATGGTGCATGCAGTTAAAAATGGTATAGTTTTAATTTTGCAAACAATAATTTGCCTACTTTTACAATATGTCTAATTTATCTACTTTTAATAATTTGAGTTTAGTGGAATTAATGCTTTTTTATTTGGTTCATAATGACACCAAAAAGTCCTAGCAGTTGTTAATTTTACATAATTACTAGCTTATGTCACTTTCTTAAAACACCAAAATTATAAACTAGACAAATAATGCAGCAAAATGATTGAAAATTGTTTTATGTATTTAAAAGATTAAACACATAGTTAGTAACTAGTTTTAAGATTTTTTACAGTTCCAGGGCTCTTTTTTATTGTTCTTGAAACTACGACATAATTCATATAAAAATGAACCTAAAACATAAAATTTTTTACTTAACAACATGAAAGTTTCAGTTTATAACTATTTTTTAAACAAAAACTCATTATATTCGGATGATTGGATAGCAGTTTTAGTTTCGTAATAAAATGGATCTGGACTATCTGCTAAGCTTGAGCCTCTTTCTCTGTCGTTTTTACTTTTTTATTTTTAAAATTATTCTGCTGGAAGATTGTTAGTAACAAATTATTTTATTGCTGAAGTTTTTGATTTGTTTTTGTTTTTGTATTTATACTGTCTTTATGTCTTTTATCATTTATTGTGCATGTAAATGTTTGTGTGACGGGGCTCGGTGATAAGACAACCTGTCTTCTTCTTGCTCCGGCCAGGATTTTCTTTTATTTTAATTTCTTTTTTTTAATATTTATCAACGGCAAAATAAATAATAATAAATAAATAATATATTTTTACTGATTACATACCGAAGAAACAAAAATTATCGTATACAGACCCTTTTTCGCATTTATTTGATTATATGCTTTTGTCAATCAATAAATAATTCCATGTTTTTTTTTCATAACCATTTGAAACTTTTGAAACAGCCTCGGGTATAATTATGTTTAATTTAGAGTTACCATATTTCTTCAGGTATATGAGATATGGTACCAAGTCTATATTTCTAGATTCATAAGTACCCAACAAAGTTTTCAGAGAATATCTTTATTGTTCCGAGAATTAATTTAAAATTAAGTTTTTATCGAATTAAATATCGAGGACCTTATGAAAAACTCCGATAAAAAATACTACTCTCTAGAAAAATTTAAAACAGGTTCTAAAAGAATCATACTTTTAGTATATTTCAATACAATAGACTTTCAATATTTTTTTTTAAAGGTAATTTTAAAATAGAATAAACGCTTCTATTAGCTCTAAATTTATTAAATTGTTAAATGCATCATATTTTTGTTGTAATAATGTGTTAACTTGTTTTTATATAACGAGTATTTGTAAATTTATATAATGAGAAATTTGTTAAAAGTACTTTACGCTTACTATAGGGGCTTGATGACAAGACTTCTACTTTATTATTATTTGTTTAAATTTTATTGATTAAGCAAACTTTAGTGTTCTACACTCTAAAAAAAATAACATCATTATAACATCATTTGATTCTAAAGTTTAAATTGTAACGTTATATGTAACGTTATATTTAGATTTATAATGTTATATTATTAAAGTAACGTTATATTTGTACTTTAATGTTATATTTAACGTTATGCTTAACATGTTTAAATGATGTTATATTTTCAGGAATAAATTATTTAATTTAATTTTGAAACGAGGCCGTTTTAACTATTTTTACTAAACGAGGCCTCGTTTCAAGATTATATTTGATAACTTTAAAATGCGCGAACGACATATTTCTGGCAAAAAAAAAAAAATTAATTAATATATAGAAATATACAATTGAAATGTAAATAATAATTAACATATATATATATATATATATATATATATATATATATATATATATATATATATATATATATATATATATATATATATATATATATATATATATATATATATATATATATATATATATATATATATATATATTTATATATATGTTATAATTTATTTATAAATGTATAGAATATATTACATATATTTATAAATAAATTACAACAATTATTTATGAATAAATTATAACATATTATATATGTATATGATATATATATATATATATATATATATATATATATATTATATTATATGTTATATAATATATATATAAATAAAATATTTATTTATTTATATATATATATATATATATATATATATATATTTTATATATGTATTATATATATTATATATGTATATGTATATTATATATATAACATATATTTTATATATATAAAAAATATGTTATATATATAGTATGTATATGCATATATATATAAATAATATATATATATATATATATATATATATATAAATATATATTGATAAAATTTATATGAGTGTGTATATATATATGTGTGTGTGTGTGTGTGTGTGTGTGTGTGTGTGTGTGTGTGTGTGTGTGTGTGTGTGTGTGTGTGTGTGTGTGTGTGTCTATATGTAAACTAATTATTTTTTATAACTTTATATATAAGTCACAAAGAGTAAATTCAATATGAAAGCTGTAAAAGTTACTTGTAATGGGGAGTCAAAAATTGTTGTTGCCACATCCAATGATCTAAATGCATTTATGGCAAATAGTAAGTATAGTTGATTTATTTTATAAATTGATAAAATATAAATTAATTATACAACTATATACAGAGTTCCCAAAGTCTTTAAAAAATTTGGAAAGTACTGAAATTTGAATAATTATATGAATATTTTTTTTGCCAACATGATGCTGACCTCTAACAGATTTAATTATATGAATATTTTTTTTGCTAACATGATGCTGACCTCTATATATATATATATATATATATATATGCTGACCTCTATATATATATATATATATATATATATATATATATATATATATATATATATATATATATATATATATATATATATATATATATATATATATATATATATATATATATATATATATATATATATATATATGTGTGTGTGTGTGTGTGTGTGTATGTATGTATATGTAGTTATATGTATGTTTATGTGTATGTATAATAAAAATATTTATAAATTTTTTTTTTTTTTAGTTTGTTCTACTTTTAATGTTCCAAACATATCAAATTTAAAATGGCTTGGTTGTGCAGTAAACACTTTAACTTTTCCTGCAGTAATATGTGAGCAATCGGTAGAAATGACAGTAGAAGTTTCCAGTTTCATTGATATTTCAAATAGCTATCCATTAAACGGGTTTTTAGCTCATTTAGAAGACTTTAACAATTCAGAAAGAAATCAAATTAATTCTGCTGTCAATACAGATCAACACATCTCCTTCAATCCCTCTCTTAATTATCAATAAAAAATTGATAATTAAGAGAGGGATTGAAGGAGATGTGTCACAATCATCATTAAAAAATTATTCAGCTTGCTCTACAACATCATTAACAAATATATCTATAGAAACTGAGAGTGGTACAAAGTTAGTTGCAGACTCATCCAGCTGCAATAGACCTCAAATAACCAAAAGAAAGGTAACATTTTATTGTGCTAATTGTCCTTTTATTTCAGATACTTACACTTTAATAAGAAATCATTTAAAATTACATGGTAATTATGCCGCAGTGTTTTGTATTAATTGTTTTTCCAAGTTTAAAAGTTTATATGGTTATCAAAAGCACATTGCTAATTGTAGTAAAGAAAATAATACTTTTGATGATAACACTGAACCTAATATAATAGTTGATCAAATAGTGTATGATAATGTTGATGATTTAAATAATGATTATCTTGGTATGTTAGCTTTACATTTGCAGTCTAAGTACAGATGTTCTCAGGCTGTTTTAGATGTTATATTTTCAACTTTAAAAGAGCTATTTACTAACCCAATTTATGATGTAAAAAAACTAAATGATTCCTGTAAGAAATTATCATCACAATATTCTCGTGAAAAATATTTTAAAAATGTATTTTCTATGCCTACTATAAAGATTGTTGGTAAAGGATCAGTTGTTCCACTTATGACGATGCTAGAGTTTTTATTACAATCGCCTGAGATTAAAGAGTTTACGAAGGTATCAAATACACATCATCATATTCAATTAGCTATTTATGCAGATGATATTGGGATTACAAATCCAATTGGTAAAGCTCGTTTGAAACACAAACTTTGGGTTATGTACTTTCAAATTCTTAACATTCCTGTAAAGTATAGAGGTAGAACATCATCTATTTTCCCATTGGTTTTTACATTTAGTAAGCTTACTAAAAATTTCATTTATTTTTCTTTTTTACTTAAAGATTTTAAAGAAACGATACAACTATTATATACAGGTGTAAAAATAAGTATTGCTGGAAAGTTAATGACAGTTACAGCTGAGGTTTTATACTTTTCTGGGGATTCTTTAGCAGCAAATTCAATCAGAGGATTTAAAGAAGGATTTAGTCAAAAAACTGTTCGCTGCTGTAGGCGGTGTAATTCTACACGGGCTGAAATGATTGAGTTTACAACACATGAAGAGTGTCTGATTCGAAATTTGCCTGAACATGTCATACGTTTAAATGAATTGAATTCTGGGCTAAGTAAAACTGATAGAACAAAATGGTCAAGAAATTATGGTATTGTTAACTTTAGTATTTTATTAGATATTCCAAATTTCGATGTCACCAAGCAGTTGCTTTTTGATCCTATGCATGATTTATTGGAAGGGGTTGTGCCATTACATCTAGAATTATTTTTACTGTACTGTATACCAGAAAAGTTTCCCTTAGCTGATCTTAACCAATGGCTTCAATCATATAAATATCCTTCTGGTATTGAAAAGCCTGGTATTATTTTACCTTCACTTAAAATCCGAGGACAATTTGGTAGTGGACAAATATTAACTCTCTCTCGTGTGCTGTGTTTTTATTTATTAAGATTTATGGATTTATCTGATCCTCATCTTTCATGCTTAGTTAAACTTATACAAATAGTGCAGCTATGTATGTCTCCGTTAATAACTGATATTTATATTAAGGACCTAAGGGTTTGTATTCAAGCACATCATTGCAGTTTCCTTCAATTATATTCAAACAGTTTTATTCCAAAACTACATTTTCTTGTACACTATCCATCACAAGCATCTCAATTTGGCTCATTACGTGGGCATCTCTGTCTTGCATTTGAACGTAAACATCAAGTAATAAAAAATTTCAGACATTTCAATTTTAAAAACATTCCATATTCAGCTTGCAAAGCAATGATTGTAAATACAACTGGATTGTTTTTTAATTCTTTTGGAGAAAGACGATGTGATGTTTATGGAGAGGTTGATCAATTAAAGTTTAAGGATGGTTTGATTTCAAGTGCAGTCATTAATGGAATATTTTATAAGCAAGGTGACATTGTTTCTGACACAAATGGAAATAAATTAGAATTCTATAAAATTCTTGAAATTTTAACAGAAAATGAAAAACGTATTTTCAAAGCGCAAAAGTTAATTATTAAAAGTTATTCTGCTTACATCACAGCTGAAATTTCATCTGGTATTAAATATATAGAACCAGACAGTCTTCTATTTCCTTGGTGTGTCCTTCAATTATGCTCTGATGACACAAATAAAATACCCAATTTAAATTTTTTGTAATATAAACATTGTTTTTTTGTGGAACTGTCCTTTATAATTTTACGTAAATAGTTATTAGTGATAAGCAATTAATTGTATTATTATGATTTTAGTAATAATAGTTATTCAAGAATTACTTTTGCCCCATAATTACTAAAAATGTGCTTTTTGAGTTAAAAACAATAATATTTGTTTAGGGATAATTTTATTACTTATTAAAAATTTTGTAATTGTAAATATTTACATTTGTATTCACAATATATATTCTTTAACAGATTGAGCTGCAGAAGAATAAGCCTTCAACTCAAGTTTTGGCAATTTTAAATCGGAATTTGTTTGAGCCCCAGATATTTAAAAGCATCCCGATTCGACTGCAATTAACTCCATCTCTTCTTATAAGCGAGTTTTGCAGGCTTTATCCCATGTTTGCAGATTTCGAAAGTAATTCTAAAGAGTTTTGCAACTTAGTTTTTTCCGATGGGTCGGTT
>NC_061164.1:19077528-19145028 GCF_022113875.1 Hydra vulgaris
TTGGTATACAAAAAAAGTAAGTCATTTTGCTAAATGACTTTTGCCCTCTGATTGCATTTTTTATGCCTATACCATCAGCAAGATCATAACTACCTTTGATTGCAATAGAAACAAATGTGTCACAAGTAAAACACTCCGTCTCATATTCTTTTTCTCCTTTTTTGAAGGATGGATGTTTCTCTTGTAACTTTGATGAAAACTGTGTTTTTCTGTTTGGCATTAGTAATTCAATTTGTACATTATTGTAATTTTTCAAATTGTAATATTCCGACGTTATTTCATATCGAAGAAATATGCTGCTAAAATAAATAATTCAAAAACGTCTAAAAAGCTCCGTATTTACAATCCAAATTTACACAGTATTGAAAAGTTTTCAATGAAAATTAAAAGAAAACACACTAATGCATTTAATGCGTTAAAATGCTTTAAAGCTATATCATTCGAACTCACAAACTTAATTAACGATTAATTTCTTTCTCTATTAACAGGTTTAAATACCCTGGTTCAAAAAGGAACTTTGATTGCACTGAAAAGTTTTTAGTGCAATCAATGCATAATAGTGCAATAAAGTATGTGATTTTAGTGAAAACACATGCTTTATTTTAGCGAAAAACTTTTTAGTTAAGTTTCAAGTAAAACCCCGGATATTTGTGGCTAATTAAAAAAATTTCCGCGGACATATCATTTAATAAAAAAAAAGAAGAACAAATCTGGGGAATCCTACTATAATTTTTCAGGAGGTTTACAAATATACTTAAGCTTAAGCATATTTTTTGTATGATACGTTATTTTAAATCTATATCTAAATAAAGACAGTATCTAATAAAAAGATTATTCAAATAATAACTACACATTTTAACAAATATTGTATAAATAAAATGCTCAATATGAGAGAATGAAAATGACGGTGATTTTTAAGTTAAAGTCAGTTTTTTACGAATTTAGTCGGCTAGTCGGATATTTGACAGCATTCAGTTTGATAAATTTTTGTTTAGAGGACATTTTTTCAATGGAGTCAGTCAGTACTTTGTAAGTATCGCCTCCCCTCCCTCCGCCTTCCATTTTTTATTCCTTGAATCGCCTCTGTATTGTACTGCTTTAAAGCGTATATTTTTCAAGATGTTGGTATTTCTGTAAACATTATTTACAAGTTTACGTTTTTTCTCTATTGTTGCATTTTGAGTTTTTTTTTTTTTTTTTTTCCTATAATATCTTTTTTTTTCTTCCTATAATATCCAACTAAATTGATTTTTTGTCGCATTTTAATAATACAACATATGTTGGGTACTTTTAAAAACTTTAAAAAAAATTGGTATTTAAGATTTTTGATTAATCGGTTACTAACACTGTTACTAATGTTGTACTAACACTAAAAGGGTCTGACTGGCGAGGTGGCATTTCTCCTTCTGGTTTTGGGTGACATTTTCGCACCCGGGCCCTTGCGTGTTACTGTTTTTTGCAACGTATTAGGGCCCTATTTATCTTTTTCCCTCCCCCGGGTCCCTTAGAGCGAGTCAGACCCTGCTAACTTATGTGTGATACAGAGAATTTTTAGACTGAGAATTGACTACTTAAAAAAAATACGAAAACAATTAAAAAAATAATTTTAGTGAAATATTTAAAAAATTTTAACAAAGAGTTTAAATATTAGAGTTAAAAATTTAAACTCCAATATTTAAACTCTTTGTCTATATTGCCTGTAAAAATAAAATAAAAAAATATACTTAAACTTCATTTTTACAGACAAAAGAGTTTAAATAAATTTATTTACCATAAATATATTTATAGCAAACTTTAAAAACCGTTGATGTGTTTTTTGCAATTTTAAAAATGATGCTTATACAGTTTTTTTTTGCATATATATTTTATGATAGAAAATGTTGTTTTATTATACAAATTAGCTACAACATTTAATAAATTGTTGTATTTTTAATATCTTACAATAAATAAAATAACAATTTTTACTAATAATATCAAATTAATTGTCTTATACATATACTCTAATTTTTTTCCGAAAATAATCATGAGTGATCAACAGTTCCAAATTTGCGAATATTGCATATAAAAATGTTCTGATCATGCATATAATTTGCAAAATAAAAACATTTTAGCAAAAAAATTTTTTTAAAAAATATTTTTGAAAAAAAAAATTTTGCAAATATATTTTTATTTTGACGGATCTTTTTTTTATTTAATTTATTTCTCCAACCATGGCTGTAAACTTCCAGTTATTTTATATCAATTATTATAATATTAATGAGCAGTGGTGTACGACTCGCTCGATTTCTTGTAATTCGGCGAATGGGGATTCTGGGATGTCTAGTACAGCCAGATTTGTAAACAACAATACGTATGTAAATACAATTTGACAGAATAATGCTTTTGTAAAGATGGTTTAACTTATTTTTAAACAATAATGCTTTAATAAGATGTAGCATCAATCTTTTTTTACTTGTAAACTAAATGGTTTATTTTGAAAACGCGGGAATATGTTAGTATAAAACTTTTTATAGCATTTAAAGCTTGTATTTTTGTTATATTTTGAACAATAAAAAATAACATTCAATTTTATTTTTAATGTTCAAAATATAACAAAAATACAAACATTAAATGCCATAAATTAAATGTCATACTATTTTAAACTTATATATTACAGCTTTTTTAAAATTGTATATTGCTACACTGTTTACTAACAATGTAAAAATTATTGTAACAATCATTTGAACAATGTAACATTGTTACAAATGTTACATTGTCTAACGAAGTAAACGTATTAGTTATATAAACTTGTTTTTTTTTTTCAATATATGTACGTTTCAATTCTTAACTACCCTCTGCAGTATGCTAGAAGGTTTATAATATAACTGTATGGTAGACAGCAATCAGGGTTTCAACTAAACATAAGAAAAATTTTTAACAACCCTACAATAAGGCTATATTATAGTTTTGTAAATGTTTCAATATTTAGACATTTTATTTAGTAGCCTAAAATTATACAACTGCTGTATGAATTGTTTATTGAGCTCTGTTAGTATAAAACAACTCAAACGTTCCTTCTAGTTTTGATATTTTTTCAATATTGTTTTTTTATACTTTTATATATGTTTTTGCTATTTTTATTATCCTAATCTTATATATAATATAAAAAAATTAAAGGATATTAGAATTTATAATTTCAATTTCGTACATTATAAATAAATACACATTTTTTAACTAAATATAATCTTTTACTATTTATGAGTAATACGAGCCATTTTTTTAAGACATTTTTTATAATGTGGAGCTATGTCACGATTGTAAAATTTGATGAAATAATAAATTCGAATATCAACAAAATAGTGTATCAGTTTTCTCTCCAAATGCGATGCATGTTTTGGGTGGAGGTTGTATAAAAAAACGAAATTGCAGTCTTTCTTGATAGCTTTAATGATAGTTCCTGCTATATTTTTGCATATAATTAATTTATTAATGTTGTTAGTGAAAATGGCTTCCATTACTCTTACAACTTCGCGTAAACAAGAACTTGGTTCTATTGAATGATTTTTTGTTTCATATTTCTTAGTATAGACAAATTCATTAAAATTACCACAGATTTCAGCAGATGGTTGAGATAAAATATTTGTGCATAATTGACATAAAGAGACTTTTTTAATTAGCCAACCAGCAAGAGAACATAAACTCTGTTCTACAGTTTCAGAACATATTTGTAATTTCAAATCCTTTATTAGTATCAAAGGTTTTACATTACCTATGTGAGTTGACTTTTGTTCATTGAATAATGAGTTATTTGCTACATTACTTTGTTCATTTACTAAATTAAGGCATAAGTCTAACGATATTGCTGCAGTAAAATCAGATTCTGAAACACAATTTGTATTAGACTTAGTTTGTTCAACAGAAGTAAGTAGTAAAGCATTTTGGTATGCAGACTTAAATTGTTTGGCTGTTGGCCTGTCATTCCAACCACCTTTACTTCTTATAATCGAAAAAAAATTCTCTATACAGTCCTGATTGAAATGTGATGTGCAAACAAAATGAAAACCTTCACCAAGCAACTCTCTGGACAATGTCATAATATTGTTTATTGTTGTTATAAGTCCCCAGTGACTGGAAATACTAGTCTGACTTCTAGCATTTTCATAATGCCATGTAGAAATCCAATTCTTAATATCTTCCAAGGTTTTCATAGTCTCTCCTTCAGTTAATGCACACCTAGCTGGTTTGTCTGCTTTTAATTTTCTAGAGTTCATTATATCAAAAAGAGTGTCAACTTTTTTAATGAATTCACATGTTGCCAAAGCATCAGGTGGTAAAAGCTTTGCGATTATACATAAGGACATAGCTGCTGAAACTTGGTGACTAAAAACTTGTGTTGCCAATTTTACTCTCATAGATAGTAAAGATCCAGGTTCAAGGTGGCTATCTGTCAACTTTGGAGCAAGTCGAACTGGATTTTGCTTGTCTATATTGTAAAAAGACTGCAAGTATTTCCATGATACAGTTTTTCCATTTGTAGATATATCATGTCTAATTAAATTATTTCGAAGACTTTTTATCAAGTGTGGAGGGTCAAATATTATGTATACATTTGTTTGAATTGAGGAAGGTGATATGTATGGTCTTGTGTTAAGGAACCCTAGTAACTTCAAAGCTGAAATATTTGTAGTACTTTGGTCACACACAACAGCTCGTACATGTAGTCCAATTGAAGTCAGTTTGTCTATTGCTTCTAATATTATTTGTGATAATTTAACTGATTGAACTGAGTTGTTGCTATAAAAATATGCAATTGGCTGCTTCCACTTTATTGCAATACCCCGAACCATTACAACTAAAACATGATTTAATGGTTTCCCATCTTCATCAATACCAATAATGTGGTCAAGATCTCTTTCATAGTCTACATGCTGTTTGAGAGACATCTCGTCAAATACAAGGCAACAGTTGCGTTCATTGACATTCATATAATTGACTCGCATTTTGAGTAAAGCAAAAACTTTTGCAGAAAATCCAGGCTGTAGGTTTCCAAATGCTTTTGACAAAAAAATAAGAAGAGTTGTCTTACTTGGCAAAGTAAAAATTTGCCTCAAAATACGAAATGCCTGTGGACTATGATACAAGATGCGTAGAGAAACTAGTTTGTCATGTATTGTCCACCTTTTTCCATGTTTTGTTCGCTTGTTCATTTTAAGTTGACTCTCAAAAAATTTAATCTGGTTTTCAGAAAGGTATTTCTTTGCAAGATCACAAATATGTTCAATAGATCCATTGCATTTTTTATTTTGTGTTTTTAAAAACAATAGTTTTTTGTTTAAACGATAATTTTTAACACGATTTAAGTTAATTACTTTTTGAAAATTTAACATCTGTTTTTTAGCTTTATCATTTATATTTAAATCTTCTGAGTTGGTAGTGTCTGTACTAGAAACAACTGCTAACTTTACAGACTGTTCATTAGAAATTGATTTACTTTTTTTGTGTGACTGAGGAAGAAATCTTTCTGAAGGTGCTTTTCTTTTAATAGAAATTTTGTGAGGAGGATTTGGTACATCAAAAAGGGTCGGAATGGCTGTTAAAATTGCTCTTTTGCCTCCAATATTTGTTGGATAATACTGTGTTGGCTCAAAATGTTTACTGCATAGAGCGTATGATTTATTTAGTTCTAATGAAGTTTTCTTGTCGAGATCTTTGCGACGGCAATTGATAACCCACTGCTTACATCTGAAATAAAAATTATATATATATATATATATATATATATATATATATATATATATATATATATATATATACATATATATACATATATATACATATATATACATATATATATGTATATATGTATACATATATATATATATATATATATATATATATATATATATATATATATATATATATATATATATATATATATATATATACATATATATATGTGTATATATATATATATATATATATATACATATATATATGTATATATATATATATATATATATATATATATAATATATATATATATATATATATATGTATACATATATACATATATATATGTATATATATGTATATATATGTATATATATATATATATATACATATATATATATATACATATATATATATGTATATATATTATATATATATATATATATATATATATATATATATATATATATATATATTAATAATAAAATAGATACTAACCTATTTTTGTCTTTTGGAAAGCGAAAAAACGACACACTTTTATCAACATTTTTTCCTCGTTTATGATGACAATTAGGAGCTGCGCAAAATCCAGCAGACATGGTTTAGTATTCTATACTATAGTTTGTCAACTTAAAATAATTAAAAGAAAAAGTATATAAAAATCAGCTGTATCATGCGATAGAAAAGTATATATTGTATTTTTTAATTTGTATTTCGTTGTTTATGTTTACAATCTGGCTGTACTACACATCCCAGAAGCCTTTGCGTCAGCAATTACAAGAATTTAATGCAAATTTTGCCGAGTCGCACCCCACTGTTAATGAGGCTTTTAGAGTATAAAGGAAAATATATTAAAAAAGTACATTTCTTCCCATAAAAATGTTGAGAAAAAACTACTTTTTAGATAGAGAAATAATTTTTTTGAATGTAATTTTTATTAGTTTCTGTATGTTTCTGTAAATAGGGCTGAAACATACAGAAACTAATAAAAATTACATTCAGAAAAAATTGGCTGAAATTCAAGTCTTCTTAGTTAAATTCGATATGAGTTTTGATGCCGCCCAATAACATTTTTATCCTTTTAAATGTCTCAATTTGTGATTTTATTCCCTTTCTTTTATTAAAAATGACCTTCATTTTAATCAAATTGTATAAATTATTTATAAAATGATTTGCTGTGATTTACCATTTATAAATATATACCAAAAAAAACATATTTTAAGTTGATATATAATTTTTTATTCTTTTCTTATAATAATACTTTTAAATAAAGATGAAGATTTAAAATTTTTGTTAAAATTGAAATTTAGTCCAACGTTTTCAAATTATTACAGAAGCATACAAAAGTTAACAGAAATCACATTTAAGTAAGATATTACTTAAATTTGATTTCTGTTAACTTTTGTATCCTGAAAGTTGAACATTATTATTCTATAAAACTTGTTATAAAGAAAAGCTAACACATCTGAATTTCTCAACAACAACTCTTTACCAGCTCTTTAAGGTGACTTTTTCAAGGAATTTGAATGCTCAAAAAACTACTTACCATGAGTAAGTGTAAAAAGTGTCATGCTCTGCATATTGAGAAAAACAATCCGAAGCACTAATACTTCATACCTAATTCGAATAATGACAATTTAATAACTTTCGAAAAGTCTATATGTGAAAAAAAAAAAGATATTTGTTTTTCGGCCAATCTTAGGTCGCAATTAGCTCTGCGTTTAAGGCGAATTGAGCACTTGGTATGATAAAGCGTACCTTTAGTTATGCAAATAAACAGATGTTTAGTCAAAGTCATATGAAAAAAATATTTAACAAAATTTTTAACTCGGCATAACTTTATAAAAATTTGTAAAATCATTAATAAAAAAGATAGTGTAAATTATGAATACGATTTATTAGAACAAATAAATATACAAAAAAAAAATCAAATTTAGACACGTGGTCACAACTTTAGATACCGAGCTGAGTTTACTAATAGTGCTTCTCGACAAAATTATCACCTGAATTACAAATTTATCTCCAGAATTACAAAATTATTTCCTGAAATGAATTACCGGTAGAAGTAGTTTATTCTTATAACTTAAATAGGTTTAAAAATAAATGTAAAAAAATACCTTCAAATTGAATTTTAAATTCAAATTTAAATTCAAATTTAACTTTTATGCATTAGATTTTTTGAATATATTATATTTATATTGTAATTAAAACGAATTTTTTTTTGATGTGTTTTGTCACTGTAAAACTCAGTTAAAAAGACGTTGTTTTAAAATTTCATTTATTTATTATCATTATAAAAGAATTTTTATATATGCATGTATATACATATATACTATTTTTTAAATGAATTTACAAAGTTCAACATATTTGTTGAACATATGTTCCAGAAACTATTAAACATGTAGTAAATGTTCCATTGAGACACTGTTTGCATTTTTAAAATGATCAAAATATAAAGTTTTGTTTCTGCTAGTCACTAGCAGAAACAAAACTTTATATTTTGATCATTTTAAAAATGCAAACAGTGCAAACTAGCAGCTAGTGATATAATTAGATAATAAATGGTTTGAGTTTAATCAAAATATTAGATTAGTCAGAAACATTTAAAAAGAGCAAACAGGCGAATAGAATGTAATGGATAGGTTATATTTAGGGAATTAAAAGCATTTAAATCGTTTTTACAGATCCACTCTTTTCCATTGATTTTTCTATATTTTATGCAAGGAAAATGACTGATGTTAACGAAGTTTACCCACCGTCAGATATAAATAAAGATATAATTAGATGTTTAAATGCAAAAATATGGCTTTGTTGTTATGCATCAACCTCATTTTTTAATCATTGATATTTTTTGATTTTGATTTAAAATTGTACACTTGCAATATAAACAATAATTTCATAATATACATAATAATAACTTATACTTACAATACCTATACTTGTAAATACTTGTAATATAATACTTATGTTTATAATACTGATAAAAAATTTTATTGATATAAACTTTTGCATTCAAACTTTAGTTATAAAACTTTAATTTAACTTATAACTTTTACATAAATAACAATAACTAAAAAAAGATGTTAGTTATTATATAGATTATAACCATATGCTTATTTATTATAATTGAGTTACAGTAAGTTAAACAATATAAAATTTTAAGTTCCAGGCAATAGGTCTTATATGATATGTATCTTATGTATATCTTGTATTTTGCAGCATGCTAAAGAATATTTCTGCACGGTGCACTCTGACTGTTGACAATATTTGCATATTGATATGAGTAAAAGTGACTTCAACAACCAGAATGTGTTTTCAATAAATATTAATAATAACAGGTTAGTAAATACAATTATAGTAATAATGGCAATAACTTTTTATTATTAGAATTAGTGAGAGGCTTATGTATAATAGAGCTACATTAACTTTGGGGACAAATATAATAACTTGAGTAAATATTACCATTGTTTATAACCTCGATTAGAGTAATGTAAGTAAATATTATTTTTATCTAAAGAATATTCCGCAAAAGTCAGTATTTCCTAAGTATTAAATATTATAAAAAAACATGTGTTTAAAAAAAAAATTTAAAATGTATCATAAAATAAAAAAATAAGTATTTGAGTATAAAAAAAAACACATTTATTATTATAATGTATATACATCACATTAACTATGTTGTCTATAAAGTAGGGGTTGCAGCTGATATTTCAGCTTCAGCTATAAACTCATTAGCTTCAGATTAATGCTGAAGCTGATCAAGTCAGTTTAATCATCTTGATAGCTGATAGTAAAAGAGAATAATACTCCATAAATATTTTATATAAAATATATTTTTATATAGGAATTTATTCAATGAAAATCTAAAATAGTGACAAAATTTAAACATACATGTAAATTTTAAATAAAATTTGCCAAAAGTTGTTGCTATTTATAAATGTTGCCATCAGAGCCTAGGCCTAGGACTTACAATATTAGGGGACCCAAATTATGTTTTTAGAAATTTGTTTAAAAAGTGGTGCCCAAAAATCTAATTCCATTTTTAATTATCTTAAGGGGACCAACTATCTTTTGTTCAAAAAGAGTACACTTTGCAAGTATTTCATAGGTAAAAAAAAAAAAGGTAGATAAAACGATAAAAAACTTTATTTTTTTTTCAAAACATATTTTTCGTCAGTGTGGATTTTTTTTGCTAGATGAGGATGTTCGTCTAATAATGTAGCAGCATCCGAACATATTAAATTTCATATTAAATTTGACTGTTAAGACGGCTTATAATGTTTTTACAGAAAGTTGCAACTTCTCACTGCTCCAATAATCATTCCTTAGTGAAAATACCTTTTCAACAGCAGCATTAGTGCCTGGACAACATAAAGAAATTTCTGTTAAAGCTTTTAAATTTTCATGTGGGATATGTTCTACTCTAAAATGCCGAAAGATTTCTACCCATCTTTTTTCAAGTTCTATTTTCTCATTGTTCCATTTCTTTAATTTTTCTTCATTTAAAAAATAATTTAACTCTTCCGATTTCTTCAAAAAGAAAATTGTCATTAATAACAATATCTTTTACTTCCTTTATTACAAATTCGACTGCTGAAGAAACTTTTTTCCATTAAATTTTACTATTTATAAGGGTCCATTTAAAACAATTCAATGCTCTAAAGTTCATTTTTTTTTTTTCCGGGATTGGACTCTTCCAAAGCGGTAAGTTTATAGGCTTTAATATAGCCTTTAATATTGTATATAGTAGTGTATGTATATATTTTTTTATTTAAATTTGCCTTTAATTTGTTTTTTTATATTTTTCTGCAAAAAAATTTTTCTGTCACTTTATCCTTCTGAACTTATGTGATTAAGTTTTTGTTTTCTCTTACATATTTTCTCACTCATCTTATCTCATCCGTTCATTTTCTCTTTTTTTTTTCATTTTTCTAAGCATTACTCTTTTATATTTTTGTGTTAATTCCAACTTTTTTTTAATATTATTGTTCCTTATACTTCTTTTTTTATTACTTGTATTAATGTAGTTTTCTTTCTTTCTTATTATTATTTTTTTTTATTTGTTTATTTTATGAAGGTGTCGCTCCATTGACTTGTTTTTAATATGAGTGACACCGAACATAAATTTGTAAATTATAATTAAGTTTGTAATTTTTGATTTTATGGTTAATTAACCATAAGCGCATGTGTAGTATGTACAGTAAGGTTTTTGTTATCCTTTCATTTAATCATATAAATGGATAAAAAACTTTGCTGTACATACTACCCATGCCTCAAGACTGTTAAGCATGGCGTACATACTGCACATCAAAGATCAGCCTGGGGATTACATATGCAAATGT
This sequence comes from Hydra vulgaris, assembly GCF_022113875.1. Taxonomy (NCBI): domain Eukaryota; kingdom Metazoa; phylum Cnidaria; class Hydrozoa; order Anthoathecata; family Hydridae; genus Hydra; species Hydra vulgaris. Next base: position 19,088,580 of record NC_061164.1, read on the forward strand.
TGGATCCATCTCTTTTCACAAATGTAATTTTGACATTGTTAGAAAAAGAGGTCTGTAGTATCTATCTATCTCTCCAGGTTCATAATACGGCCTCTCAATTGTGTTGAAAATGGCAGCCATATGTGCGTTCAAAATTTAAATCACTGTCAAACTTGTATCTGGTGTTTGCCCTGTCCTCTGACGTGCTGGAAACGGCTAGCAATATGTGCGCATGAAATTCAAATCACTGTCAAAATAATTTTAAATATTTAATTAATAAAATTGAAATGAAATAATATAAAAAAAATTGTTTTAGAAATACAAATGAGTACAAAATTATACAAATGAGTACTTTCAGAGTACAGGATTTGAAAAAAGTATGGTTTGTGAAAAAAGAGTAAAAAAGCTCATTAAATGAGAATAGCAGGTCACCTTAATTATCTACATAATTTTTAGGTAGATTTCAAAGTTCTTGCAAAAGATGGTTTTATCTATGAAAATATTGAGTTTAAAATCAATCTTGCTGTTATCATATGTGATGCAGCTAGAGCATTTGTAAAGTGTATTAAAGGACACAATGGTTATAACTGATGTGAATGTTGTGCTTAGAAAGGAGAGTGGTGGTGTGGCAAGATAATTCTCCTACATATTTCACTAATTTTAGGCACTGATTCAGATTTTTTGTCATTAAAAGCATTCTGAACATCTTAGTGGTGTGTTAAATTGAATTAAATTTTGATATGGTGACAAAGTTTTCTTTAGACTTAATGCATCTAGTATGCTTAGGGGTAATGCGAAGGTTTCTCAACTTATGGTTAAATTGCCCAAATGTTGTAAATTGTCTCAGATTACAGTCAATACTTTATCTGGCGGATTTTTCCAGATACGTCATTACATTCCAAGAAATTTTTATAGAAAATCAAGGTCTGAATTAGATATTAAAAAATGGAAAACAACTGAGCTTAGACTATTTATAGTAAACACTTGACCAGTTGTTTAAAGGGAATGGTTTAGCCAAAAATGTATTCAATTTTTTAGATTTTTCAGTTGTAGTTCTACTTTCATAATGTTTCATTTTGTTGAAAAAATATGTTAATTTTGCTTTTCAGCTACTTATTTTTATATGTGAACTTTATCATAAGGATCAACTAGTGTATAATGTCCATTCATTAGCACATATAGGAAATAATACAGTTAAATTTTAGGTACTTGATAGATGTCCCTCTTTCAAATACAAAACTTTTTCAGGTCAATTAAAAAATGTTTGTCTATGGGCTCATTTTCAAATTTGCCCTTTTACAAATGTAAGGATTTTTTTTTTTTTAGGATTTTTATTTAGATTTTTATTTAGTTTTTAGGAATTTTGGGGCCCTTATGACAGGTTTTTTTTGGAATGGGGGGCTTGTATCTAGTAGCCATGGCACTGTATATAAGGTATATACAATATATATCAAATTATATACAATATAAATAAAAAAATATATTTATTTAATAATTTTATATAATTTATTTATCAGTAACTAAAGGAATGTTATCAATTTATTATATGAATGATAAGCATGTGCTTATCTATTACATGTACCTTTGATGGTGAAAATTACATTTTTTATCTGAAGAGAGTTGGGAGAAATTGTAAGAGTTTTATAACATATTAAAATTAATGTATGTGTTACCAATAAAATTTAAAACTAACAGTTAAACTTAATTTTTTACAGTTCATATTGAAACGAGATATTGTGTAAAGAGGTTTTCAAAGAAGTCGTTTTAACAACAATGGAAAAGCTTCCGATTCCCGAGTTGAAAGAAACTTGAAAGCATTTGATACATGATTAAAGAATCGTTCAAAAGTTTGCTTAATTTCGACAATGTAATTTTAATTACTATTTTTTTGAAATAAACTATTCAATTTATATATAAATTTGCTTTTTCTGTAAATTTTAAACATTTAAACGTAGATTTGCAATGGGTAAACCTTGTAGGACCCTCACGGGATACCCGTCGAGCATACTCATATGGGCCCCAGAAGAAAACCGCGGCCATGATCCGGCGGGTTCCCGATGGGTTTCCCATATGGGTCCCATTTGCAAATCCAAATGGGTCCCTTACGGTTTTAAAGTACGGGATTTGACTGGGATCCATACGGGATACCTAGCGGGTTAACCTATATGGGTCCCATATGGAAACCGCGGCCATGATCCGGCCGGATACCGTTGGTCTTCCCATACGGGACCCAGTTGATGACCCGTATGGGCCCCGTACGGTATCCGTATGTCAATGTTGGCTGGGTATATATATATATATATATATATATATATATATATATATATATATATATATATATATATATATATATATATATATATATATATATATATATACCCAATAAGAAAAATGACGTCGGAACAACGTTGTTCTAACGTCTTTCGTATCGTTGGAAAGACGTTGGCATGATGTTATAAATGAAACACCGAAAAGACGTTGTAAGGACGTTAGGCTAACGTTATATTTTAGCTAAAATGACGTTGAGCCAACGTCTTTTCTATCGTTTTTTACACGTTGGAATAATGGCATATATGAAACATAGGTCAACGTTATATTAACAATGTTGCAAAAGGTTGTAAGAAAAACGCCCTCCAACGTTTTTTTTTCATTTTTGATGTTATTTCTACACTGCAAAAAACAATAAAAGACAGTTTTACACTGTATAACTTTGCGCTTTTAAGCTATATTTCTTCTTATTTATTTAGGTTATACACGATTATTATATTAGTCCGGGCAAATAATTGAATACGGAAATTAAAAGACTAAAAATAAATAAACATTGCATCACTTCTATTCCAAAACTTTAAAATTATATACAATAACTTAGAATGAAACTAGTTTGATTTTTACTTTCTTTGGAAATTTTAATCAAATCTCAAATAATTCGCGTATTCTTTGTTTGACACTAAAAGACAAATATATATGAAGAAACATAAAGTTACAAACAAATCCAATTAAAAGCATTTTTAAGAACTAAATAAAAAACATTCGAAATAAACAAATAGAAATACCACAAATACCAGAAATTGCGCTAACTTTCTATATGATGCTAACCTGAGTTTTTCTGCTTTCGAAAGATTATCGACTGTAAATCGTTTACATTATCTGAAATAGAATAAACAATACCTCAATAAAATGCAAAACTAATGAAATTGCCTCCAAAATAATTTTAATTGAATAAATAAACAAAATTAATTTAAAACACACAATCATGAAATAATGGAAAAAAAATATGTCTAGTTTTAACCTCAAAATATATAAAATATCTTTGAGTTCAGATTTCTGGAAAGTTATTTTTTTAAAAGTGTTATTTTGGCAATATATTTTTTTATAACATGAATTGCACGGTAAATAAAGAAACTGAAATGGTACATTTTAACTAAGCAAAGAATCAAAAATTGTTTTTATAAATAGCTCTCTTTAAGACTAATGATTACTTTGTTAGGTGTTTTTTCTTCCAATCCGAACTACTTATATTTCACTTAAACCCTTGACCATTTGAGCAAGTGGCATCTTCTTACCAAAAGCCAATAATTTTTTAAATAAAAAGGCAGACATATCAAGAAGCAATCATTCAGAAAACTATAAAAACTGAATAAGGTTATGTAAATTGTATGTTTTGAATGTTGGACCATAATAATCCACAGCCTTAATAATCCAGTCATCCAAACCAATTTAGTAGCATCAATGCATAACCAATGCATTGATTCTGCTCATTTAATTTGTATCTTCAGTGCATAGAGACCAGTATACAAAAGAAATTAACTGTATAGCCTTTTATTTTTTAAAACTCCACCTGTGATCTAGGCTTTCTGTATTTAAGAAAATCAGATGTTTTTAACCATCTGATTTTGTTAAAAGTCATGAGACTTTTCAGAAATATGATTAATTTGAACATATGACAAATCACACAACTCTGGCTCCGTTTTTTCAAAATATCAATAATTGATGGACAATACCAAAACAAACTATATAATATAAACTAGAGGATATATTATATAAACTAGATGTCAAACTTGAGGTCTTTTATTGAACAAAAAATGATGTCGCTTTTTTTGCTTAAAAATATAATTTGCCATTTGTAAAAAGTGTTAAAGCTAATGCAAATGTGTGGAACAAAAGTTCAAAATGCGAGTCAAAATTAACTAATAAATTAAAGATAATTCAAAAACATGTTATAATAAATATAAAGTACTTATCAAGGTTTATTTAAGGTTTATTTCTATTTTAAATTTTAATCCCTTTTTAATCTAAAATAAATTTAGAAATCATAAATTACTTTATAAATACTCTAATTTCCTCTTAACATATTTACATATATAGATTACATATATAGATTTAAAATATATTACATATATAAAAATATATTTACTTCATATATAAAAAAATAGTTAAATAGTATTTGTTTACAAATTTAATCTGTCATTTGTAAAAAGGACAAAAGCGGCTTCACTTTTTGGATTGAAGTAAGACAACTAGTTTATATAAAATATCATTGGTTAATACACATGTGATCATTATGGAGCATACTTTTAATATCAATGGCTAGATGTGAAAACCAAGATAAATGTAATTACAATAATTTTTCAGTATTCAAATGATTAGGTGTTTTAGTAACATTTATTTCCTATGCCCATGTTGCTGCATTTAAACAAGCAAATTATATAATGAAAAATGTGCAACTAAATGTTTAACTGGCCATTGAACAAGGTCAAAAATTAAAAATCAGGACAAATATCAAAGAGTTAACTAAATGAGCACTTTTTATAGAGAGTTTAGTAAAATATAACATAGAATCACTTTCAAAAATATAAAAACTATTGGAATAGGCTTAAAGAAAAAATCACTGATTAAACTTCAATAATTATCATTTTCTAATAAACTGTTTATAAAACAATTAGCCTTTCACAATACAATTGATCTTGACACATTTATCATTTATATATATATATATATATATATATATATATATATATATATATATATATATATATATATATATATATATAAATTACACATAAGATCTTGTTTAAATATTTTTTACTGCATTCATCAAGGTCAAGCCTTAAAGACCCAAGCTTATTTAAGAAACAGTTAGAACTGAATAAGTATTTTGCCATGATTCAATCAGAGCAATCATGGCAAACTCATAAATATAAAACATTTTTATTCACTAAATTTTGTAACGGAAATAAAATTTTAAAAAATTAGAATTATTCAATATTGTCTTTCACAACTTTGTTAGGCTGCAACCAATCTAAAATGTTAAAAAATATTGATAGGCTGAATAAATAGGATGACATAATTTGTAACAGCAAATGATTTAGATTCATTTTAATAAAGTGATTGTAAATTTTTTGTTGTTTCAAAAGCTGGGGGTTAAAATATATTGTCCAGGTTTTGTTCTCTAAATCATGTTAAACATATTGAAATCAAACTCACAAACTGTTGAGCAAAACCTTTGTTACCAATTCTTAGTGTAAACTCGTTCAAATATTCTATTGTTAAGTTTAAGTTTAAGATTAAATAATGTGATTATGTATATTTAAGTCGACTTGTTCTGATTTTAAACACCTTGATAATTTAGTACTTTAACTCTGCACATAAAAATTGAAGAAAAATAATAACATTCAAAAGCTGAAAAATAATAACATTCAAAAGCTAAAACATATATTTTAACTTGGCATGAGTTTTATTAAAATGTAAGATTAATTAGTTTTTCGGTTAAAAAGATAAGAGAATAAGTAAATGATAGTACTATGATATATATATATATATATATATATATATATATATATATATATATATATATATATATATATATATATATATATATATATATATATATATATATATATATATATATATATATATGTATATATATATATATATATATATATATATATATATAAATATACATATAAATATATATATATATATATATATATATATATATATATATATATATATATATATATATATATATGTATATATATATATATATATATATATATATATATATATATATATATATATATATATAAATATACATATAAATATATATATATATATATATATATATATATATATATATATATATATATATATATATATGTATATATATATATATATATATATATATATATATATATATATATATATATATATATATATATATATATATATATATATTCGTGTGTGTGTGTATGTATTTTGGTATAACATATCAATTTTAAAAACTATATCATATCACATATCATATACAAAAACTACACAAAAATATATTTGACATGTACTTTATTGAAATACTTAGGAGTTATTGAGTTAAGAGGGGGTTATAACCACAATTGAAATAAAAAGGAGCCTCCTCAATTGTAGCACCGTTTACGGCCTTTATGGCCAAAATCAGCTCTTTCTTTCAACTCTGAAAATAAGGAAACATGAGATTGTGATTCACTTTGAAAATTAAATACTGACTGAGTGTATATCATCTAACACTTTGTGTGTATTGATTTAAATAAATATTTTGTTTATTATGACTAGGATCTAGTGTAAAATTTAGATGTTCTGTTGCTGTTTCTGTAGGATATGTTTTTTGCTTGCTTCATAGTGAGAAGTTATGAGTTCTATCCTTACTATGTTCCTGGTAGTAACCCGGAGGTGAATAACAATAAAAAAAAAAAAAAAAAAAAAAACAAACATTCAATACAAATACATAAAAAATTGTTTACCCTTTTTCATGACTTGAGACTCAAACTTATGAGAGTCAGTGTGAGTTATATAATTGTAGGAATAGCATAATATGATTATGCCAATATAAATATTCGTAAAAGAAACACATTACACAAGTTATTAGATGCTTATTCAGGCTTGGTCGGGAAGCGGGAGCGATCGCTCTCGAATACTGACCACGGAAATTATATTTAGTTGCGAAAAACTGGCCAGGTTTTTTAGTCGTTTTGAGAACATTTAAGTTAATGTACGAAACAAAAAATTTTTGTTTTACGGACATACATGGAAACATAATAAACTTGAATGTTCTCAAAACATCTTTGTGCGAAAGAATAAAAAGAATATTCGCGAGCACTAAAAACCCGCCAAATTAACGAAGAAACTAATTCTATTGGTTCAAAAAATACGCTGACTTAATTACGCGAAATAAAGTTCTAGATACTCTAGGTATTCTGTTAAAATGTTTTTGAAAATGTTTTAGCTACGTTTTGAGATTTCTAGCATAAATTGTTTTAAGAATGAAAAAAAGCCTCTATATGGCAATTAGCTGGAGGAGGATAAACCACAATACCAAATTGTTTTAAAAATAAATATATGTTATTTGTTTACAAAAATAAAAATTTTTAATATGTATTAAATTGTTAAAATTTTAAAAGTTTATTATAAATTATAGATTTTATTAGTATATTCTTATTTTTTATTTAAAAAGTATGTATTTTTTATGTAAATGTAATTTCGTGTATCTGTTTTTTATTGTAATGTATCTTTTAAACCAAATTTTATGATTTAAACAAAGACTTACAAAAATAATTGCGTTTTCAATGAAGTTATAATCATTATAGTTAATAAAACTAATTATGTAACAAATATAAGAAGTTTCTGGTTACTAAACACAAACAACGCGTACAAAGTAACTTGCAGATGAACAAGCACCGCGCCTGAGGTCATGACAGAACACAAATATATATAGCAAATAATTAGATATAAAGAAAAGTTACTAGATATTGATTTACTAACTCTAATTATTTTCGCTTAAGTTGCCATTCTTAAAAATCGTTATACTTTTTTCTGCTTTATATACTAATTAAAATTAAAAAAAGCCCTAAAGCCACTCACTAAATATTACCAGCGATATTGTGAAGCAGTTTAGCTTCCTCGTCATAAAGTATTTTTAACCTTAAGTTGGTTTCTTTATTGTTAATTTAATTTCTATAGTAATTCAATGATTTAATTACTTCATTTATTTATCTCACTAAAAAGAATTGCTTCAAATATGTTAAACTTTTCAAACTACGCGAAGCATAAAATAGGTATTGAAAAAATTAACTTTATTATTTATAAAATAATTGAACTTAAATAAAACTAAAACTTGCAAACTTTGTTAAATAAAGAATATTTGCTTCCTTTTTAAACAATCGTAAGTTGTTACTTTATATAAAAAACATCGCTTAATTTTATAAAAAAAATTATAAAAGAGCGATGTTTCGAAAATATTTGTCCTAAACGTAATTTATTTGGCTTTAAGTTTTTTCGCGTTTAAAGATTTCGCGTTTAAAAATTTACCTAATTTTTTTTGTAATTGTCTCTCATCCGTCCAAATAATCTTTAGCGCTTTTTTCTTTTGCTTTTTAAAATGCTCAAAACGACTAAAAAATCTGGCCAGCTTTTCGCAACTAAATATTATTTACGTGGTCAGCAGTCGAGACCGATCGCTCCCGCTTCCCGACCAAGCCTGCTTATTAGGTAATTTCTAGTCTAGTTCCACAACAAAATAAAAAACTTTCCATTCAAATAAATAAAATATATATTATGATTAAGACATTGTCTTAATATAACTTAATGGTCTTAAATTTATACTTAATATATTATGTATATTAAGTAAAAACCTTGTTTTAATACAACTTACAACTGTCTTAGACAACTGAATTGAATGTCATAAAAAAAAAGGCTCTGTGTTTTTATTGGCATTTAATTAAACTGTTAAATAGTTTAATAACGGGTATTTAAAAAACATTGCATTATCTATTTGTAAATAAAATATTATGTGCAAATATTATATATGTTAGAAATTTTTACTATATAAGTAATGTTAAATATACAAAGTATACAAAAACATAACAAAAATGTCAACAGTTTTTGAAAATCAAATTAAGTTTTTGTAACTTTTATTTATCATTAATATGATAAAAATTTAATATCTAATTCGAATGTAGAATATAAAGAAATAATGTATTAATTATTAGTATCACAGAATATAATGCCTAAAAACCAGATTAAAAATAACATCTTTTTCGATAACGGTTTATCAACCATTTTAAAAATGCGCAAGTTCGTAAAATCAAGATGTGTTTACGTTAGAAAGCTGACGTTGCTTTGATGTCAAAAGTAAAAACGTAAAAATAGCAACATTGTTCCAAAGTCGTTCCAACGTTAATCAGACTAACGTTGGTTTTACGTTAAACAACCAACGTTGTTCCAACGTCGTTTTAATGTTAACATTCAAGACTTTAGATGATAACGTTTTTCCGACGTTGTTCCAACGTTTGATAGCAAACGTTAGAACAACACCGTTATGCCGACGTTGGAACATCGTTGGAATTTAGTTAACTTGCGTCGCGACCAAAATACAACCAAATTACAACTACGGCTTGACGTCTTTTTCTTACTGGGTAGATGATAACGTTTTTCCGACGTTGTTCCAACGTTTGATACCAAACGCCAGAACAACACCGTTAAGCCGACGTTGGAACATCGTTGGAATTTAGTTAACTTGCGTCGCGACCAAAATACAACCAAATTACAATTACGGCTTGACGTCTTTTTCTTACTGGGTATATATATATATATATATATATATATATTATATATATATATATATATATATATATATATATATATATATAACTACATATATATATATATACATATATATATATATATATATATATATATATATATATATATATATATATATATATATATATATATATATATATATATATATATATATATATACATATATATACATATATATATATATATATATATATATATATATATATATATATATATATATATATATATATATATATATATATATATATATATATATATATATATATATATATATATATATATATATATGTATATATATATATATATATATATATATATATATATATATATATATATATATATATATGTGTATATATATATATATATATATATATATATATATATATATATATATATATATACAGGGGCTATTCAAGAAAAAAAATGTAAGCAGCGGTACCTCGCACACTGGCGAATGTAATAGTAATGAACCTAAAAATCACTTTAGCAATTAAATAAATACTTCATTAGCATTTACTCTATAAGAGATATGTAAACTAAAAAACGAAGAAGATTCAAGCCTCACACCTACAACTTAAACTTATTTTATTATATATTAATATATATAATAAAAGGACCTCACACCTACAACTTAAACTTGTTTTATTATATATTAAATGATTATATACTTTAATAACTAAAAATACATCAAATTTTCATTTCTGATACTCCAAAGCACTTAAATTTTGAGAAAAATATGAAATATAAATTCAGAATTATTTAACAACAATAGACAAAACAAACAACACCTTTAAAGCAATAGCTTTAGGCCTTCACTTTTTATTTATTTTTTGGAAATAACCATTTTTATTTTTAGTCCATACTATAGAGCATCACTTGATTCTATAGTATCAACAATAACTTACTATATATAGTCTTTTTACAATGTTGGATTGCTAGAAATAAGATTTATGTTCAAAATCTTTTAGTGAACTGGTCAATACTGTTTGTTTTGTATTTAAATTTTATGTAAAACTGTATGTAAAACTGTATCTAAAAATGATTTAGTTTTACATACAATTTCCAAAATTCCAATAGAATTTTACTATCCTGCACGACTATCCGGCATGAATATTATAAACAAATAAATTCAAAAATGTATTCAAATTATAGTTGTAATTTCTGGGGTATTCTTTATAAATTTGTTTTTAAGTTTATTTTTTTAATGTTCACTTGTAGGTAACCTAAATGTTTTGTTTATTAAGTTAAATCATAAATGTAATTAAATAATAATAAAAATAAATATTGTTACTGGTATAAACAATTTTTAAAACAATCAGAAATTCATTTATCTTATCATAATGAAACACTTGCGCTCAAGTAGTGTAATTTTAAAATTTACTATTTTTAAGCTACATATTTTAAACTGTGAACTTTTTCCCTGGCGTTGAAATGATCTATATTATATATAGCATGTTATGTCAGTGCACTTACATAAACTTAAAATCACTCAAAATTGAACTTAGAATGCACAAGTCTTGTGTCAAGAATTCTACTAAACATAATCTCGTTCTATTAAAATGGTTCTAAGCAATCCAGGGACCAAAAAAAGCTCAGGCATTTTTAAAATTAAAAAGAACAGAACAATTTATAGTAAAATGTCTGGTGAACTTTTTTCGCCCTGCAGGTAAAACTTCAGAACTTCTTTTTGGAGATAAATATGTACATAAAAATAACTTTAAAAAATCTTCACTACTGGCAGTTCAACATGTTATATCTATTTCCAGTTATAAATACATTAGAAATTTCCGTATTTGAAAATTTAATTACAATTGCGGAAAATTTCCGTACATAATTGATGGTTACATCCATACATGGACATACGGATACTTTTCGTTGAAATAACGGAATACATTTCCGGAAATTTTTAACAGTGTAATACGCAATTGGCATTAATTTTTGATCGCCATCGAATCAATAAAAGCATAATGTAAAGTTCTGTTTGTCGATATTGCACTTGCTAACATCCATGCAATATCTGTACGCTTGCTCTATTTTTCTAGCTCGATTACATCTGGTTTTTATTAATTTCGTTCTTCCTAAAACTCACTGACTCTTTGTCCGTCGAAGCGGGTTATCGCAATTAGCCCGAGGTGGATAAACCACAATACCAGTCAATTAACTTCATGTAAACGGTTAAAAACGATTTCAAATAAAATATTAATACCCAATCACTATCGTCATTAAATTGATAATAATTAGGCAAACCTGTCGGCGATTGTAAAACGGATAGTAAAATAATTTATTTATACAAAAAGCTTATTTAGGAAACAATTTAAATATTTTAGTTATAAGAAATAAATTTAAATATTTAATTTATAACTGTGATATTTTTACAGCAATAAAGAATCTTTATTGAATAGGCAGATTTTATAAATGCAATTCTAAAATATATTTAGAAAGTTCTTATTAAATAATAAAATTGTGTTATTTTATAATTATTGAAAAAAAAAACTATGTACCTATTGTGTCTATTTTTATCAAAAAAAGTTTTTTTGAACGTTTTTTTATGTTTCATTTGTTGTACGACATATTACCTAACTAAAATTCAATGCAACTTTTAGCAAAACTCTTTGACATTTCATATTATTTTGATTGGTTTTTGAAAAACTTGTCAAACGCTAAAACGAATTAATTAGGAAAACAAAAATCAAATATAAACCGAGTAACCAAGATAGTTTGAAGTAGAAAAAAAGAATGAAAATCTACTACTAAACAAGGCATGAAAGAAAGCAAAATTTTTTTAAAGGAGATATTGTAGTACGTTTTTACTGTAGCAATACAATTTTAAGAAGTCTTAAAAATGTTTACGTAAAGTTAATATTTTTAGTGATAAAATAAAATTAAAACGTTAGTTAACTTATTCTAATCTAATTTCAAGTCAAGCAGTTTTCTAATCTAATTTCATTCTTAGCTGATTTCAAATCAACAAAAGTCTATAATTTAAATTACTTTTGTTAGTTATATTTTGTTTCTAGCATTGTAATATGATGGCTGAGTCAAACAGAAAAAATAACTCCAAAAGCCAATCACAAAATCCGTCGTTAAAAGAAGAAAATGATTTTGATAATGAAAGCAATACACCTTTTGAAAGTGGCGATCTTGGAGATGTGTTTACATCAAATCGTATGTTAGGATACATTGATGCTATCATGGCTACGAGTGCTACTTTCCTTGTAGTGCCAATTAAAAATATAAAAGAGTTAGAGTCAAATAACACCTTTTCACATTATTTAATCAATATGCGCACTGAATTTATAATGTTTTTTTTGGGTTTTACGATTGTTTTAACCATTTGAGAAAACATAAACGTGCGATCATTGTTTGTTAAAAAGGTTGATGACTTTATATTGACTTTTATTATACTGGAAATGTTGGCAACTATAGTCCTTCCGTTTGCAATATATCTACAAGGTAGTTATCCTGATCAGTATGTCCCAATAATTTTGACTTGCTGTGTACTAGCAATCATTCAAATTTTAAATATTTTTCTTATATTTTACGCTATTAAAAACACAAAGCTTCTTCACACTAAAATACAAAATTGGTCGCTAATAGAACTTCGCAGGTTTCGCAATATAGTTCTGGTTAGACCAGTATTATGCTTGATTTTAGTCATTATTGGCGGTATACTCTGTTTAGTTCACTATGCTATCTCATGGGGGTTTATAGCTATTTTAACTCTAATGCCAATATTTCGTAACCTTTTTTTATATGCTCGGCGGCAAATGAAGACGTCAAAAAGAATAGAAAAATATGAATTTTATTATTATTTCTCCAAAAAAAACATTCCAAAAGAGAGGATTGAGATAATGAGTGACGCTGCATTTGCAATTATTGCGAGTCTTATAATTCTTGACATCACAACTAAATTTTCTGAGAATGTTGACTCAGATTTTAGTTTAAATCATCAACTTAAGGATAATCTTCTTGAGTTTTATACGTTTCTTGCAACTTTTGGAATAGTTTCAACTCTATGGTACGTTAATCACTGTGTTTTCCACTTGTTTCGTACTATACCAACAATAGCACTTTATATACAAAAATATTTTTTGGCATTTTGTTGTTTATGTCCTTTAGCAGCTAACATGATTCTAAATTTTGGTACCAAAAGAGACGAGAGTTCATCAAGTAGTATTCGTTATGCAAGTTTAATAGTATTTTGTGCCAGCATAGGAAATTTTTTGTTGTTTTTATATGGATTTTTGACTAAAGATAAATATTTTTACAAATGGGCAACATTTGGTTGCAGTTTTCGTACAATGTCACAACAAAATAAATATATAATATTCAAAACGTTAAATGTTCCATTTTGGTCATTTTTATGCGCATTATTAAGCTTAAGTGCCCCGGAGATAGCACTTTACATTCTTTGCAGTTGTTTTCTTGCTACACCCACAAGTTTTTTCATAGCAAAGTTGATTTTTATGAACCACGTCAAAAGAAGTTTGCATTCAAGAAAAATTTATTTAAAAAATGACGTAAACAATAAAACCAGCAAAACCGAAACTTCTGTGCAAAGCCAAGACAACGTTTTAAACAGTAATAATTCTTTAGAGCTAGATTTGGCGCATGTAAACCGTATATTCTTGGAAGGCGAAAAATCGTAAAGTAAGAAGTTAATAACTCCTTATTTATTAAGTAGAAACAATTAAATATTAATTGACTAATTTGTTTTATTCTAAAGATGACATTATTTAAATACTAAAGACTACTACAGCAGTAGTCTTTTGAAGTAGTAACTACTTCAAAGTTGATGGAAAAAAATTTTATAGCTGAGTTAATGTATTGTAATTGAAATTTCAACTTTATTATCTATCAATTTTAACTTTATTATCTATCTTTATTAGTCGAACTTTTCAAGAGTCGTAACAACACTAGTTTCTCTCAAACAAATTGAGGCGTACGCTTCAAGCGTATTGAGGCTTTCGCCTTGCCTCACATATAGGGAAACCACCTCAATACGCCTCACGCTTTTTCAAACCTTGGGCATAACCAAGGTTTAAATTAACGTAGCGGTGAGGCGTACGCTTTTTGCAAAAAATTTTAAAACTTTACAATAGTCAAGGTACAAAAAAGCGTATGCCTCACTGCCTCACCGTTGTGTTTTTTTAAACCTTGGGCATAACCCATTTCTTTTTTGTAAAGGGTTTTGGGCGATTTTGGTAACTCTATGTTCACTTTTGAACTTTAGTAACATCTTTAAATCTTCAGATGTACAAAATTTATTGAAAGAAATACCATTTTGTGTAATCATTCTTGAAAGTACGGCCTTTAAAAAATCTTTCCTTTTTTGATAAAAGGAGTTTTCGATGCTATTGCAACTGCCGTTTCTTTTGCGCGTTCTTCTATATATTTTTTTTAACATAAATTAGAGTCGTGAAGTTTACTCAAGCATTAAGTTCAAACAAAAGAATACTTTACACTTTTATAATTTTAATTTTTAATCTATAAAAAAAAAAAGAAAATAAATAACTTATTTAACATTTATAATAGTTTCTTTATTAGATAAAAATATTCAGCAACTAGAAATTAAAACAACCCTTATATAGCAAAAAGCTTGATTTACCGGTAAATTACAAAAATTTACCGGTAAAAATTATCCAAGTTTAGTTATTTACCGGTAAACCGATAACCGGTATTACAATTTCTAATTAGAATATATCCACTTATATTTTAATCTTACTCAAGTAATATTGATATATAAGTAGAGATTTTCCATGTATCATTTCAAACACGAATAGTAATATTTGGTAAATGTTTAGTTTATAAATATTTGATATTTTATTGTTTAGTTTACAGGGGGCCGGTCTTAGGCCGATTTGACCGATAGGGGCCCCGCAATTTATAGCATATCATTATAAATGGCAGTAATTTTTTTTATAAATTTTTATCAATCGTAATATAATTTGTACAGTTAAAGTTGAACGTTTAATGCGAATGGTAACGTCTATTGTTATTTTTAGTTTATCTTAGTTATTGCGGTATATGCTATAAAATATATTAGTTTCCAATTTACTTTCGAAAGTTCCAGAAGTACTTATTTCCGAAAATTCACGAGGCAAGCAATGAACATGGCGGCAGCTTTGATATTATTAAAAAATTAAGCTGTATTTACTTTTGAAATGTTTGTAATATATTTTTTGTTTGTTTATGCTATAATTATTTTTCATTTTGTTTACTATTAGTTTTACTTACTTTTGTTTAACGATAAGATATAGAAGGGTTCATGCTTTCCGAAGAAATGGAGGCAATTAAGCCAATACTGCCCGTTCAACATTGAAGAAGTGAAGTTTACTCAAGCATTAAGTTCAAACAAAAGAATACTTTACACTTTATTTTTCATTTTGTTTACTATTAGTTTTACTTATTCGGTCAAATCGGCCTAAGACCGGCCCTGTGTAAACTAAACATTAAAATATAAAATATTTATAAACTAAACATTTACCAAATATTACTATTTTAATGGTAAATAAATAAGATACACATCAAGACAACAATAAATAAGTAGTGATGACTTTTTTCAGGTTAAAATATTTTAGGAACTTTTAAAAGAAATATTGAATTTTTTTTTATTTAAAAACGTTAAGATTCTCTTTTGAATTGTTCTTAGGAGATGTTTAAAAGAATTTTATCTTTAATAATGTTTTTTAAAAAACTTTTTCATATAAAAGACACTACAAATATAAAATAATATAAAAGATAAAAGATAAAAGACAAATATAAAAGACACTACTTCTTCTATCTTTAATCGCTACCTTTCGCTCGGAAGAATTTCCGCAAAGCCATCAAAGCAGCCCAAAACAATAGGCTATATCAACAAATCATAAAAATTGAAAAAGTTAATCTAACCCAAAAAACTTCTGGAATACTTTTAGAAGTATGAAAAAGGATTCAAATTCAAAACTTTTTACTATAAATAATAAAAAAAGATAAAGAATCCATCACCGCAGAGTTTGCTACTATTTTTAAAAAACGGTTAAACACTGAGAGAATAACTGATGGAGTTACTTATCTTCGAATTCCACCTTCGCAAAAATCCTGATGAGATTTTAATTACTGATGAAAATATTAAAACAGCTATTTCATGTCTAAAATCAAATTAGTGCAAGGATCATTACAATATCTCTGCAGAACATTTAAAATATGCCCAATGTGAAGCACTAACACAATGGTTAAGAAATTTATTTCACTTTTCAATTAATTACGGATGGACCCCTACATCAATGTCAACATTAACTATCATACCTCTAGTTAAATCCTATAAAAAATCACTTACCGATCCAAACAATTACCGCGGTATCAGCATTATTCCAATATTTACTAAACTCTTAGAATACCTTATCTTACTCATATGCCCGGAGATAAAAAAAACTCATCAACTTCTATTTGGTTTTAATAATAAAAGCTCAACCCTCCATGCTGAATTTGTTGTAAGCGAAACAATTAAGCATTAAATTGCAACAATTCGCCTGTTTATTTATGTTTACTAGATGCTGAAAAGGCTTTTGAGAGCTGCAACTGAGATGTTCTTTTTAATAAACTTTATTTTGATAAAAATCTACCTCTCCAAATAGTTAACACTATATCTTCTTTATACCATCGCGGCAGCGCAACTGTCTCATACCAAGGTTGCAAATCAGTCTCATTTGATCTTAAGAAAGGAGTGAGACAAGGATCGATTCTCTCACCCTACCTATATAACATATACACTAAGAAGCTACTCGAAGCTATAAAAAATGATAAAATTGTTGGTACTACTATATATGGAAACTTGACTTTTGTTGTAGCTTATGCTGACGACATCATTCTTCTCAGCTTTACTCTCTCGGGCCTAAAAAAAACTTATTTCAACGTGTAACATATACAACAATTTAAACGGGATAAAACTTAATGCTTTCAAAACGGAACTTTTGCTCTCTGGAAAAAGACAAATAATGAATTGCACAATATCTCTAGACAACCATCAAATTATACTTCGTGAGAAACTTAATCATCTCGGCTCTATTTGGGATACAAAAAAATCAATTTTTCCTTCACTAAATAGAATGAATATTGATAGTAGGGTATCAAATTTCCGGGCAACAGTGCAAACTCCTATTCAATCTGGAGTCCGGTTTGCACATCCAAGTTCTATTATCCAATTATATAAATCATTAGCAGTTCCAACGTTAACCCTCGGTCTAGAGCTCTGTGAAAATAAAGATGCAACAATGAAAAGACTCGACACATTTGGAAGGAACGCAGTTAAATCAATTTTTATTGTCTCCAAGTATAGTAAAAACTATATACACTCTCTATTTAAAATTAAGGAGATGTCAAATTATATTCACCATAATTTGACATCCCCTTAAATATAATCTATTTATCCGCCTTTTAATCAATAAAGTAACCTTTGAAATCATTAACTCCCAACTTAACTATTGTTCAGCTAAATTTTATTTTTTAGACGATATAAAAGAATTAAGTGATAATCATAAACTGAATATGAAAACCTTAATGCTGGTTAAAAAAAAAAGTAAAACTTAATGTCTTGGAGGATATAATTCTTCATATTTTGGTACACGCGGTTCAATGTTGGAATGTAAAAGAACAGCGAACAATTTTTAAAAAGACACTTGAAGAAAACATTCCTAAATAATACTTTTTTTATCTCTTTTTCTTAGTTTTTGTTTTTACCTTGTAAATTTATTTTACAGAGGGTGATTGATAAAATATTAATAATAATAATAATAAACGGTTTTAAATAAGATCTTTGAATAACAAAATTATCAGATGGGTATTAATGAGATATTTCTGCAAAGTAAGAGTGAAATATATTAGGAGTTAACGCATGTTTTGATTTAAACGTAAAAAGCATAACTTGGTATATATTAAGTTTATAAACATAAAGCACATTATGTTTCTTTAAAATAGATTCATCATTAACAGTTCTGTTAACGCCAAATATAATCCTGCATGCATGTTTTTGTTTGCTATAACTTTTTTTGAACTTCCCATAATTGGTACTTTCCCATGCAAGATTACAATAGGAAAGATAACTATAAATAGGGTAAGTCGGGGTAAAGTGGATCGAGGGTCACAGTGAATAAGAAGCATTTTCTCAAAGATTATGATTTTTTTTCATTACGATGATATAATCAGTTTATGTGCGCATATATCACCCATCTTTATTTATAGGTGTTACCACATAATTTTTGACTCTCGGTTTTTGGTAGGTAATTTAATGTTTTTAGCTAACTAAAGTAAACATTTTTACCATTCTTATGTTTGTTGTGGAGATCATGGTTAAAATCATTTTACAAGTTAAAGTTTTATATTCGGAATACTGATATTTATGCTTCATTTCAGTAGTTTTGCTTTTCCTGTAATAACACTCATGTCCCAAGAAATTAAACTTGAACGTTATTTTTTATGGTGGGGCACAATGAATCAGGGTACCATGAATCGGTTGATTCACTGCGATAAAAATGTTTATAAAAATTAAAATGTTTATAAAAATTAAAAATTCACTTCAACAAAAAATTAAAAAATCATCAAAATTTCTTTTGTTGTTGGTTAAATAAGTTTTATTAGGTAAAATTTTTTTTTGCGATTTTAGATGGTTGAAGAAGTTTTGTTATCAATAAAATTTATTCTTTATTTTTTCCATCAGAAAAAATTGAAATCATTTAATTTTAATTACCAAAGGTGCGTCAAAAGTATAGTGTACAATCCATTCACACCTTCGTTCTCAAAATTATATAGCTACGCCCCCATTAACTACCACTAAATTGCAGATGTCTTAATTGATTCACTGTACCTCACTGACTTCTTGTCATAAATGAGATATTTCTCAATTCTTTAGCCCTGACAAAGATAAAATATATATTTTAATTTTCACTCAAATTAAAAAAGAAAGAAATCCGACCCACTGTACCGCAACTCTCCCTAAATGAAAAATATATAATTTTCAAAGACGCCGTATAAGGATAATGTTTAACTTAATATAGAATTAAAGTATTTTTGGAGATTTTATTTTCAATAGATTTAATATGATATTTCCATGATATATTTTCATCTATAATCACTCCTAAAAAGTTAACTGTAGACTCTCTTTTAATAACTTTTTTGTTCATGAAGATTCTCGTCAAGTTAAAAGATAAAACAATCAAATTTATAATTAGTTGGTTGGACAGCAAGATTTATTAAAAAAGGGCTATATCATAACAGTAAACACTACTGTTGCAAGCTATGAAATTATTTCTATTTAGTTACAAGTTCTAAACCATTCAGTGACGGGGAAAGATTGTTTAAATTTACGAATCATTCACACACACCCCTTCCTAAATGCATTTTTTGTGCAGTTAGTCGGCAAAAATAACCCTTTTAAAGTAGTCGGCAAATGTAGACCTTTTAGACAGGTCAATCGTCGAATTTCAAAAAACAAGGACGTAGTTTTTTTACTCAACAAAAATTTTAATGACACCCCACCACGTCACACCTACTTGCATCTGCCTTGATGGCAGCTCAATGATTGGATATTGCTTTTTTTTTTATAACTGAAAAGAATATAGCAGAAAACATATTTTCATTAATAATGCTGTTTGTAAAAAAGTTCATCAGATAAAAAAAAAAGAACATAAGTGATTTGAATTACTAAGGTTTATAAAATACACTTTTACTAAAATATAATTTAATAAATAAATGTTTTTGATTACTTGTTTTCTTTAATAAAAACTAACTGCTTCAATAAGCTCGGCGCAATAAGCTCAGTGCAAGCCTTTTCCGTAGCTTCGTAACTATTAAACCGGTTGAACTAAATTCTGATGGCACGGATGTTGCTGGAGCTGAAAATATTATCCGTGCAATTTGTGTCAAAACCGTGAAAAATTTTTGATTAGCTTGGAAAAATTCAATGGCACTATTTTCGTAGCTCTGAAAGTATTGCAGACTGTAATCATTTATTTCTTTTTCAAGTTTATATTTCAAGTTTTCAAGTATATTTCAAAAATTTCTTGTAACTGACTGATAAAACAATGCCATCCATGGTCCTGTTAGAGCCTTTCCCTATAACCCTAAGACACACATTTCCTTTTTACTTGTTTTGTTAATAAAGTCTATTTTCAAACTACTTTTAAGCCCTCCACATGAAACTATATCGCTGCTTAAAAATTTGATTAAGGAATTATAGTGCTGTATAAATATACCACATATATGAAATAAAATATGCAATCTGTTTCCTCGGTAACGTGGAATGAGTCCTTTGGGTAATTTCATCTCATCTAAAAATTTGTAAAACCTATAGGATCTCCTTTGCCATTTTTGTATCAGATTTTATTCATTTGTAAAACTATATTTCCTATATTTATTTTTTTCAATTGATTTTAATGCATATCTGCATGAAGTGGCAATTGTCTCTAGAGGATGCACATAACAATTTAATTCATTTAAAAATTTACCCCATGAAGAATTTACTAGCTAAATAGCTGCATGGTTAGCGGCAACACGGTTAGTCTTGTTTGCTGTTGGCTTTGCGGTACGATAGTGTTACGGTCATCGAGCACGACTATTTTCCTAATCGCAATTACTGTCACCGCGAAAAAGGATTTTTGTCTGTGGAAGATGCTTGGGCTAGTTTTAGTCATAAATCAGTTATAAATCCATGCATAGGTGTCTAATCCATCATGGTTTTCTGGAGTATGGCTGGGCTGGCTTGGTTTAGTTCAGAGACAAATCTTTTACGCTGGTTACTAACAATACAAGACTCTACTGAACGACATAAACAGCACAGACTTACACATTACACCTATACATTCTTATGCACATACAGCCTGTTTACTTCTTTTGCATGCTTTTTGTTCTTTCATATTTAAACTATCTTTGTTTGAACTCATCCTTATTTAGATAATATTTTCTTTTAATAGATATGTTGTTGAAATGTAGATACAAATTTGTATGTTATCTATATGTGTTTATCATGTGTTATTGAATTTTTCATTAAAGGATTCATATGCATATACATATAAGTATAAGAGCGATTCTTATAAACCAGCGGCTTTCGACTTGTTTTTATGAAGTATGTTTTTCCTTGTTATTTTGTTAAGGTCATTTAATTCGGACCGTAGAGAAAACTTTACTTTTTGGAAATTTCGATTTAGATACAGTCATTACGGGTAACTTTGAACGGTTTGCGCTAGGTTTATCTTTACAAAAATTGTTTTACTAGCAAGATAAAAAATATTTTTACATAAAGGGTGTTCTGATGATCTCTTTTTTCTAGTTTGTTATCATTTTTTTAAATTTGCTAGATATTATGTAAAAAAACAATGTTCAAAGTTCAAAGTTACCCTCGCATTTCGGGTAACTTTGAACACTATTAAACTGAATGTCAATTTTAATCTTTTAAATCTAAAAAGTTGTTTAAGTTTCTTTGTATTAGTTTAAATTAATTTTTTAAAAAATCTAGTTAAACTATTTCGAGAATAAACAAACAAGTTTTTCAATAAAATATTTCGAGAATAAACAAACAAGTTTTTTGATAAAATATTTCGAGAATAAACAAACTAGTTTTTCAATAAAATATTTCGAGAATAAACAAACAAGTTTTTCAATAAAATATTCACAAAATAATTTTTAAGGTTATAAAAGAAAAAATAATTAAGACAATATTTTTATATAATTCTCCACAAATAAACACCATTGACTATAAAACTAAATATTACAGTGTTTCATTCTTTTAGTCTTGAGTTACAACTAACTCTTTTACAAAATAATCATGATCAAGCAAAAAACATGTACATAGTGATTGTTTATTTGCTCCAATGAAAAAACTGCATGATTTTGAGATACAGGTAAAGCTTGTTCATTGTCTTCAATAACTTGAATAACATTTACAATGCTTGAACTTTGTAAAATATTAAGTTTTTTGTTTATTTTCATAACCATATTATTTGATCCAAGTGGTCTTCCTCTTTTCTTTGCTCGAGTATTATCTTGACTTTTTTTTTATTGTCTCTTTCCTTATAGTATGCTTCTACCTCAGTGGCTGATACACTTTTTCCTGCTGTTATTGGTAACTTAAATTTTTTGCTTACTTCATAATTAAGATGAATATCATCAACATAATTCCTAAACGATTCTTTAATATTGAGTTGAATATCTATATTTGTAAAACTAGATAATTTTGAGAGAACATGTTCTGGTACAAATGGATATATGCCAGTAGCCTTAAATCCTGCTTGGAGATTATGTTCTAGATTTTCTTTACCAACATTAAGAGTAGATTTAATGAGCTGCGTAAACAAAGGCAGGTTATTAACCTTTTTTCCTCTGGATGTTTTACGCCATTGATTAAGAACTGACCTCCAATCAGCCTTTAAACTCGAGAAATATTCAACATCTAAAGGTTGTAAAAGGTGTGTGGAGTTGGGAACCAAGCATATAAATGTTATATTATGCTTTTCACATATATTTAAGGCTTTTAAAGATATATGAGCACTTAAATTATTGCAAATCAGAATTTTTTTACCTTCCTTATTTATAATATTTGGAACAAAGTGATTTAACAGCCACTCTTCAAATATTTGAATTTCCATCCAGCCACTGCAAGAAGTTGCCATTCTTGATCCTTCTGGTGCGTTGAAAAGCCAGTCAGACCAACTGTTTTTTCCTTTAACAATGAAAAATGGTGGAATTAGTTTTCCATAGGCATTTCCAATTGGTACACCTTTGTCACTTAAATAAAGTAAGTGATTTTCAAAACAAAGTTCCTCATCAATGCTAAGGGCCCTACTGATTTACAGTGTTTACTTTTTAGCTTATAAAATAATGTTGCTTTAGGTACTTTATAAATTTTAGAAGCTTCACCAATCGACATTTTTTTAAATTAAATAAATTATTTAATTAATTGCATATTTGTTATTAATAAAATATATTATTAAATCTATCAAGATAGCCATAAATATCAAAAATTAATATAATATAATAGTATTAGATATAATAATTTTTGATATTTATAATATCATATATCATTATATAATAAAAATAATATAATAAAAGGATGCCTATTATTTATTATGTATTATTGCAATGTTACTCAGACAGCAAAAAAAGCATTTTTGGAAAATATTGATTGTCTAAAGTTACCCTGAATTGGGTTATATTTTAGCTAAGTGGAAATAAATATCCTTTTTGTAGCAAAAAACATGTTAAATTCTATTATTTTGAGTTTGTATTAAAGTTCGAAAAATAATTTAATAAAATGCTTAAAAATCTATTCAGATAATTACAATATAATACCAAATATTCTAAATTGAAAACACACGATGTTATCACCACATTCGACTGTGTAACTGGAAATAGAGGAAAACATTATTTTTGAGAAATAAAATTTAATTTTCTTTGGTCAAACTTTTGTAAAAAAAGATAATTCATCATATTATTCTTTGTTAAAGCAACAGGCAAAGAAAATACCAAAGAAAAAAAAATTTAAATTTTTTTTCTTTGGTATTTTCTTTGCCTTTGTTTTTGAATTTGTTACCCGCAAATTCAAAATGACTGTATGGTCTCAAAGTTTCTTTTAGTTCGGACCGTAGAAAAAACTTTACTTTTTAACAATTTTTTGCATTATTTGCATTTTTGCATTTTTGCATTTTTTGCTTTTTGCATAACTTTTTTTTATCGAACTAAACTAATGATTCTAGAAGCATTCTATGACCTAACATCCAAAAAAAAAAAAAAAAAAAAAAAAAAAAAAAATTTTTTAAGGTCAATTAATTGCAAAATAATTAATTGTATCATATATGATAAATCATGCAGTAGTGGAACTTTATAAAAAAATTATAAACTGATGTTTGTTGATTAACAGAGAGTTTATCTTGGAATATGACCTTGGTAGTTAAATATACTCAGTAAAGATATCATTATATATAAAAAATCTATTGATGGAAAACTTTAAAACAGTTGCGGTCTTTATTAAGACACAGCGCAGTGTCACACTTTTCACAAAATAAATATGTTAAGGCGGAGCACTTGTCATATTTGCAACGAGCCCGCTTTTCATTGAAAATGGGCCAATGTCCAACTTGATCAGACCAAATTGCTTCATGGGTAATGGCAATTTTTGAACTAACATGTTGTGTGATGTCAGCAAGTGATGGGCGACCTGCTTTTCGTTTACGCGACACCTAGTAATTAGACAACAAATCTGCTACCGCCAATTTGAATTTGACAAGTGGAGTTGACGGATTACGCTTTTGCCAAAGAATCCAGGCATTGATTATGGACATATCAATCAAGTGGAAAAAGATCCTGTGATACCACTTTTTTGACCGAATCTTGTTCCTGTAATAGCCAAGTAGAGAATCAAGCAAGTCGACTCCCCCTATGTGCTTGTTGTAGATAGTGACTACTCCCGGACAGGAAATGTTGATATGACACATATCTTTTCTTGAAAATCTTCTAACCTCAATTGAAGGTTCACTTCCAATAAAATTGGACATCAAAGTTACAACTTTGTTGTCAAACCAGGAAACTACGGATACATCAACTCCGTCAACCTTGGCAACATGTTCTGTAAATGCTCCGCGACCCCTTTGCTTCATTTCCTTATCTGACAAGACTGGGCAATTTCCATCACGGTTCCTACGTGCAGTTCCAATCATTTGAATTCTCCTCTTGAACATATAAACATTTAAACCAATGCTGTTGAACCAATTGTCAACATACAGTTTATGATTAGTGTCATCGGGCAGGATTCGGGCTAGGCGCATGACAACGTTACTACTTACCCCAAGGTCTGGTTCATTCTCAAAGCAAATGTTGTCACTTCCTCCACAGTAAACCTCAAAATTATAGCTGAAGCCAGAGACACCACTCAGAACAAAAACTTTAAACCCCCATTTGTGTGGTTTTTTAGGGTTGTATTGTTTGATTAAATGTCTCCCTTTGAACGGAATAATCTGCTCATCAACCGCCAAATTTTCTTCAAATGGAATGCTGTTCAGCTGTTCATTCATTTTTTTATGAGAGGGCGTATCTTGAAAAGCTTATCGTCTTTGTCAGCAGAGTTGTTGTCAGCAAAATGAATAATGCTTTTTAATTTTTCAAAGCGGTAGACGGGCATAATATTAGCTACATGAGCAATTCCAATGGAAGACGACCAATAATCTCTTGTGCTTGGGAGTTTAACAACAGACATATACAAAACACATGCAACAAAACTAATTATATCTTCGTCTTTTACAGCAACTGGTTTTTCAGGATTGGTTTGCATGGAATACAACGTTGTCTGATAGGCAATTTCTTGAAAAAGCTCTTTTGCAAAAATCCGATAAAAGCATGACAGTTCTGAACCAAGACAATCCAATAACTCGTCCATTTTTTGTTGGTAGTTACCTTTAAATTTGTGGTCTTCTTGTTTATTTGGAAGACTTTTAACTTTCCACAATAGCTGAGATTTTTTTGCAGGCTTTTTTCCATTTGCGTTTGGTTTATTGGTAGCTTGCACCACTGTTGCACCTTCTTTTTTACCCGCGCTGCCATTTGCTCTTCCTGATATTGAAAGTAACTGATTGTCATTGCTGTCAGCATTCTCATCACTGCTATCAACTTCCTCACTGGATGAAGAAGGTATTGGCAAAAATAGTTCGCAATCAGTTATATTTTCTTCATCGCTGGAATCTCCGCCTGAGGAGCATAGATCTGTGTCGTCATCAGCAAATTTGATCAAGACAGGCGCTTGTATCCTGTGGATACCAGACGGCTTTCTACCATAGAAAGAAGTTGGCTTGATTGCTAAAGATTAGAAGAAATAATGTAACGTTTTATGACAAAAGAAATAACTATAAATCAAAAATATGAAATTAAATTTTTTCGCTTCTTATGCATGATGTATCATTTCTGATACACTTACAAAAAGAGTTGTTAAAGAATGAAAGTTTAAGAAAATAGGTAAATAAAAACACAAGAGGACTACCAATAGGTACAAGAAACTTTGGGAATTTTTGTGGGTTTATGATTGAAAGGAATTTTTCTCAACAAAATGATGTACTTACAATAATTAGTTGATTTGCTGCCGGATGCCATTTTGATAATATGAGAAATAAAATTGAAAGTAAAATTTGCAAAAAACATTCCAAGTACGGTGGCCACACTCACTTAAATATTGTGCGCTTTAAATAAACTTAATTCTTATTTAAAATTCCTGAGCGTTCGACCAGAGATACACAAATTATAAACTGTATCATATGTGATACAGTATGCAGAAAGGGGTTAACAATTTTTTTTCTCGCTTTCGACATCGTTTTTATATCACGATTTATATCATTACCCACAACTAATCTTTTAACCACTCATTTGGCTTAAAATTATCTGGCTTTATTAAAATATTTAGTTAGTTTTATTGCTATATTTATTAATATATTACTTATCTCCTGATTTTCATATTATTACTGTTTACAGAAACTTTCATGTTACATTATCTTGCATTCATTACTCAGCTTTGTTTTAATTTTCACATGCACAATTTTCATCTTTATTATTATTCAGAGAATATTTTTATATCCTTCATTTAATGTTTACATATATGTCGTTTACATTTTTAAGGTTTTTGTGCAACATTCTTTTTCGCTATCATATATTAATATTGTTATGATTTTAAGTTTCGCGGGTTACTCATTTTCCTACACTTTTGATCGGTTATCATATTTCGAATGAGGTATCTATGACAGCGTTAGAGTTTATTTAAGGGTATTGTTTTGTTTATTAAAAAAAAAAAAAATTAATGAGGTATGCTATCTTGGGCTTGTTTATGCTAATAATACCTATTTGGTTTCATTTCTTAAAATAAATTGACTAATATTTTTATGTTTCTATTGGAATTTTAATTTATTTTGTTTTCATGTTTTCTTTTGGTGGTACGGTAAGTGTTTTATTAAGTTATTTTTATTTTTTTTGTTCAGTAAATCTATACTTTTTATATCATATCATCAAAAAAAATATTGGTGCTTTACAAATTTGGGGTTGGTTGGGTTTTGGCTATTTGTAGTGAGTCCTTTTTTACTGCAGTATGGAAAAGGTAAAGCGTAAGTGGCGATGACGTTTGTCTGACGGGATAAACTAGTTATAAATGCTGATCCTCATCGAAACGCCAGTAATAATAGACGCGACTCTGAGGAGATGTTTATTACTTAATCACTACACTAATTATGTTTAAACATTAGCATTAATGTTTTTTTTTTCTATTTTTAGTCCTTTCAGCGTTGTTAGCATATTTTTACTTTGTTGAATGGTTTTTTGCTTTACAAATTTTTGACTAGTTATGTATTTCTTGTATATTTTAGTTCATATTGGTATTTATAAAAAAAAAATTATTTTTTAATTTTTTTTATTTTTATATATATATATATATTTTTTTATTATTTATTTTTATTTTTTTAAATTTTTTTTGTTGTTATTATTGTTGAGTACTGTTTTGGTTGTATAGCCTGTCTTATTTATTTTTAAATATTCCTCTATTAATCTTTATTTTTGTCTTGACAACTGTCAAAATATGCTTTGTCTAATAAATAATTTTCCTTTATTCTAATGTACTTCATTTCTTCTCTCAGGCGTTCACCGCTCGTGTGTGACCATTCGGCGAATTTTATATGCCAAAGTTTTTAAATAAATTTAATTCATTTAAAACTTTACCCCATGAAGAATTTACTAGCTGAATAGCTGCATGGTTAGCGGCAACACGGTTAGTCATAGAGTTTGAAATATTTTAATTATTTTTGCCCGACTCTTTTAATAGTTGCAATTATGAAAATCAGAATACAAAAATGCAAGATCATCCATTGAAGATACAATTTGAGTTTGATAATCATGTGCAGTCCAATCTGACAACTGATCTATTGCTATAACATGACTCTCTGTTTTGATCGTAAAATGAACAGAGTTTATATGGATTCCATCTTGGGTTGTCGCGTCAAACCCAAGAGTAAGATTAGGTGTAGAAATGGCAACTTCAGCAGCATGAAGGTTGCTGATTATATTTAACTCACAAACAATCTCTTCAACTGTGCTGCGCTGTGGAAAACATTTTGCATTTATTAAACCAAAATGATTAAAATATTTTTGCAATAAAATTGAAATGTTATTAGTTGGTACCTGGTTAACAATGGCATCAAATATCATTAAGCGTAGTTGCCATGTTTATTTGACTTTCAAAAAAGACTTTCTTCTATCTATTTATCTTTCTTCTATCTATTTCAAAAAAGACTTTCTTCTATCTTTTTTAAAAATTTGACTTTCAAAAAAGATTTTCTATCTTTTTTGAAAGTCAAATATTCAATGACAGAATCCTTCAACATATCTAATTTTTCTAGCAAGTTTGCTATTTCAACTTCTAGAGTTTTTATCTGGTTATTTTTACTCAAAATGGTACAACTCAAATTTTGTTGTTCTTTTTTCTTAAGATTGATTATCTTTATTTTTTTTTTATACTCATTTTTACATAATATTAAATTTTTAGATGAAATTTTAGCTAGATTTTGCTTTAAATATCGAATAGTTATATTTTTCTTTTAATAGTTTGATTTAGTCTTTTTATAACATAAGAATCTGCTCTAACTCTGAATTTTAGAAGAGCTAGTTTTTCTTTATGCTTGGATTTCATTTTTGCATTCGTTTCATACATATAGCTTAATTTCTTTTTCAATAGTTCATTACTCTATCTTTACAAGACATTTCTTTAGTTGTGTCTTGAAAATATCAGAAGTAAAAGATTTTCCTATTTCTGTTTCAACAGGAGCTAAATGTAAAATAACCGATTCACATAAATTACTTTTTGTCATAGTTGATAGTTGATTACCTTTAAAGATTTTTTTGCATAACTCTTCATACTTTTTTTCTATTAGATGACTGGAGATGGGCAAATTATCTTTGGGATTTCATAACTAAACTGTATATCTGGTTATAAGTGGGATAAAAACCAAACTTTTCATAAATTTTTTTGGCAGTCTTTAAATTAGACTTGGATTGCTGAATATAGATTAACAAAACATGTCTATTAAAGCATTTATCTCCA
The DNA here is from genome assembly GCF_022113875.1 of Hydra vulgaris. Taxonomy (NCBI): domain Eukaryota; kingdom Metazoa; phylum Cnidaria; class Hydrozoa; order Anthoathecata; family Hydridae; genus Hydra; species Hydra vulgaris. Next base: position 19,118,278 of record NC_061164.1, read on the forward strand.
TGCTTATCTGTGGCTAATGTAAAATTGTCAATTAAATACTGTTTTGCAAGTCCATTTATAACAATCGAAACATTAATTTTTTTCTTTGAACTCATACCAACAGCAATTCTAGATCAGTATTATTTACAAATTACAAATTATATTTATTTTGATATACCAATCTGATTGGTATAGCAAAATATAAGACAACTTAATTAATAAAAAAATTAGTTTATTGTCACGAAATAACCATTAGATTTTTTTCAAAAAAAAAAAGATTCTACAACCAAAACTGTGTTAGGTATTAGTGTATGATGGTAAGGATAAAATTTCTTTAAATTTTTCAAATAAAAAGAAAAAAAGTTTGTGTTGTTGAGTTTTTACAATTTATAAAAAAAAAACCCTTATTTCAAAGATTACTTTGTTTGCCCTTTTGATCAACTTTTTTAGTTTGACTTTAGTGTTATATATATTTAAAAGCTTGATTATGTTTTATACTGAAATGAAAAATTAAAATGTAAAGAATACAAAAAAAATCCAAATTTCTTCTTAAACCATCAAAAATCATATTAATATAAGTGAAAGAGATAGTGGCCTTAACACGTTGTGAAAGATTTGGAAACACTTTTTACGCATATTTTGGCTGACGTAAAACGGAAATTGTAACATACTTATCTAGTATACTCTAAAAAGTTAAAAATGTGATGAAATCTCCTCTTTTTTATTTTTTCATTTCTTGATGGTAGCATAATCAATTTTAGAAAATCTATGCCATTTAACACAAAAAATGACATTGTTGACCCCTGTCCAAACCCAAAGATTTTAAAGGATTTTTTTTTATGAAAAAAATCCTTTAAAATCTTTTATTTTTATTCAAACTTTTGTAGTTTTGCGAAAAAAAATCCTTTAATTTAAATGCAATCTCTCCTCAAAAATCCTCTTTTTCTTAGAAAAATTTTATGTGACCACCCTGGAATGTCTTCTTAAGTTGTAACCCATTTAGCAAGAGCTCCAAGATTGTGTTTAAGCATTTGTCTAATATGTCCTGAGACAAACAAACACTTAAGCAAGTCAGAATTTATTTATCTTCGTAAAAATACTTTTTGGAAGCACATACATTTTATCAATCCAGAATGTAGTATAATACTGATGCTATTTCGAAATAACTTTATATGGAAATATTAAAAATTTATAAGACCATGAGAAATTTTTTCTTTTGTGCTTGATAAGATGAAAATCAACAGTTTTTTTTCAATACAACTAAAAAAGTTGACTTAAGGTGGTACACTAGAAAAAAATTGAAACTGTGAAATATTATATATATTGTTTATCTTCGATAAAAATTTGTTTTAAAAAACTATTATAATTATTTTTATTCAAAAAAATATTTTTGAAAACTCATGAAAAATCCATAATGGCGGAAAAAAGAACAAAAAAGGCTGTTTTTTAAAACAGAATATCTTGATATAGTCAAAGGTGTATGGATTAAAAATTGAAACAATGATAAAACACATTATTATACACCGATTGATCCATTAATTTTTAAAATTTTTGAAAATTACTCTTTTTATTACAAATTTACTAAAATTTTTGAAAATTTTAATTTCTTTCCGTAGATTTATTGCAATAACTTTTACTTAACCAAATGTAAAAAAAAACCATGGGTCAACCGGGGCATCTATAATAAATAAACATTTTCGGAAAATTTCAGCTCATAAAACTAAATATTACTTAAGTTATCATGTTTTGAATTTTACAAAATGCTCAAAAAGCTATCGTGCGAAAAAAACAAGAAATAAAAAAGAATACGTCATTTTGAAGTGTTAAAACTATTTAATAAAATTTCTGACTTCTATCAATGCAGTTTAGACCGGGTAAAACTAAAACAACTCTTTCTTGATGATTTTATGCTTTCACCTCAAAATTGCTGTTAAAAAACCACTTCCAAACAAAGTTAAAAACTTGTTGCTATGAGGTTGCTAGGGAGTTTAATATAATAGCGGGGCTCAAGTAGGTCAAAATAAAGCCATATATTTAAACAAGAATGTCGAAAGTTTTTTTTAAAAGTCATTCTAACGGATCAATTTTTCATAATATTAAAAAAAAAAAAATCAAAAAAAGTTTTTTTTTCGTCATTTTCCACCTTAATTGAAATGTATTTTAAATGGCACTTTTGATGAGTTTAAAAAAAAAAATTTAAAGTTTGAAAAAATTTGTAATTGTTTCTTAAAGGGATGTTTTTATCTTTCTGATATGCATTTGGACCTTTTGCTTCTAGTAACTTTAAAAAGATTCCATAGTACTACTAACTAAGTGTGACAGATTGGGTTGATGTACTTAGTGGTGTACCACAAGGGTCTGTTCTAGGTCCTCTCCTTTTTTTGATATTTATAAATGATTTACCGGAAAATTTTATTAATGAATGTCGTTTATATGCTGATGATAATAAGATAATTGCACCTATTTCTTCTCAAAATGATTCACAATTGTTTCAAAATGATATAAATAAACTTGACGAATGGTCAACAAAATGGAAATTAGGATTAAATTTTGAAAAATGTAAAATTATGCACTTTGGTTCAAATAATAACGAATATTCATATTTTATGAACAATAACAATACATTAATGGAAATTGAAAAGTCAAAATTAGAAAAAGACATTGGTGTTTATATATCAAGTGATTTAAAATGGGCCAAACAAGTAAAATATGCAGCTAGTAAAGCAAATAGTATACTCTCACTACTAAATAATACATTCAAGTACAAGGATAAAGATCTAATAAAAACACTGTATTGTACATATGTTAGACCAAATTTAGAGTTTTCAATTCAAGCATGGAGTCCATATTATACAAAAGATATTAATGAACTAGAAAAAGTCCAACGAAGAGCTACCAAAATGATACCGGAGCTTAGACATCTTGAGTACAAAAAAAGATTGGAAATTTTGGGTTTGACTACTTTGGAGACTAGAAGGCTAAGGTGCGATTTAATCCAGCAATTCAAAATATTTAAAGGTATTGAAATCATTGATATTAAACAAAATCAAACAATGAACTCTATTTGCTCATCAGGTCCTGCAGCTAACATTAGAGGAGCAAAACATCGAATGAAACCTGAATTGGTCAGAAATTGTTTGAAAAGGCAATATTTTTTCAGCAATAGAGTTGTCGATGGATGGAATAGTCTACCAGCCGAAGTTGTTCAATCTACTACAGTTAAAAGCTTCAAATTAAACTTGCAATCGGTCGACTTAGAAGCAATAACAAACAAGATAAAAACCAAGAAAGCTTACTATTAACGTTTTTTATTATTTAGTGACTGAACTAACTTGTTCATTAATTAATTTATACCGGCTGTCATAGATATTGCCTGGCGCTTTATCTCAACAGCATTAATTAATAATAATAATAATAATAATAACGTATTCTAAAAAATTGACATTTTTAATTATAATTTTACTTTATGGCAGATAATGTTTATACAAATTGTTAATTTCTTATAATTCATCTTGTTAAGAATTACAAAAATGTTAAGAATGATAGTGTTTATTGGAGATATTTGATGTTTAGGTTAATATTTTTTATTTTTTTTTATTTAAAGAATTTTTTTAAGGGTTTTATTTTCTTCATAAATTTTTTGATTAATAACAACATTTTGGACAAATTTATTTTGTTTATCAACATATATTAAAGTTTTATTGAAAAAAAGTATAAGAAAAAATTATTTTTATACATCTTACCAAAACTACTACTTAATTAACTTCTAAATAATTTTGAACTCTAATTGGAACCAAAATACTCAAAATCTAGTGGTAAGTTTGATGATTACAACGATGATGATTACAATGATGATGATTACAATGATGATGATGATTACAATGATGATGATGATGATGATGATGATGATGATGATGATGATGATGATGATGATGATGATGTTGATGATGATGATGATGATGATGATGATGAAAAGTTGATATTAATGACAAACTCTATTCTGCCAAGGAAAAAACCACACTAATATGTTCATTTTCGAAATTGAATAATCATGCCTTGAACTATAATTATCTTTTTTATATCATAATTTATTTGTATACTTAAAAGTTAGCTTTTGTTAAGCAAATTTAGTATAGAAATTTAAATAGAATTTTGCTGTTTTGCTTTTTTAATTTTGTCTATATTGTTCTTTATATGTGCATCTCTATTACCTAGTTAAAAACAAATTTTTTGGTAAATGGGGGCACTTAAATTTGTTTTTTTAAATAGTTTTGGTCAATTTTAAATACTTATTGTTAATTTAGATTTATAATTAGAGTATATTTTTTAAACTTTAATTAAAGTAATTTTTTAACTTTTTTTAAAACTTTTATATATTTTTTTATTTTATTTATTTATTTATTCTTTCATTGCCCAAAATAACAGGTAAAAAATACAGAAGTCATAAAGCTAATAGTTTATACTCTAAGTTAAAATTCTAATTTATATTCTTCTTGGAATGCTTTCTTCCATTAAATTTTTGAATATTATTCTCTGCTCTCTGATGTTCCAGAATTAAATGGATTTGTTTAAAAGTTCTGCTATATTATCTTCTATGCCATCGTTACGACGATGATAAAATGATTTTTTCCCCCTTTATCAAACACTGCATGAAGCTTAATAAGTTACAGGCGGTTGCAAATTTTCATTATTTTGTTAATAAAGCAGTTTTCCTTATTAACATTAGATATTTAAGTTAAAAAATAGAAAGACAAGTCGGATTGCTCAGTAATCTGATAAACAGATTCAATTTGTTTTGAACGAGGATGGTAGATACGTCATCAGTTTTAAAGTAGGAATGCAGATAGTTTTCGCTGTATTTTGAAATACTAAAGAGAAATTTTCATACTGATCTTCTAACAGCGTCTAATTTATTAAGAAAAATATTGCTATAATCACAAATTTCTAATCCGTATGATAGATTTCGTATAGCCAGAGATTTAAACAAATGCACTATAGTTATTGGTTGACAAAAACGAATTCCAGATTTTAAAAGAGCTCTGGAGATTGATTGAAATTGAATAGTTCTCTCGTTTACATTTGCTGATTGGATTGTAGCTATATTTTGTCCATGGCCTTGATTTACCCATAAGAATCCTAGGTGTTTCAGTTTATTATTGAGTTTCAGGAAAAAACCGTTAATTTGAATTATGCTTTTTTTAAATAAACCTTTATCGAAGATAATGAACTCGGCTTTTTCTGTGTTTAATTTGATATATAAGTTTTGACATTGCATTTGAACTTTATTAATCAACTCTTGTAGCCCAGAAAGAGTAGGACTTTGCAGGATTATATCGTCTGCATAAACAATAATACCAGTGTATAAACCCATTACTGTTGTTCAAACTTTACAATCGGAAACAATTTGACTTAATATAGGATATTTTCAGTGTAAATGTTGTATAAATGTGGCGATAAAATGGATCCTTGTCGCACACCTTGTGACAAGCGGAAATTATTTGATTTATGTCCAAAGTATGATATATTAGCTGTACCCGAGCGGTATAATGATTGAAGTGCGCGAACTACTGATAGCGATAAGTTTTTGTTGTTATAAAGTTTCTCAAACAGCAAATCCCAGTTACAGTTATCAAAAGCCTTATTTGCGTCTAAACTACAGATATATACTGGCGAGTTATTAGTATTATAATGTTTTAATGTCTCACTCAATAGGAATTTTGCATGCAGGGTGGATAGTTATTAAATGAAATGGATTCCTGCGATCTGTTATAGTTACATTTTTTCATTCTTTAAAGTGGAAAGAGTGTCTTTGCTTTAACTTCCGGTGTCCACCATGATTTAGAGTAAATGCAAAATTTTTTTTTTTAAACATTCTTCCATAGCTAAAGTGGCAGCATTATTTATTTTTTCGCATGTTGTTTGAGTTTGTTTTTCTATTGCTTCTCCAATAAAAGCGTAATCTTTGAAGAACTGAGAAAGGTTCCAATAATAAATTTGTCATCCTTCCATGCATACTTTGGGATTGTATTGTATTTATTAAATTATATTATTTATAACTGGAGTTAAACTATTATTTTTAAGAATAATATGTTTAGTGATGGGTTAATGGTCACTCATGTTTAAATGTGAAGGAGGAATAATTTTACGGTTTGTAAAGCATATTGATGATTCTTTTAAGACTGCTATGTGATTGATGTAAGATGAAATATATAGCGTTTTATGCTTATAGGTATAGGTAGGACCAGTAACACTAATTATATCTCAAAAAAAAAGCTCGTTTGTTTCAAGAAAATAAGATAAATGCCTAGAAAAGTTGTTACGTGTTTGGTTATTTCGAACTTCCGTGTCATATATATTTTCAGGAAATGACTGAAAATCGCCGGCAATTATACACTCTCTTTCATCCTCGTATGTGTTAATGATAGAGGCAATTACACTAAGTTGAGACGGATATTGTTCTAAATATTTAGAAGTATTTCTGCATGAAGTAAGATCCAATAAAATTCCAATAAAAATAAAAACACTGTTGCCATATGAACCTTTTATTGCAAGAATGTGTCCATCTTTGTGTATTACGTGAAGAGAAACCAGTAAGTTTTTACGAACTAAAAAAACATTTACCCCAAAAAGTCTTTCGTATTTTTTATTTTCAGCAGAGTGGAAAAATAATTGATGTGTCGGAGCTGATAGATCATATAAAATAAATCACTCGACATTTGAGAGGCAGTACTCGGATAAAAAAATTATATCAAAAGAGTTAATTAAGGTAGAAATATAGCATGAGTTTGATTTAAGACTCTGACAGTTATACGCACAGAGACTAAAAATAGAACTATTTGAATTTATTGCGCGTTCATCCATTGTGATTTCTGATTTAGAGACATGGCACGAGCTGCATATAGTTGATGTTCCACATCCGATTGATTTACGACGTCAGATTGATTTTTAGTTACTGAGTTGTTATTTTAAAGAATCATTTTAGTTCCAAGGTTTTCACGAGGTTTTCGAAACTGTTTAACAATAATATTGTGGTCTCAAACTTCCGGTTTTAGGACTATGTGTTTCTCATGACTTTTTATGGTTACTTTGAAAGTTATATTTATTTTCCCGGTTGAGTGTGACAGCAATCAGCTCGACGCTAATTTCTTTTTTTATGTAGTTAAACAAATGAGTTTCTGATATGGAATTACAAACTCCTCCAAAAAATATAATGAATTCTTGAACAATACGGCTTCCTGCCATAGAGTTTCTGTTTTTAGCAATTTTATTCCTAAAGATTGGTTCTTTCTTTGATGTAGATACGCCCGGTTTCAAAAAACAATTTTTCTTTCTTCCAAACAATCTCGATCAATACTTTTATGTTCAATTTTTAGGGGATTGTTGTACTAATGTGGGTATTAATATTATGGTACTATGGTTTGCCATTTTGGGTGGTATTATAACTTTTTGTGCATAAGTTTCACCTGTTTTATTTTATTTAATTTATCCTCTACAGTAAAGGATGGGTTTGTTTTACGTTACGTATGATTTTGAGTCAAGGAACGAAAGTTTATTAAATTCGTAACAATAGAATTTTCTTTAGGTTTTTGAAGAAACAACGAGTTTGTGGAGTAGTTCAGAGACAGCTGTTGCTGATTTTTTATAACTTCAGAATTTGATTCTCGGAGTTCATCATATTTCCTTTGCAGTATGTGAAGATCTTCCCAAATTTTTCCATTATCTGATTGCAGTGTCTTTAAGCGGTCATTAAGTTCTTTTAAATTCGACAAGATACCTATGTCTGTTACATTTGTAGTTATTTTTTCACTAACAATTTTTGAATTATTGATTAGTTTAGTAAACTCCTTGTGAAGCTGTTTTTCCGCAAGAGAGATAGATAATAAATAAATGTCATACAAACATGCAGAAGCCTTGTACCTTTTTCTAAGATTTTTCTTCAGAGGGTCATCAGCATCAAGACTAATATTTAAGGAGGAAAATTGTTCTAGTTCAAAGCTTTCTAGGATCTCCGTAAACAGAAAACTTTTAAGGCTTAATATAACTTCCTCTTGGAGTTTTGAAAATTCATTAAATATTACATCTTTAGGATGAGAGCAAATTTCTTCCACATTACTAACATAATTTTTACAAGATTCTTATTACTATTAAGAAACAAAAATCTCACAAACTTTTCTCGGCGCCATTTTACCGCAACATTTTTAAAACTTTTTTTTTAACTTTTAAAGTGCGTCTGTTCTCTTCAAAGTCCCAATGCATTTATGTCATTAATTATATACATATATAATATGTTATTATTTATATACAGATAATATTTTTTTGTAAATTGCATAAATTTAATGCTCAAAACAATTATTATTAATATTTTTTTTTATATACTTTTTTATATACTTTTTTTTATGAACTTGACAAAAGACGGGTAGAAATCTTTTGACATTTTAGAGTAGAACACATCTCGCATGAAAATTTAAAAGTTTTAATAGAAATTTCTTTGTTGTCCAGGCACTAATGCTGCTGTTGAAAAAGTGTTTTCACAAAGGAATGATTATTGGAGCAGTGAGAAGTTGCAACTTTCTGTAAAAACATTATATGCCGTCTTAACAGTCAAATTTAATATGCAATTTAATATGTTCGGATGCGGCTACATTATTAGGCGAACATCCTCATTTAGCAAAAAAAAAGTTTTTATCGCTTTTCATCTTTTTTTTTTCACCCATGAAATACTTGTAAAGTGTACCATTTATCTTTTTAAACAAAAGATAAATGGTCCCCTAAAGATAATTAAAAATGGAATTAGATTAAACAAATTTCTAAAACATTAAACAAATTTCTGAAAACCCAATTTGGGTTTTTAGAAATTCCTAAGCCTAGGCTCTAATGGCAACATTTATAAATAGCTACAACTTTTGACAAATTTTAATTAAAATTTTTTACATGTATGTTTGAATTTTCCCACCATTTTAGACTTTCATTGAATATACTATATAAAAATGTATTTTATATAAAATATTTATGGATTATTATTCTCTTTTACTATCAGCTATCAAGCTGATTAAACTGACTTGATAAGCTTCAGCATTAATCTGAAGCTAATGAGTTTATAGCTGAAGCTGAAATATCAGCTGCAACCCCTACTTTATAGACAACATAGTTAATGTGGTGTATATATATTATAATAATGTGTTTTTTTTTATACTCAAATACTTATTGTTTTATTTTATGATACATTTTTTAAATTTTTTTCAAACACATGTTTTTTTATAATATTTAATACTTAGGAAATACTGACTTTTGCCGAATATTTTTTAGATAGAAATAATATTTACTTACATTATTCTAATCGAGGTAATAAACAACGGTAATATTTACTCAAATTATTATATTTGTCCCCCAAAGTTAAAGCAGTTTTATTATACATAAGTCTCTCACTAAATCCAATAATAAAAAGTTATTACCATTATTATTATAATTATATTTACTAACCTGTTATTACTAATATTAATCTAAAATATATTCTGGCTGTTGAAGTCACTTTTACTCATATCAGTATGTTGACAATATTTGCATATTATCAACGGTCAGAGTGCACCATGCAGAAATATTCTTAAACATGCTGCAAAAGATATACATAAGATACATATTATATAAGACCTATTACCAGGAACTTAACATTTTATCTTATTTAACTTACTACAACTCAATTATAATAAATAAGCATATAGTTATAATCTATATATTAACTATTATCTTTTTTTAGTTATTGTTATTTATGTTAAAGTTATCAAGTTAAATTAAAGTTTTATAACTAAAGTTTGAATGCAAAAGTTCATATCAATAAAAATTTTTCATCAGTATTATAAACATAAGTATTATATTACAAGTATTTACAAGTATAAGTATTGTAAGTATAAGTTATTATTATGTATATTATGAAATTATTGTTAATATTGGAAGTGTACAATTTTAAATCAAAATCAAAAAATATCAATGATTAAAAAGTGATAACAATAAAGCCATTTTTTTGCATTGAAACATCTAATTATATCTTTATTTATATCTGACGGTGGGTAAACTTCGTTAAAATCAGTCATTTTATTTGCATAAAATATAGAACAATCAATGGAAAAGAGGGAATCTGTATAAACGATTTAAAAGCTTTTAATTCCCTAAATATTACCTATCTATTACATTCCATTCGCCTGTTTGCTCTTTTTAAATGTTTCTGACTAAACCAATATTTTGATTAAACTCAAACCATTTATTACAATCACTAGCAGAAACAAAATTTTATATTTTGATCATTTTAAAAATGCAAACAGTGTCTCAATGGAATATTTACTACATGTTTAATAGTTTCTGGAACATATGTTCAACAAATATGTTAAACTTTGTAAATTTATTTATAAAAGAATATATAAAAAAATTCTTTTATAATGGTACTGAACAAATGAAATTTTAAAACAACGTCTTTTTAATAGAGTTTCACAGTGACAAAACACATCAAAAATTTTTTTTTTCTTAAATCACTATGTAAATATAATGTATACAGAAAATATAATGCATAAAAGTTAGATTTTTAATCTTATTTCTCGCACAATACGAATGATAGATGGCAACCATTGAGTAAGTTTTGTTATGATTTTTTTAATTATCAGTTCAAAACTTTTGGGAATTTTATGGGAAACTCGTCAAATCCCCAGATTATTCAGCCCTGATAAAAACCAGATAAAACCCAAACGAGCAAATATGCTTGATTTTATTACCATATTGGACCCGTCTGGAAACCAAAACACTTACCCATCAAAATCCCGTTCCCGTAAGCCCAGACAAAAATCATACGGTACCCGTCTGTCAATATTGGCTGGGAATGCAGTTTTATTTGTTAATATAGATTCAATTATATCGAATTGGCTATTCCAGCAAATAGCTATATCCTGTACTAACTTTATTTTAGTTTCATTACAAAGTGTTTCTTGAACTTTTTTTAACTTTTTTTGTAACATCTCTGAATGCTTAAATGAACCAACAATGATGACAAACTATCACAAGTAATTGTAATAAAACGACATCCCTTCAAGATTGTCCGTAATTGATGGAATTAATTTCTTGCTCACCGTATTTATTAAACACGGTTTGTTTGTATTAAATACCGTATTTGATGGAATTAATTTTTTGCTCACCGTATTTATTAAATTACTTGCTCACCGTATTTATTAAATACTATTTATGCATATCATTGAGCGACTTTTGTTTAACTCACTAAGTTTACAAAATCTGGATTACGTACTATCAAAATCGGCTGATCGGTACCAAGGTTTAAAAAAGCGTGAGGTGTATTGAGGCGGTTTCCTTATATGTGACGCGAGGCGAAAGCCTCAATGCGCTTGAGGCGTACGCCTCAATTTGTTTGAGAAAAACTAGTGTTGTTACGACTGTTGAAAATTTCGACTGTCGGCTAAATCTACTAATATATTTTCTTAAGTCGATTAAAGTTGACTAAAGTTCGACTAACACATACTTAAAACTAACTAAGTCGACTAAAAGTCGATATAGTCAAAATATGTAATTAAAATGTTTGAAATGATTACAATTTAAATTTGTAATAAAGATTAATCAAGTAATTCAGGGCCGGGTACCACAATTTTTGGACTGGGGCTGTTGATATAGAGGTTTTTCTTAAAAATTACCCATTGGGAGCGAGAGTGTACAAGGGTTTCTGCTGAGCTAAAGATCCTCAGCCACACGGGTATAGCTGTAACTTTGGTGGCAAGACATTTCCCCAAGCAGGGGATAAAAGTCTGTACAATCACGTTTACACTTAAATAATCGTAGAACCCTATTTAACTCGGAACGGCCCTGTATGCACCTTATACGGCTGTTCGAACGGCCTGTATGCATGTATTTTTGAAAATCAAATGCAAACACAAAACAAACAAAAAAAAGCAAACACATTACCGAAAAAGATTTATTAAGTTAAAAGGTTTCCTCCTATCCACTAAAACTTATCCGCTTTCTTCAGTGCCAGAAATTTCTCTCGACAGACTTGCTATATACCTCATAACATAATGTTATGTGGCAGGTCTGCCAAGAGATTTTTTGGGAACTGAAGAAAGCGGATGGGCTTACTCAAGGTGGATCCTCGTTAAATGATGGATCATATATTCAGGACCATTAGAGGTGGAACCTTACAATTAAATGTTATGGCTTCAGATGTAATTAGATATTGAAAAAAGAAAACGTTTAAGAAGTAATTTTTATAAAAAAGGATAGAAAAAGTATATAAAATGAAAACAATATTATTTGTACAAATACGGGTTCCATTAGTTAAGCCCCGTCCTCCACCTCTTCTTTTAGGCCTAATTTTTTGACAGTGTGTTTTTTTAGATATTATGGTAGAATCGGAAAGTTAAAAACCGTTAACATTACTTACCGTTAACATATGGGTAAATTAGTTCTAGTTACCAGACATAGTCATCAAAAGGCATAAATGAAATTACTTTCTGTAAATCACAATACGCCTAAAACTATATAAAGTTACCGTAAGTTACTCTCAAGATACCACAGAAACCGGTAACAAGCAACTTTTTTTTTAATTTACTGAAATAGTCAAACCCTTAATATAACTTCTGGAGAATAAACAAAACTTATTGCTAGGTTAAGGGGAATGGGGAGCAATATATTAATCTGGCACTGAAAAAACGAGGCAACACATAATAATTACACCTATTATATTATTGTTATTAAATTAACCACTAAAATTAAAGATTTAATTAAATAATATGATATTATTAAATAAATGTGTGTACCCGATTAAATTGACCTTTAGTCAATTAGTAGAAAATCCAAAGTCGATTAAATCGACAATTAGATTTTTTAAAGTCGACAGTTTTCGACTTTTGACTAGTCAACTTTTAGTCGATTTAGTCGAAGTCGATTACAACACTAAGAATAACGCTTTTTTTTTAAAGAAAAGCTTAAAAACAGTGAAAAAACATTACAGTAAAATCATTCTTTCATTAGAAGATCCAAGAAAAATCATTAGAAGCTCCAAACTTTTACAGATTCGAAATAAATATGACCTACTCTCATAAGTCTAAACCCATCAATCATCGCTATTGTCACTAAAACTAGTGCTACTATTAGGGTCCTCGAGAGAATCGTCCATGAAATTCAGTTCAACCTCTTCTTCTTCGCATTCCTCCCTGGTATGAGAAAAATCCTTCTCATCGTCATCAATTGGATTTTTTTCTATACCTAAAGGAAATATATATGTTTGAGTAGAACCAAAAAAAGTAGAACCAAAAAAATAAAACAAATTATTCAAATACAATATAAAGTAATATCTTATACCTTTGCTTTTCTTCTTTTTCTTCTTTGTATGTTGAAATAATTTACCTTCTTCAACTTTAAAAGGGTCATCAAGAGCTATATTTGTATCAAGATGTTCTTAGGACTCTATCTCAGGATCTAGGAGTTCTAAGATCCATTCATCGCCAGAGTCTACATCATTCAAACAAAAGGGATCTTCAATTGTTTTCTTCATTATCTCCCTGTGTTTTAGTTTGAAATTGAACATAATGTAAACCAAATCATTGAGTTTTGCTTGCTTCAAGCAATTTCTTCTCTTTGTGTGCACCTTTTCATTAAAATACTAAAGCTTAGTATGATAAAAATCGAATAACCATTACAACAAAAATACTTTATATTATTACTTGATTGAAGGAGTTCCAATTCCGTTTACATCCAGAAGCACTATAAGTCAAGCTCAAGGTTCTATTAAATTCCGAGTCCATCCTCTGATTTATCAATGCGTGTAAAGCTGACAATCCCACTGACTATGCACAATATCTCAAACAATCTGATACTTTGCAACATCATTATTTAAATTTTGAGCAATTTTTTCTTTAGCCCTTTCCATAGCTTTGTAAATAAACCCCATTGGTGGATACTTCTTTGAATCCGCCATTCGAGGAACTTAACTAAAGACTTTGTTGTGTTGAGCACATTAGCAACACTAGGTCAAAACAACTTGCTTTTTAGAATTATGTTGCGCTTATATTCCCTCTAAAGATCTAGATGCATAAGCATTGGTTTTCTACTTTCCTAAAGTAAAAAAAGATTCAAGTCCACACCTTGCTTCAAACAAGCTTTGCAAAAGTAAAAAATGCAGTGGCGAACCGAGTAAAAGCAAGTTTCACCAAATCTCCGTCGGTAAATTTTCTTACTATCACTAAAACCCATGCATGACCGTAGATAAAATTTATTATTTTCTTGGCCTTATTGAACACAGAAGTATAGAAGGTTAACTTGAGAATGTCCTCCAACATTAAGTCAATGCAGTGTGTAGCATAAGGCATCCAATACAATTTTTTTTTTCTTTATCAACATTCGCCCTGCTGCTTTATAAGACGAGGCATTGTCCGTTATCACTTGGATAATATTCTTTTCTCCAGATTCCTCAACAACTTCATTAAGTAATTTATAAAGCAACTTTGCTTCTTTTACTTGATCCGATGTATTGATGGACTTTAAAAAGTAAGTACCTTTTCGAGTTATCAACTAAAAAATTTATCAATGTACGCCCATTTGTGTGAGTCCAAGCGTCAGACATAATACTACAACCGGTCTAAATCCATCAAGGTTTCGCTTTATGGACGATGGATTAAATAGTATTTTTTTTAGAATCCATAGCTCTTTTTTGAAAATCAATGTTCGAAATTCATGCATAGTTGGGGGTTTAAATTCTCTTCCAAATTCACATACATCCTTCATCATGGCCCATTATGAAGGACTTGTTGCTACATTGAACGGTATTAAATTCTCATAGAAGAACCGTCCAATAGACATACAAATTCGTATTCTTTCGTTTTTCTTACAACTGTCATTCAAGGTAACTTGGTACATTTGATAAATCGTGGAACATTCAGCACTCTCGTTACCAATTTTTTCTTGTTGTGTAAAAAATTAATGGGTCTATGAACTTATTTGTTGAACTTGACAGCACTTAAGTCTGTTGGTTTTTTTAATTTTGGATTGCCTTCAGTAGCAAATGGCTCTTGCATTCCCACTCGACAAACCTCGTCCATTTCTTTGAATGTTGTTCTTTTGCCCTCGGTTTTTTTCAACATAAACGACTTCATTTCTTCTTGAAACTCAATGGAAACTCGTGGACAACCTGCAACATTCTTATGAGTCTTTGCAAGGTGCTCTTTTAGCCTTTTATTTCTACCAGTGATGAAAATGTTCAATTTATTTAACAAAGAAGACATTTTAAATGTCTTCTTTATTATGTAAATCAAAAATTTAAAATGTCACACAGTATAAGTTTTTTTTTTTCATAATTTGTTTATAATAGTTTAGATTGTATAGCTATTATAAAATATATTATTAAAGGTATCAATAATACATATGTGGCATTAAAGTTATTAGAAACTGATACTTTACATTTTAAGTATGACTCTTTTGTTTGATTTTTTCTGTGTTTGATTGTGAAAGCCCATCTACCAATATATTAAAACTGTACAAAAAGTGATATTACTTGAATTTATATTCTTCTTATGTAGAGCTTTCCAATATTGCCAGACATTTTATTTTAAGACCAATGACTAGTCTATAATAATTAATTGAATTATGAGATTAAATCAATAAATAATCATTAAAAACGGTAAAGCTACAGTTACGCAGCCTAAAATAATTATATTTTTGCGCTTGTTGTGCTAGGGGGTTTGGCTACATCAACTATCTTATAGCCTGCTGCTACATCGAATGAGGGTTTGGCATGGGCTAGCAATCTTTTTTCACTTTATTATTTCAGTTATATTCTTATTGTTTGTAAAGCCTCTACTGACAACCGGAAAAATAAAATTATTTAGTTGTGAAAAACTGGCCAGGTTTTTTAGTTGTTTTGAAAACATTTAAGTTTATGAACGTAACAAAAATTTCTTGTTGGATTTCAAAGTTGGTATAACCAACTTTGAAAACCATTTGAAATCAAATGTTGAAAAAAACAACAGTATTTGTATTATATCAGTATTCATATCAGTTTATAGTTTTAACAGTTGATGGTGATTCATTATTATTCATTATATAAATGTTTATTTAAATTTATCTAATAGACGAAGGTAATACAGTATTTTTATAGATGATATTATTTTTAAAAATAGTGTTTTTAAAATTCAGAACTAAAATATGTAAAAAAAATTATTTACAAACATTGGACAAGGTCCGTACTGTACCTTGAAAATCTGGAAAATTTGTTAATATTGGTTAAAGTCGTGGAAAACCTGGGAAAGTCAGGGAATTATTTTTTTCTTTAGATAGTCATGGAAAAATCAGTAGTTCTAGTTAAGAAGTTACTCGTTTCACAAATGAACGCTGTATTTTGAAAACGTGATGAGTCACACTTTTTTTAAAAGTGAGGTTATTTGAAAAGAATATTTTCAAAAAAATATTCTTTTCAAATAACTTACTTAAAATAAAATAATATTTAGATAAAATAAAGATTTTTTTAGATAAAATAAAGATTTTTTTAGATAAAATAAAGATTTTTTAGATAAAATAAAGATTGTTTTAGATAAAATAAAGATTGTTTTAGATAAAATAAAGATTTTTTTAGAGAAAAGAAACAATTTTTAGATAAAATAAAAATAACTTTTTTACAGGAGAAATATTTTTCACTCCCTTGTAAAATTTTAATTTTGTGACTTGTCACATTTTCAAAATACAACGCTCAATTAAGCTATTATGTTTTTTTGGTGCTACTCATTTATTTTTTCTGAAACTTATGCTTTTCTTAGTGTTCATTCTTAGTCGTCATTGAAGTACAACTTGGTAAACTACAAAACACATCAAATTCAGTTATAAAAATTTGAGTAACAAAGGTATGCTAATTATTGTATTGCCTGAAAGAGTGTCATTGCAGTGAAGAATTCGAGTACTCTGGAAGAAAAGAAAATACGTAAGTAAATGGTAAATATTTTTTTATAATTTTTTTATGCATTTTGTATGATATCTTAGTACAATTTATATACTTTAAATAAAATACTCTTTGAAGATTTTTTGTAAATTACATTTTATATTAATTAAAGTCTAAACAAAAGTTACTTTAATTCCCAGACAGCAAGCTTACATTGGCCCAATGTAAGTTTTAACATTGGCAAGTTTATTCCGTTGGGCCAACATTTAGCCAATGTTTTTTTTCGGCGTATTGCTTTTAATTTTGCAAATCGGTTTTTTGCAAATATCGTACAATATTGGGCCAACATTTAGCCAATGTTTTTTTTTTCGCAATTCTACAAATCGGTTTTTTGCAATTATCGTACTACGTTGGGCCAATATTTGGCCAATGTAGTTTAGGCTTAATATTTTGCTATAAAAATCTGTACTTACATTTATACCGTTGCCAATATTCGGCCGATGCAATTGCGGATTAGTATATTCTTTTAAATTTGTTTTGAAACATTTGTAAAAATGGTATCGTTTGACAGAATAAAAAAAAGTTTTGTTTTCATTTTTTTTTTTAAATTATAAAAATAAGAAGCTATATTTATTAATCTTCTAAGAATCTTAACAGGTTCTTTATAAGAAATAAACTTCAAGAGATTCTCGTGACTTAATGTTTTTTTAAATAATGAAATATTTGTTAACATTTAAACGTAATGCTTAAAACATTTTTTATTACTATCTGAATTATTAATGTAATAATAAAGGCAATAATTAAATTATATTTGTGTAATATCTTGAAGTTATTATTTTGTTTTTATAACTCTATTGACATTTCAAATGTTTGATTTATTTAATAATCTTTATTAAATAAATGAAACATTTCAAATGTTCGATTTATTTAATAAAGAAGACATTTTAAATGTCTTCTTTATTAAATAAATCAAACATTTGAAATGTCATACAGTATAAATTTTTTTTTTTTCATAATTTATTTATAATAGTTTAGATTATATAGCTATTATAAGATATATTATTAAAGGTATCAATAATATATATTTGGCATTGCCATTGCCATTGTCAATGCCAATGTCAACTTCAATGCCATTGAAGTTGTTAAAAGCTGATATTTTACATTTTAAATATGTCTCTTTTGTTTGATTTTTTTTCTGTGTTTGATTATGAAACCCCATCTACTAACATATTAAAACAGTGTATAAAAAGTGAAGTTACTAGAACTTATATTCTACTTATGTAGAGCTCTTTAATATTCCATGTTTCTGAGGTTTAATTATTTTTTAATTTAACAATTCTGGATATTTTTTATATTTAGTTTGCGTACAACAATTAACAACTTTAAGCTTATACATTAACTTTAGTTATAACTTAATTATTAATGATTTGATTTATAGATTTTAAAAGCAATACAAGATTGAATTTAGCAGAAGGCTAAATTACTGCTCTGGAGTCAAAAAAGGAATACAGCAAAAATGACCAGTCAAAATAAAGATTAAAGAGACAAAAAGAGTATTGAGTATATCTCTACACCTAATTTTCTTATAATAAAACAAAAAATGTTATCAAACTTTGGGATTTACCTGTAACTCCAAACTCTTTACAGAAGTTCAATGTTTGCTCTGAGAAGTTGAATGAACAAATTTATAAAATGGTAAGTTTTTATATAAAAGTCTTTATGTCTGATGATTGAAAATCTTTATTCATAGCTTTAGCTTTTACAACTTTAAAAACTTTTTCACATATTACGGTCAAAAAGTCATAGTGTTGATTAACATTTTATTGTGTAATAATCAGCATATCAAAGCTTGGTCAGGAAGCGAGAGCGATCGCTCTCTAATACTGACCACAGAAAAACTTGCCAGGTTTTCTCGTCGATTTAACGTAACAAAATTTTTTTGTTTGATTTCAAAGTTGGTGTCACCAACTTTGAAATCTATTTAAATTCAACTGTTGAAAAAAACAACAGAGTATTCATATCAGTGTAAAGTTTTAACAGTTGCTGGTGGTTCATTATTATTCATTATATAAATGTTTATTTAAATTTATATAATAGACGAAAGTAATACAATATTTTTATAGATGATATTACTTTTTAAAAACTGTATTATTAAAATTCAGAATTAAAATATGTAAAAAAAATTATTTACAAACAACTTTATATTTCAAATAACCACAATTTTTATGAAAGTGAGGTTATTTAAAAAAAATATTTTATTTTTAAAATAAAATAAAGATTTTTTTTTGTTTTTCATTCTCTTGTAAAATTTTAATTTTGTGACTTGGAGCTACCCATTTAATTTTTCTGAAACTTATGTTTTTCTTAGTGTTCGTTCTTAGTCATCCTTAATAATAAGATCCATACTAACATGTATAATAAGCTCCATACTAATATCCAACTTAACTAATAGCTAGGTTTTAAAAGTTTTGTCATTGAAAGCATGTATCATCTTAGCATTTCCATTACAGTAGATAGTAATTTTAAACATTTTGTAAAAACCATTGTTAAAAATGGTCAGGGAAATTCATCTGATTTTTCAAAAAAGTCATTGATTTTTATATAAATTGTTGGCTACAAACCCTGTTGGAGAAACATTATTTTAATATGAATTTTTTTGTTGTACAGTGCAATCTGTATTTTATAAGATACACAAAACAATTCTCGTTAATGGGTAAGCTTAAACATTAACAAGAAATGTTTTGTGTCAGTGCCAGAAATTGAATGCACACCTGCAAATTTCATAATTCATAAAAGTATTAATGATCCATTAGCAAGTATATATTTTTATCATTAAAAATTTGACCCACTTTCTTTAATTTTATCTGTTTTATTAGTGATTGTTGTATTTACTTTCATAAATTCTAAATATTATATGTAATTAGTTGTATAGTTTCTTAATAATATAATTAACTTTAATGTTCAAGATAAAGTTGTATCCTTGAAAGATATGCTGGTATTATTGACACAACGGGCAAGCATTGAAGTGCAACTTGCTGAACTACAAAACACATCAAATTCAGTTATAAAAATTTGAGTAACTAAGGTATGCTAATTATTGTATTGCCTGAAAGAGTGTCATTGCCATTAAAAGCAGTAAAGAATTTAAGTACTCTGGAAGAAAGAAGACAAGAAAATACTTTAGTAAATGGTAAATATTTTTTATGATCTGTTTAGGCATTTTGTATGATATCTTAGTACAACTTATATACTTTAAATAAAATACTCTTTGAAGATTTCTTGTAAATGACATTTTATATTAATTTAAGTCTAAACAAAAGTTACTTTAATTATTGCCAGGTTGTGTATTTTTGCAGGTTAATTATTTGGCACAAATTGGAGTTAAAAAAAAAGGAGATTGTATATGTTATATACTAAGAATTGTTTGTTAAAATGGCCTAGCTGTAAAATTAAACTATCCTGGGAGAAGACAAAAAATTGGAATAGGAAAAATGTTGATTGCATATGTTGCTATTGGTAAGTCGTTTAGAAAAGTTTACTTTTTCAGTCTCAGTTTTGCATTACAGAATTAATTTCAGTTTGTTATGTTTCTTTGGTGCATAATTAAAAAAAAAACTATTTTTTTTGTTGTAGAAACTGTCAAATAAGCATAGCTTATGCAGACACATGATAGAGATAGTGGAATAAAAAATAATAATCGTGGGCACCAAATAACAAGTAGCTCAGCCAATATCGAAACTACTCTATAAATTTTATAGTTAATTTTTTTATTTGAAACTCAATGTGTCAGTTTTTGGTGTAAGTTTGGTGTTTGCAATATGTATATTTAACCGAGAAATTATGTTAAATAAATAAATTTTTATACTTGTATCATACATTCTTTTTTTTCTCTATAAATTTTTGATGTAGCGATGCAAATCATCTTATTTGTAACAACGATCTAATGTTGCATAAAACGTTAGGCCGATATACGATATACGATATTGGGCCAATGTTGTATACAACGTTAGGCCAATTTTGTATACAACGTTGGGTCAATGTTGTATACAACGTTGGGCCGATGTTGTATACAACATTGGCCTAACGTTATATACAACGTTGGGCCAATGTTGGGTAAACGTTGTATACAACGTTGGGCCAATGTTGTACACAACATTGGGCCAATACCTAACCAATGATCAAACCTGCATTGGGCCAACATCGACTTTCAACGTTGGGCCAATGCATCATCATGCATTGGCCCAACGTTGATCCAATGTAAGCTTGCTGTCTGAGAATTGAAACATGTGGTTGTGTTTATCACAGTAATTCTACTTATTTGTGTGCTGCTTTTATTAAAGTTAGTAATTTTATTAAAGTTAGTAATTTTATTAAAGTTAGTAATTTTATTTTATTCCGCTTTAATCACCTGTGATGTCACAAATTTGTAAACCCTCTTTCACCCCCCGGCTACAAAGTGTCACAAAATCCGAAACCCTGCTAGGCCTAAATATGTGAGGTGATTTGCGAACGATCCCTGAGTTATTTTTAAAATAATAGCAGATTCTTCAACAAAATAGTGGGAGGTAGTTAAACCCTTTTCTCTACCACCACTGTGCTGTAACACCAAAAATTTTAAGTATCATTTTATGTTAATTTTTAAAATTTAAGTATTTATAAAAACATTTTAATAAAATTTTGTACAATTTCAGTAATAAAATAAATATAAGCAATTTTTAGAATTTAATAGTAATATTTGTATATTGTGTAATACTTTTATAATTTAGAAATTCTGAAAATATTTCGAAGCAAATTTTACAATTTCGAAAGTAAAAAATCGTTTCGATGCAAAATTAATTACTTTAAAATTATTTCAAACCGATACAAAAATAGAGTTTCGAAAACTTTTTTTTTAATCAAAAATTCAACTTTGGTTTTCGTGAACAACCCTAGTTATTATGTTATTATTAAGTATAATAATAAGGAACTTAGCAGTACTCATTCGAGCGTGTATGACACAGTACTCTTGGCAGCCATTGCAACCGAGGTAAAGCGAGAAAGAGTCACAGCACTCTTTATTATAAGCAAAGTCAATGGAAGTGTATGCAAATTTTTATTTTAAGAAATTTACTAACAATAAGAAGATTGGTCTCACCACCAAAATGATATGTTTTGGAGAATTATGTGTTGCATTATATCATAATTGGTCAATCATAATTGTGTGCAATTTGAACACATTTATGAATTGTGTGCAAATTGTTTATTTAAACGATGGAGAGTAGTGGACTTAAGATTGAACCTTGTGGAACACCAATACATGTTGTGGAACACCAATACATGTTGTGGAACACCAATACATGTTGTGGAACACCAATACATGTTGTGGAACACCAATACATGTTGTGGAACACCGATACATGTTGTCGAACACCAATACATGTTGATCTAGTATTGAAGGAAATGTTTCCAATGCTTACAAACTGAGAGCGCATATACATGTATGAAACTATTTGAAAGCAACTCCTCTGAAACCGTAATAACATTTCATAATAACATTTAATTAAACTATTAAATAGTTTAATAATGGGTATTTAAAAAACGCATCATTGCATTATTTATTTTCAAATGAAATATTATGTGAAATTAATAATATGTGAAATATTATATATGTTAGAAATTTTTACTATATATGTTATGTTAAATATACAAAGTATACAAAAGAGCAAAAATTTCAACAACTTTTGAAAATCAAATAAAGTTTAAGTAACTTTTATTTAACATTAAAATGATAAAAAATTTGATATATAATTCAAATGTAAAATATAAAGAAATAATGCAATAAACATTAGTATAACAGATTATAATGCCTAAAAAACAGATTCAAATAACATTTTTTTTGAAAACGGTTTTTCAACCATTTTAAAATGCGCAAGTTATTTTTGTTTTGTAAAATATAGTTGTATTTACTTTTTGTCAAAAGTTAAAAGGGGCCATCCATAAAGGACGTCACCATTTTTTAGGCAATTTTTGACCCCTTCATCCCCCCCTCCCCCCGCCTTTGTCACCGGTTGTCATTTTCCCCTAAACCCCCTGGAAATGGACGTCATAAAATCCTGACCCCCTCCCTATTTTTAATTCCAAAAAAATGTATTTCATTTTGCAATGATGTTTGTACCTGCTGCGACACCTTTGAAAAATAAAATTAAAAATATTCTTATACATTATCTTCTCAAAAACACATGTTTACGTAGTTTTCCATGTTAAACTAAAATAAAAAGTGTATATAGTGACGTCCTTTTCTGACAACCTCCCCCCTCCCCTTGTCTTTTTTTGTCCTTTTTAACTCGACCCCTCCCCCCCCCCTATTTGGATGACGTCCTTTTTGGATGGCCCCAAACGTAAAACAGCAACGCTGTTTCAAAGTCTTTTTTGCGTTAATCAGACTAACGTTGGTTCAACGTTGTCTGATTAACGCAATCAATCAACGTTGTTCCAACGTCGTTTTAATGTTAACATTCAAGACGTTAGATGATAACGTTTTTCCGACGTTGTTCCAACGTTTGATAGACAAAAATTAAAATAACGCCGTTTTGCCGACTTTGGACAGTCGTTGGAATCTAATTAACAAGCGTCGCGACCCAAATCCAACCAATTTACAACAACGGTTCGACGTTTTTTTCTTACTGGGTATGATCTATTATGCCAACTTTTGTGCAGATTGATTTTCAATTTATGCTCATCATACGATATCTTTTTTTATGTATGTATGTATGTATGTTATATGAATTGTTTATGTACTTCAAATTGTCAATGTTTTATTGCACTATTTTTCGTTTTTATTATTAATAATCTAAATCTTTACCTTAAATTAATTACCTAAACATCAAATATTAAATAGTTATTTAAAATAGGACGGTTGAAAATCCGATAAAAACTTATTCAAAAATCGAACTTTGCTGTGTGTTACTAAGAAAAGTATATGGTTGTTAAGTAATATCCACAGCAACTAAATAAAAAGTTACGACTTCCATATAAAGTGCGACCTCACATTTGTACTCATGCCAAATTTAGTGAATATAGTATTTGCAAAAAAATCTGTAACATAAAACGCGATATCTTTTATACGCATGCGCGAAATTCAACACTGCTGTTGTGTAGCATAAAAAGGTAAATTAGGATGATTACGCGTAGTTTCTGGCATTTCTGAGGGAAGACTCTAAGGTTAAATGAAATCCTCAAGTTACTCTTAATGCTAACCAACCTCATCTTCCTCTATGCCATACTTGTGATGGCATACTTGTGCTTTTTTTAAAAAAAATAATATCTAATATAAAAACAAAACTGATTAAAACTCCTATGGTTGTTATTGTTCTACATGTAACAAGGAATGTATCAATGTCAAAACTTTTGTTCTTGGTCTTCAGGACACTGAACAATGAAGCTTCAAATTTAAGTATGCCATCATAGGCGCCTTTCCCCTATATATTTTTAAAGTTTCTTATTTTTATAAAGTTTCCTAAAGTTTGAATTATTTCACAATTTTTGTACTTTTAGGCAATGATTTTTATACAATGAGCAACTTTTAATTTTTTTATTATTTATTTTTCTAGTTAAACCTGTGATTGTGGCATTTTTTTTACTCAAACAACATTCCCAACTTATCGTAACTCAAGAAACGATTACCGGGTAATATTCTTGTCATTACCGATAAACCAAGGCGAGTTGGAGACCTCAAAAAGTATGATCCGACTGTAGAAACACCTAAGGGTAAAGTTCATTTTTAAATTACTGGAAATTTTGAAACTATAAACTTTGAAGTACCAGCTACTTTTCATTCACGTTTTTTTTGGAGCAAAGTGATAAAATAATGATTAAATAATTGATTACGATTGGGACAATCCTTAACAAATCATTCAGCAAACTTTAACTACCAGCTATTGTAAACAAGTATATGGAAGCTGTGTGCAAATACATTCCAGTAACTTTTGTTCCATTCAAAACTAAAAAAGAGCCTTGAACCACACCTGAAGTTAAAGAAGCGGTTTTTTATAAACGTAATCTCTCGAGGCAAAATGTCGCTCATGGAATTAAAACACACAAAACACTCAGGAGTAAGCATGTTTCAGAGGTAATAAAAATAGTTATTCAAAGATACGAATATCAGTAAGCTAATGTTTTTAAAAAAGATTCAAATAAAGTTTGTGATCAAACAAAAAGTAGAAACTAATAACTTACTTCAAGCTCTCAAATATGACAATAGAAACATAGTAACCGATGGTGCTGTAATTTCAGATATTCTAAACAAATACTTTCATTCTGTATTCACTACTGAAATTAAACAGATTTACTGCCAGATTTTGAATCACGCACAAATGTATTTTGCAATAAAGGCGTATATCTCATATAGGCGAATTCAGTTCAAGAAAGATTTTAGTTCAAGAATAAATTCATTGAAATCAAGTTGAGAGGATATGATGACATACACCCACAAGAATTACGCAACTGTGCCTCAGCATTCGCAATTCCAATAGCTATGATCTACCAAAAATCAACTTGCAATTTACAGATTCTAGAGCTCTTGAAAAGATCAAATGTTGCCTCAAATTTTAAACAAGGCACCAAGTATAACCAAACCACTTGGCATTTGAAGAAAGACTCCGTCATCTTGGCTTAACTATACTCATCATCTCTGTCATCTTAGCTTAACTATAACTTAAAGAAAGGAGATAAAAAGAAGATAAAGAGAGTTCGAGGTGATCTGATTCAACAATTAACACTTTGAAAATTTGTATTAATCAAATCATTTTTGAGAACCCTCAAGCCTACACACAATTGATTTCCAATTACAACTTGCGTGGACATTATCTTCGACTTAAACGTCAAAGGGTAAAAACTGCAAACACGAGTGTTTTTTCTTTCAGCATGGAAGTGCCTAGTGTTACACTTTCTTATCAAAATATATAAATGTAATATATGCATATATAATTCATTTCTGAAATACATAAATTTAAACTCACTATCTATGATCTATATCTTATTTATTGTCTGCTTATAAGTTACCCCAAGTTTAGCTTTTAAATTACTAAAAATATCTTTGAAAAAATAATATTGCTATAAAAATATTTTTGCTTAAAAGTAATAACTGAAACACAAACTTTTTTTTTTATCGTCACCACGCATTGAAGGCATCATCGCCACGCAATAAAGGCATTATCACCACGCAATAAAAGACCATTTACTATACTGTGCTATATTTTATTTAACAAATGTACATATAAATGTTGATATATAATTATGTTATTAGCTAATTTTTGTTTTTCCTTTAATAAATTCGATGTGCAAACGTATTCGCGTCAACAATGCAATAATTTTAAGCTTATATTGTATGAAATAAATAGCGTACTTAATGAGATCATATCAAAGTTCCTAAAGGTAAGAGATTTATATATTTAAAAACACATTTGAAAGATGGCGTGTGTTAAGAAAACATTTTTAAAACATTTCATAAAACTTGTTATACTTTGTTGAAATTGTTGAAGGTAAAATATTTGCATCAAATACGTTTATTTTTTTTAATCCTTTAAATTTTAAGAATCGCGCTGACTTTTTTTGATGTTCCTATTTTTGAAAACAATTTTAATATTACTCATTTGAAAACAATATTATTTTTGGTTTAATAATATATATATAATGACATTTTATTTTCAATATATAAATATATGTGCATTTATAAACAACGGACAATATGTATGCAAGGACCTAGTTTCCTAATGTATTTTATATGCTTCAGATCTGAACTTTATTTTTTTTTAAAAAAGAAAAAAAGCGAAAATGATAATAAGGAATGTTGTCCAAACCCAAACCCTGAAGTAGTAGCATAT